>JAZKJV010009618.1:0-446070 GCA_037367405.1 Ottelia alismoides | reverse complement strand
TATTTGGGGCATAAAGCCGGCTCAATCAATTAAATTGACGTTGCGTGAGGGTGCCCTTGGGCACTTCTGTTGGTGACGAGGGTTTGATTTCTCTTTGTTCCAACCAGAACGGCTCTTGACAAGGCTCCCAATCAGCTAATATCTTCGACGCGAACTAATGCTATTTGAGAAGTTAACAAAATAGAAATCACACTACAAAAGTTTCAATCACCCGTCACGTCGTCAACCACATCTGCCGGTCCTGAAAATCAGCATACACCAGATGAAATGAGGAAGGATTCCATGCTTGTGGCAATAGGAAAAACATAATTCAACGTATACAGTGGCAGAACTTTTTTTATTTAATGTAGCTGCCTTTTGAAAGCTGCCTCGTGAAGATGTGGCACTCTACTTGAGGTTAATGTGAGCTACGACTAAAGATTTTAAGCCAAAACTGCTTCTTGAATAAATGGCTCTCCAACTCTTGAAAAGATTGGCTTCAAGAGGCAGTTTGCGAAGATTAAAAAAAAGGGATATTTACACCCATAACCCTGAGTAGTTCTGTAATTACCCCGGATACCCTCGATAATCACGAATTACATACAAGACCTTGAGTAATACTTAACTCTTACACCCAGAACCCCGTGCTAATTTTCATTCAATTTTCCATCAACTATGACGGTATCCGTCAAGGATTTTATATTTTATACCCTTAAACCTTTAGTTATTTACAAATAAGACAAATGTCCCCTCCCTCCTCCTTCCCCTTCCTCCTTCCAGCACACCCAGCCAAGTCGAGGTCTCACGCCGGCCGCCCCGCCTCCCTTAGCAAGCCCCCCTACTCCGCCTGCACCCCTCCCCTCCGGGCAATCTCACGCCTGCGCCTCCTCCTGGGATCGAGCCATACCCAGGTCCATGCTCACGCCTCCTGAGATGAAGCTCCAGGGCAATCTCCGCCCGCAGGTCCAGGCCCTGGCCGCGCCCCGACACGCCTCCTCCTCCTGCAGGTCCCAGGCCCTGCCCCCACCTCCCCCACCTGGGATGGAGCTCCAAGGCAGCCCAGCCGACGTGCTCCTCCGCCCGCAGGTCCAGACACTGCGCCCCCCACCCCCACCCCCAAGGTCGGTCGCACTCCCCCCCCCCCCCCCCAAGGTCGGTCGCACCACCCCCCCCCCCCCCCCCGATTGGGATGGAGCTCCAAGGCAGCTCGCGCCCGTAGGACGTGACTCCTCCGCCCGCAGGTCCAGACACTGCCCCCCCCAAGGTCGGTCGCACCTCCCAACCCCCCCCCCCTTTTGGGATGGAGCTCCAAGGCAGGCCGCGCCTGCACGACGCGCCTCCTCCGTCCGCAGGACGCGCCTCATCCGCCCGCAGGACGCGACTCCTCCGCCCGCAGGATGCGCCTCCTCCCGCTCGTGCCCGCCCGACGCGCCTCCTCTGCCCGTAGGTCCAACACACCCCCCCCCCCCCCCCCCGCCTGCTCCAACCGTATGCGAGCCCTCCTCCCTCTCCCCGCCTGCCTTCATGCGAGCTCCAGGCCCTCTCCCCGCCTGCTCTGCTCTCGAGGAGGCTTGCGCCCAGCTCCAACCGTGAGCCCTCCTCCTTGCGCCCAGTTCCTGCCCCGAGCCCTGCCGCATCCCCCGCCTGCAACCCGAAATCAACCCCCCTTCCCCGGTCGCACCTGCAATCGTGGACCCTCTCCTCTGCCCTCCACCGCCTGCAAGCTTCCCCCGAACTTCTGCAATCAGAAACCCACCCCTCCAGTCCATGGGTCATTCTTCTTTTTTTTCTTCTTTTGACTTAATTTTAGCCATTGGATCGATGGCTATGTTAGATTAACTCAACTGTATGGTTGGGTTAATGGTTGAAACTAACGGAAGGTTATGGATGTAAGACGGAGTAACTACTCGGGGTTTCTCATGTAATTCGTGATTATCGAGGGTATCCGGGGTAACTACGGAACTACTCAGGATTATGGATGTAAATATCCCAAAAAAGATTAGGCAATATATATGGCGAATTATGTTTTCCTACAACCGCACACGCAAATTTTATCGATGCTTTGGCATCCCATAGGAGGTTAGAATAACTAGGAACCTCAAGTTTAATTATTGAACGTGCAGATACTTTTTGCATTGTCTGCTGAGCATTAACAGGGAGCAAAAAACAAATTTCAGATACATGTTAGGCTGACACTCTGGGTAAGCACCAATTTCCGAAAAGCTCAAGGCGTGACTGCATCCAAGTCACAAAATCCAATTAAAAATTCTATACACAATCCGTCTCCACACACAAAAAAGTCATCCTAGAAACAAAACATGTTGAAAACTTATGTCTGAGCACGTAAAGATCCACTTATTATTAGGTCTGATGTTTGACATTGCTTAAATTTAGATATAATAAGGGCGTGATACTATATATTGACGATGTATATTGTTTCTTCCTGGGAGAAATAAACAAGCTACGTCAGCTTTAATTGCTCGCTTCTTGCATGTAGCCAGGTGACTATTACATTACAAAGCGAGTAAGCAATGCTTTTCGGTTCACTTAACTCATTTCATTTGTCAAAAAAGTATAAAGATGAATGACTTCATTCCAACAAGGTTCTTGTCAGCAAGTCTGTCGGGTGACAATCGGAAGTCTTCATTCGAGCCTTTCGGCTGGGGGGTGAAGAGGTTGAGAGTTGTGACAAGGCGTTGGTACAATGTGGATGCAGCTGCCATGGTTACTCAAGACCTTTCACAAGTTGCTTCATCTAGCAGGTCGAATTGGGGGTAGGTCAAGTAGAGGATGGAGAAGAAGCTCCATGGTTGGAGATTGAAATGGCTTTCCAAAGGAGCAGTCGGAAGCGTGAAGAAAATTACCATGAGGCCCATCACGATGTTTTACAAGTGTATAACAAACCAGAAACTTGCAACTGAGGGTTTACAAAACTTAAATTCTACAAGCAGTTCCAAAATGAATCATCAATTAATATCGCAGAAATCACAGTAATAATGAATCTTCTTTGTATAATCACGCATATATCTTTAATTCCCATTTGGGCCAAACTAAAATATGCACATTTTGTGCACCATCTTCAAAATCCAGCAAAAGTTGTACATAAAAATCTCAAGATCCAGCAAAAGTTGTACATAAAAATCTCAAGAAACCCCTGTAATGCTGTAACAATATTAGTTAGTTACTGAACAACAGCCGAGTCCTTAACCTAGATGGAGCAACTTCAAAGTCTCCATCATTAATTCAGATAGAATGAATCATGTTTAGATTGACATGGTCTTCTAATTTGAGTAAATCATTCGAAATATGTCCACATAGTTTAGGAGCCCACATATGCTCCTAAATACTTCTATTACACCAGCTTCATCATAAACTGTTTGGCCAAACAAATAGCGCATCTGGACCTTGTTGCTACAGACGTCCTCCACCACCCATCTCCCTCATCCCATGTCTTCACCTTTAATAGTTTATGAGCCTGAGATTTTTCAAACTTTTATTATGTCTAGTGAGAAAGATATATATGAGAAGACATACAAATTAGATGATTTTACTTTTTCTATGCTCTCAGGAAGAAGTATTGCAGTTAGACGTGCACTGATATCCACGGCAATATCCTTATTTTACTGGAGTATCAGCTACAGACATTTTCTAGAGTGATTGTCCTCATTACATACCCATGCTGCTCACATTTGGGCTTGTCTTCAGTCCCGGTGGAAGAGCGGCTATGAAGGAGGAGACATCGGCTGTTATACCATGGGGATCTGGGCTCTGGTAAAACCACCAGCCGATTGCAGGGTGGTCGGATCCAAGTATCTTCACAGTGAAGAACCAAGACAGATTCATTGCTATGCAAAGATCGTTAGAGGGATATGAACTCAAACCCCTTCTAGAATATTCGTCTTTTTCTTTTCTATGGTGTCTCTTGGGTGTAACTCTAACCTTAGTGTCTCCCTGTTTAAGGATGGCTAGGGAATCAGCACCACGGCCTTAATCCCCTTCCCCCACCCTCCATCCCCTTCTCTCGACCCTAGTGGTCACCACCAAACCCCCCCCCCCCAACCCCCAGCAGCACCCATCTCTGTCGTCCCTTCCACCGCAGCAACAACACTAGAGGCAACTACTTTGCACAGATGATTTGCACAGATGTTGTCCAGGAGATCCACAGTAGCCATCCGACCAGTCAATCACCTCCTTTCGACGTATCCGTGGAGATCATTGATGTACCTCTTCCACATGTGAAACACGGTCGTTGATCCGAGGTGATTCATTCTCTTGATATTACGGGTTCATATTTGGTGCAGGATGGAAGCTTTCTTTTGATGATTTGAGCGTCATTGATCTACCTTGCAATAATAAATGATTGGTTAAGTACTGGCTTGATGATTAAGTCAAATTTGCATCATAACTCTGTGTTGATCTTCCTATGCTGGTTTGTTTCAAAATGAGAAATCATAAAGAAAAGTACCGGCTTGATGATTAAGTCAAATTTGCATCATAACTCGTTGATCTTCCTATGCTGGTTTGTTTCAAAATGAGAAATCATAAAGAAGATATCTTTCCATAATTTAGATACATGAATGAAGGGATTGGATCATATAGTCAAAATTGACGAAACCAATTGTGATATATAGGCCATGCAATTCATGGGCACAATAAAAGTTTTCAAAAGCACAATAAAAGGTTTCAACAAAGAATATGTGCTTATGAAATATGAACGCACCGAAAAAACCAAAGTGAATGCATCATGAAAACAAGATAATCCATGGGTAAAGGAATAGTTGACAGGCTTTCTCTGTTTGAAGATAGCAAATGATTTTGTGAATCGGACTACTGAAAGCTATATGGGATATCTTGGCCACAACCTATTCTCAAGCAAACAACAAAAATAAGATATTCCAACTCTACCATAATATTCATCGCACGTAACAAAAGAGGCATGCTCTGCATACATACAATGCTACCTTGAGATGCATGTTCAATAAGGTGCATCACTGCCTTCCCCCATGCAAATGTGAAGATAAGACCTGCATGAACATGTTTATGGAAAGAATCTTCTTGCATGGCCTTGATCCGATCTATGATTCTGCATAAAATCAATTGCTTAATAGTACCATTGTCCCGCTAATGGAGGAAGCCTATAGCCATGGTTTTAAATAACATGCCTTGAGGCATTGAGGCTATAGCCTAAGGCAGCCCAGGCGAGGTGTGTGCCTCGAGGTGCTGAAGCGATGAGGTGCCTCTTAGGTACCACCTCGATATGCACCGGGTATAATACACAAATTTATTTATTGTATGCATTAATAATTATGATATATTAAATATAATATTAATTATGTATTATATATATATATATTGATAGGAAAGAGGGTGATCTCCCAATGTGGGAGTCACCGCGCAATCTATTTCATTAAGTAAAAGTTAGAGTACATCACCGTGATACCCAAAGATGATATAAGGAATTACATTGATACACTACATTTTCGCAGTAAAATCTCTAATTATTAAAGATCAGATCGTTTCTTCCCGCCAGATGGCCTACAGAAACGCAAATGGCTTGGAACAGTCATCATTGGAGCTGCTCCCTACCGTTCGAATCAACCGCCAGAACTCTTCAGCCCCTCTCGTCGCTACCCAAGCACACACGACCTCCCTCCAAACCTGCTCCGATGTCGAGTGATTGAAAAACAAGTGGTCTGAATCCTCCACAATACCATCACGCATGTCACACAGTGTGTCCTCCAACCGGAGCAGTCTCCCTCTCCTTGCTTTATCGTTCAAGCGTCATATTCTCAAACACCATAGAAACACCTTTACTCTGCACGGAATCTTTGCAGCCCAAACCACCTTTATGTCATGGCACAATTCTGCATCATGTTCCTCTGCCACATTCCTCAGTTCTTCGTAAATTTTCCTGACAGAGGTTCCGGCTCCTTCCCACATAAAATGATCTTTATCCAGCGTAAAATCTCCAGGTGGTGGGGCCTCCGCCAACAGTCCTAAAAACTCCCCCAGACGCTACTCTGAAAGTTCGGAAACAAAGCCTGGTGCCCAAGTGCCCGAGTCCGTGACCTGCGAAAGTGAACTCTCCTTCAAAGCCGCCATTGCAAAAAGTCTTGGAAATCTTGTCTCCAGAATACCATCTCCCAACCAGTCATCACGCCAAAATATGAATGCATGTCCATCCTCCACCTTCGGTTGCAATCTATGGGCAATCGACAACAGGACCTCGCGTATTCTTGCCGATAGCGGCAACTCAAACTACATTCTGCCAGCAAAAAACCCCCCTCTGACACCATATAGTTTTCTGACAAGTCTAGCCGCTAACGAAGGTGATGGTCCCCAGATGCGAATCACCCACTTGGCGGTCAACACCTTATTCATGCACTCCACATCACGGACTCCCAGCCCCCCTCTTTACCCACCCTCATTATCTCGTCCCAGCTAACCAGGTGCATCCCGGACCCTTGTTGCTTCTCGTCCAACTAGAAGAACCTCCTCATCAAAGTCTCAATTTTCTTTCTGACTCCCACTGCCATCAATCGAGTAGAAAAGAAGAATACAGGAATTGCTGAAAGAACACGCTTCAAAAGAATCAACTTCCCCCTAGACAGCATGATCACTTTCCAGCCAGCCAGCCTTTGCTCCATCTTCTGCACCAATGCATCCCAATCAGATTTCTTCAGCTTCCCTGCTACCAATGGTAGCCCCGAGTAGGAGATAGGGAGGTCCCCCATAGGGCATCCGGTCCTCCCCGCCAGACTGGAGCGTTCTGCCTCATCCATCCCAAAAGTAACCACAGTCAACTTGTGCATGTTGATCTCAAGAACCGAAATACTACTGAAGATCTGTACCAGTTGTGTCGCGTTGTCGTTCTGCTGCTCCCATGGAAGGAAATATCGCGATATATCGCCGATATATCGATATCGACATGGGACCGATATGGGCACCGATATGGCGATATATCCCGATTTCCAGGCATTTTCTTCACAAAGGCTCGTCGATATGGGCGATATTTCGGCGATATATCATCGAAATATCGTATCGATACGATATCGAAACGATATCGATATCGATGCGGCCTTCCATGGCTGCTCCGAGCCCCCAAGAAACAGAATCGTTTCATCCGCATACTATAGAATAGGGATGGAAATATCCTCCTGATGGAATCCCTCACACCACCCTGTGTCAACCGCCCGCCTAAGCAGTATCGTCAAAGCATCTTCCACCAGAACAAAAAGCATAGGATCCAATGGACAACCCTGTCGCACCCCCATTTGGGGTTGGAAGACCCCCCCCCCCCCTCCGATTTGTCGTTCACCAGTATCGAGTAGGAAGAGGTAGTGATGCATCTCTTCATCCATCCAACCCATAGTTCAGTGAAGCCTCTCCTCCACAGGGATGTCCACAGGAACTTCCAGTCGACACAGTCATAGGCCTTGGCATAATCTATCTTCCGCATGGCCCCTTTTCTTCCTCGACCGCTTCCACTCAAGACAGATCTCAGAAGTCATCACCAGCTCGTCTGTCATCTGTCTGCCCAGAATGAAAGCCGATTGCCCCTGTAGCACCACTGAGCCCATGACGGCCTTTAGCCGATTTGCCAGAATCTTGGCCATTAACAGGTAGATGCCATTGGAAAGCGTGATAGGCCTAAAGTCGTCAACCCCCACCGGAGACTCCTTCTTGGGAAGGAGGAATAGTAATTGTTGGGAAAATGAGAAAACTTGTTTATTCCATCCGCCCTAGGCTCTCTCATATAGGAAAGCAGCATATGGGTAAAATACATAAAGAGTCCAACAGAAAATAAAAATATAAGAAAAATACAGAAGTGAATAATATATCTCTACACTCCCCTCAAGGTGGAGCATAGATAACAATCATGCTCAGCTTGGACGAACACTTCTGGAACGGCTCTCGAAGTAATTCCTTGGTAAAAATGTCTGCAGTTTGATCCTCTGAGCTAACATGAGATGTAACAATGAATCCCTTTTGAATATGTCACGTATGAAGTGACAATCAACCTCAATGTGCTTGGTCCGTTCATGAAATGCTGGATTATTTGCAATGAATAGAGCCACCTGATTGTCACATTCCATAGCCATAGGAAGTGGGACTTCTATATATAGATTTGCAAGCACAACCTTTACCCACATCATTTCTGTACTGACTTGGGCCATAGCCCTATATTCAGACTCAGCACTAGACCTTGCTACAACCGTTTGCTTCTTGCTTCTCCATGAGACTAGAGAATCTCCAACATACACAGCAAACCCAGTGGTGGACTTCCTATCCTTGGGGCATCCTGCGTAATCTGCATCTGCACAAGCTGATATAGTAACCTCCTTGCCTTTCTTAAACAGCAGACCCGCACCTGGAGATGACTTAAGGTACCTGAGTATCATATGTATAGCATCCATGTGTACCTGACGTGGTTGCTCCATAAACTGGCTCACTCGACTCACAGCGAAGGACATATCGGGCCTGGTAATAGTAACATAGAGAAGTTTGCCCACCAGTTCTATGTATCTTCTCTTATCCACCTCATCAGTATCATCATCATATAATTTCATAATGGGATCTGTAGGTGTAGTGGCAGGTCGACAACCAAGCATTCATGTTTCACTCAACAGGTCAATGACATATTTCCTCCGGGTCATTACCAACTCATGAGGATTTCTGGCAAACTCCAGTCCCAGAAAATATCTAAGAACCCCAAGGTCCTTGGTGACGAATTCACGACCCAGCATTTCTTTTGCCCCCTGGATTCCCTGTTCATCATCACATGTAATCAGAATATCGTCTACATACACCATAATAGCAAGAATACCTCTGGGTGTCTTCTGTACGAACAGGGAATGATCAGCATTAGAACGTCTGTACCCCTGTTTCTCAAACAGGTCTGAGAGCTTCTGGAACCAAGCTCTGGGGCTCTGCTTAAGGTCATAGATAGCCTTATGAGTCTGCACACCGTAGGACACTCCCCCTCAACAGCAAAACCAGGTGGTTGTTGCATGTAGACTTCCTCATGTAAGTCACCGTATAGGAATGCATTCTTCACATCTAACTGGTATAGCGGCCAATCACGAGTAATTGCAACAGAAAGGAGGATCTGTAGCGTGGAATGACGAGCAACCGGCGAGAATATATCAAGAAAATCCACCTCATATGTCTGTGTGAAGCCTCGAGCAACAAGGCGAGCCTTGTATCTGTCAATGCCACCATCTGCATTCTGCTCAACTGTAAAGACCCACTTGCAGCTAACTGTAGACACATCAGCAGGTGTAGGAACAAGGCTCTAGGTGCCTCTGGACTGAAGAGCTGCCATTTCTTCTTCCATGGCCAAGTGCCATCAACTATCCTTTAGTGCATCTTGATAATTCCTTGGAATATCCACTGCTGACAATGCAATGACAAAGTTCCTGAATTCTCCAGTGAGACGGTCAAACGACGCAAAAGATACTACAGGTTATGACGCGCAGCTCCGCTTCTGCTTTCGTAGAGCAATAGGTACATCTAAATCATCTGTCTCCTCAGCTGGCCTCTGTAACACATCCTGCTCAGGAAAATCATCAGATCCATCAATAGTAATATTTTCAGAACATACCTCAGGCGAGTTAGATGATGAGCGGTGACCATGAGCAGAAGCATGCCTACGGGTATAGTGGAATGGCAATGGTGAAACAGGCACAGTGACAGGAGGTATAGAAGATGATAGCGGTTCTGGTGGTGGTGGTGGCATGTATATAGCATCAGTAGTGTCAGAGGGAACCAACTGATCACCTGTAGACGAGAAGTACCTAACAGATTCGAAAAAGGTGACATCAGCATTGACTAAATACCTCCTGCGTAATGGATCATAACACTTGTACCCCTTCTGTGTTCTGGAGTACCCGACGAAGACACACTTGACAGCCCTAGGAGAGAGCTTGTTAGTCCCGGGAGACAACTGGTGAACAAAGGCTACCGAGCCAAACACACGAGGAGTAAGGGAGAACAATTCTTCGTTAAGAAAAATAAGAGAATGGAATCTTCTCACCTAAGACAGATGACGGCATTCGATTAATAAGATAGCATGCCGTAAGAATAGCATCACCCCAGAAAGAATGAGAGACATGACTCTGTATAAGAAGCGACCTGGTGACATCGAGTAAATGACAATGTTTCCTTTCAGCAACCCCATTCTGTTGGGAAGTATAGGCACAAGATGTTTGGTGGATAATCCCTTGAGATGAAAAATAACTGGATAGGGTATGAGTACAGAATTCCAGGGCATTATCACTTCTCACAATATTAACAGATGCAGAAAAGCCATTACGAACTTCATTAATGAAATTTATGATAATATTCCCCGCTTCAGATTTATTCTTTAACAGAAATACCCACGACACATGAGAGAAATCATCCACAATAACTATAAAAATCATGTGTCCCTGATGATCAGGAATGCGACTAGGGCCCCATATATCGACATGAAATAACTCAAACTTGGAGGTACTACTCCGACACTAACGACTGGGAAAAGTAGACCGATGATGTTTTCCCAACTGACAAGCCTCACATTGAATGGACGTGTGAGGTGAAACCTGAGGTAACACATGACGCAGCTTCTGAAGCGGCAGATGTTCAAAGCGCAGGTGCCACAATAATGGGGAGATGGATCCAGCAGGTAGAGTTGATGTTCCAGCATAAGGAGTCCGATTAAGTCGATAGAGGCCGCCTTGCTCATAGCCACGCCCAATCACGTTGCCCGTAAGGATGTCCGGAAAAACAAGAGAGGATGGATCAAAAATTGCTTGACAGTGTAAATCCTTTGTAAGTTGGCTAATGGACAACAAATTCATCGAAATATCATGTGCATATAACACGTTCTTGAGATGCATGGATGGTATCAGTCTAATCTCCCCCTGACCAGTAATCGGGGAATGTGTTCCATTAGCAATAACCACTGTACAGCCTGGAGAAACCTGTCTGTATCTTGTACGTAGACCTTGATCACCACACAGATGATGTGTAGCACCAGAGTCCATAATCCACTCTAAAGTATCTGATCCACTACTGCTCGTGAATGCTTAAGTGCTACCTGATGTACTGGTGGATGCAGATGCAGAAGCGGCAACGTCGGCGTGACTCTCAGAAGTAGGTGTTGATGCAGCGGGACCAGATGGAGGAATGATGCCCCTCAGACAGGCTACAAGATCATCAAAGCATTGATCCATAGATGATGCAGCTGGGGGCTCGATCTGTTCAGCGACTCATGCAGAAGCCGGAAATCCATGCTTGGAATAGCATATGTCTTCGGTATGTCCAGAACGATGGCAAAAAGTACATGATGGCCGAACACGGCCTCCTCTGCCGCGAGGTCCACGGCCACGGAACTGATGAAGACCTCCACGACCTCGATTTGTTGCCATGGTTGAGGTTGTTGGATTCGTAGAAGACGAGGGAACAGTGATACGACTCAGCCTATGAAAAACTTCCTCCATAGTGAGGAATAGTAGAATCCGCCAAGATCTGAGAACGTGTTGCCTCGTACTCAAGATCAAGGGTAGCAAGAAAAACACCCACCATAGTGGCATTCCGATAGGTCTTCTGCTGCTCTGGAGTGGCTGTAAGAGGCATGAAGCTATAGAGCTTCTCAAACATTCCACGTAGCGACGTGTACAATGAGTGGAGAGTCCGACCATTCTGCTTGATTGTAAAAATGTCATATTGAAGTTGCAGAATCTTCGTCTCATTCTTTGCATGTGAATAGGTAACAGCCAGAATGTCCCATATTGCTTTGGCAGTGGGCTGATGGAGAATATCGTTAGCAATCTCAATTGCTAATGTTCCTTAAAGCCAGACTTTGGCATATACATCATCTGCCTCACAAGAGGCATTAACCCATGTCTTCTCAGCAGGCTCCTCCTCAGTAAGAATGTGCTTCTTACCGGTTGACTTCATCATGCTCATGAACTGCATGGCCCACAGTTCATAGTTTGAACCATCCATCTTCACAATAGGCGTTGGACCTCTGAAGGTGCCTGTAGATGAAATGTCTACCTTGTTTTCTGACATTATGATATAGGAAGACTAGGGGAGTAGACTGAATAGATGATTTTGTCTACACAGACATGAGCGGGTTTAGTTGCATGTGTAGACGCAAGCAACCAAACCCATCAATCTGGAAACGCGTGCGCGAAACGAGGTTGGAGTCGCGCGCTGGACTAGGGTTGCATGCGCACGAATATTACGTACGTAGATATGCACGCAGATGCGCGTGCAGGATCACGTCAAGGGCACGCACAGGAGCACAGACGCACTGGCACGCAGATGCGCGAGTGCTGCACGAGTGTTGTGCACAGATGTACGCACCGATGATGCAGGAGACGGCGCGCAGATGCGCGGTTGTCCCTACGCGCAGGCACGCACAGCGTGTGCGTAGGAGAGGCGATGCACTATGCGAGAGATGGCGCACAGATGCGCATGAACAACCTGCGCGCAGGCACGCACAGCGCGAGGCGGCGTGCGGCGTGGGGCTTGAGGGTGGAGGCTAGGGTTAGGGTTTGGCTCGAGAAATCCGGTCTAGGACCGTCGCTCTGATACCATGTTGGGAAAATGAGAAAACTTGTTTATTCCATCCGCCCTAGGCTCTCTTATATAGGAGAGCAGCCTATGGGTAAAATACATAAAGAGTCCAACAGAAAATAAAAATATAAGAAAAGTACATAAGTGAATAATATATCTCTACATTAATGCACTGTTGACCTTCTCAAACCCTCTTTTCCCTTCCCTGAACTCGTTCATCACCTCCAAGACCTCTTCCTTTACCAGTCCCCGAAACTCGCGGTAAAACAGGACGGGGAAGCCATCTGGGCCAGGGGCTCCATCCGCATTCAAGCCCCGCGCAGCCCGCTTCGCCTCCTCCTCTGTAAATGGGAAAACAAGAGCCTTTATCTGCTCACCGGACAACATCCCCACACCTCCTCCTAGCCACCCCCATCCTTCTCCTCTTCTTCACGATGCTTCAATAAAATGACCCCGCAACTTGCTCCTTATATGCGCCTCCCCCGAAACTCTTACGCCTCACCTCGATTTCGTGTAAGTTATTTCTTCTCCGCCTCCCTGATGCCATCATGTGGAAGAATCTCGTATTGGTGTCCCCTTCTTTCAATCACTTTTGTCTAGATCTTTGCCACCACTCCACCTCTTCCTTCTTGTCTTCCTACAATAATTCCTCGAGAAAGCCCAGTCTCTCTGTCAACTCCTCCTGACCCAGACCCCTCTCATCATCTATACCGTCTAACCGAGCAACTTCGGCCCAAGCCGCCTCCTTTCTAGCCCTCAGCCTTGCTTTCACCTCCCTGCCGAATGTGCTAAGGAACGACCTTAACAACAGCAGTTTTGTTGCCATCCTTGAGACAGTCGAACCCTCTGGGGACCAACCTCTCCATTTCCCCTCAATATCTTCCCTGAATCCTTCCTCCAGAAGCCAATTCCATTCGAATCGAAAGCAGAATCTGTTTCTTTTTTCCTCCCCAGAAGACCACATTATCGGTGTGTGGTCGGAATGAGCCCGTGGCAACATCCAAGTCCGTGACATAGGGAAGTTCTCTGTTCCCTCATGCGATAGTAGGAATCTGTCCAGTCTGGACCATGACATCACGCTGCGCCAAGTGAAAGCACAGCCAGTCGCACCGATAATCGATAGGCCCAGAGAATGAGCCACTCTCCACAACTCCTTCGAGCCGGGGTCGCCTCCTCCACTCCTCTGAGGATGATCATCTGGGAGAAGCATGACATTAAGGTTCCCCCCAATGATCCAAACCTCGGTCGCATTCGTCAGACCCAGCTGTTCCAACTCAACCGCCAATATGCCTCATGTTGGAGTATTTGGTTGTGCGTCTATTATGTAGATGGGTAAATGTATACCTCAAGGATCCATTTACCCCATCCAGAGTTTAGTCCCACATCTACCAGTTTGGAGATGTGGAGACTCGGTGGGGGCTCATTGTATCCTTTGAGAAAGTGCAATGCATAACCTGACCCTTTGAGGCCTTCTCCTGTGGTTTCATCCCGCTCCTTAGGGAGTAGGGTTCCACGTAAAATCATGTCTTATGTTCAAGTTTTCTATCTTTATTTCTAATACGCGTCCGTATTCTCTATTTTCTAACATGGTATCAGAGCGAGTTCGATTCTCGGGGATTTTTATGTTTGATATTTGTTCGAGATTTGATTAGCAGAACATACTATGTTCTTGTTCTTGGTTAATTTGTGAAGAGTTATAATTTTTTCCAAGATCTGGTCGATAGTCGTTTTTCCAAGGGTTTTCTGGAACCCCAGAACGCCCAATCGTTCTTGAACTAGCAGCCTCTTCCCTCCAAGACCTGGCATCGACCCAAGCGAAGATCTCCAGCAATGGCAAGGAGTGTTCCCCATCGCCACTCCTCACCAGCGGAGTTTGCGCAGGAGGCGCTCCATATCCAGGCTCGACTTCTCGCGCGCGCAACCCTCGGTTGCGGCATCCAAAAGGCGACGGCGCTCCCCTTCTTTCCAGATCTGCTCAACGCACATCTGCAAGTGCCATTGGCGACACTCCAGCAACAAGGACACCCAATCGTGGCGGCGCGATCCACGCGCAGCACGTGCTGCCGCAGCACCCACGGCTCCAGTGGAATCCTACCGACAGAAGGAGCAGCGAGCGGAGCCCCTGAACGGCATGCCTTCTCTTGGCAGCATCCCGATCTCTGTCTCCTGTCGGTCGGCACATGTGTGTCCCTCCTTCCTCGCAACAGGCGGTTGCGGGTTCACGCGAAACCTTAGCCTCCAAGCAGCACGAGATAGCGCAACTCCCTCCTCTCCATGTATGGTATGGTGCTCCTTCCAGGCACAAGAACTCCCCCAAGCCCAGGTCGATCTCCACGCTCTTCAGATCCTCCTTCGCGCAGAAGGAGCTCCTTGCGCGAGCTCCTCCTCGCGCCTCGCATCATGGCAGCGCCCTCGAGCACCTATGCGTGACCCTAGAGGCGCAGGAGGCACGCAATCTCCTCCAGCGGCGGCATTCTAAGAGGGGTTCCCGTGTTGGGAACCCTAAGTAAGGGTTGCGGGCCCTTTTAAAAAAATATCTGTTGGGCTAAATGAGCCCTACCGAGTGGGGGCCTGATTTAATAAAACTGTGGGGGCTATTTGTTAGAGAGCCCAAGTAAAAAAGAGAGAGCTGTATGTTCGGGCCCTTTGGACCGTATTCAAAAAAGATATTTTGAAAGAAAAAAAAGATGTGTACAATAAAAAGTCGTACACGTATTTAAAAAATGATGATTGAAAAAATGTTTCAAAAAATTGAAGGGAAAGTCGTATAAAAAAAAGGGAAGGCAACGTCTTATTAAAAAAATGTGTGTGCCAGCTATTAAAAAAATGGAATGAAATAGTCGAGAAAAAAAGCCGAAGAAAAAGGTGACGATTTATTTGGTTTTGTTTTCTCCCCATTTTACTATCTTTGTTGTCTTCTCACGACTTTGTCGATGTCGATTTTCCGACAAGTGTAGGAGAAAGGGGGAGTATATGTAGAGACAGATTTTCCAGATTCTCCAAACTCCATATTGCAGACCATTCAGATTTCAGACTCTACAGTTCTGCAAATGAAGATTCTCCATGTGCAGTTTCAAACTCAACGTTCAGATTTCGAGTCCACAGTTTGATGCGCAGTTGTTCAAACTCGACGATCGATCCCGAGTCTTTGATTTCAGACACGCACGAGTATGCGGTCTTCTTTCAAATGAGCACATGTTTGCCATTTTGTCATGGTTCCCATCATTCTTCTTATTTTGTCGGCCAGAGTTTTCATGTGGTATCATAGGTACTCCAGAGTAGAATACCATTCTTTGTGCCATATGGGAGAGACTCAGTTCTCCGACGAGGAGACTTCTTTCAGACTCCATTCTCCAACGACCGTGGACTCCGACGAGGATTGCACTTCCATGGCCTTTTCAGTTCGACCCTTTTCAAAGATGGAGCAGTTGTCCACATTGTTGTGGCGGGCCAGAGTACTCCAACGAGGAGACTCATTTCAATTGTAGTGACTCTGACAGGTGCAGTATAGAGCACATGCTCTCCGACGAGGAGATTCAACAGACTCACACTTCAGCCCGTTCGTCCTCCTCACATGCACGTCATAAAAAGCAACGTCCTCGATAGCAGCCGACAGTTGTGCACGTTGAGTTGATATTGTATGTAGTGTTATGTAGTGTGAGTTGAGTTTCTTTTCGTTTGTCCAAGCTGGGCATTGCATGCTCTAGCTTGAGGGGGAGTGTTGGAGTATTTGGTTGTGTGTCTATTATGTTGTAGATGGGTAAATGGATACCTCCAGGATCCATTTACCCCATCCAGAGTTTAGTCCCACATCTACCAATTTGGAGATGTGGAGACTCAGTGGGGTCTATATATAGACCCCCACACCCATTGTATCATTTGAGAAAGTGCAATGCATAACCTGGCCCTTTGAGGCCTTCTCTTGTGGTTTCATCCTGCTCCTTAGGGAGTAGGTTTTCATGTAAAATCCCGTCTTATGTTCAAGTTTTCTATCTTTATTTCTTATACGCTTCAGCATTCTCTATTTTCTAACACCTCCCTCATTACCCAAGGGACCATAGACATTTGTGACACAGATAGAAAAGGTCATCAGCACTCCTTTTCAACCTCACAGACAAACAGAATAGTGACTTGGACTCCTCCAATAATTCGAAGTCGTCTTTCTTCCAGCCGGTCAATAACCCTCCTGACGCTCCCTGAGCCATGAGCTCCGCGAGATCGAACCGTGAGCTCCAATAATTCGAACAGCTCCTGATGTATTATATAATATTTATTTATTTTATGTGTTAGGTTTAATAATTATGTATTGAAGCAGAGTAAGGCCTTGATTACGTCTTGGCACAATTGTTGTAACTTTTTTCCTTACTAATATATATGAGCCTCATGGTGGGTTCCATCTTGGGACCCCATCCTCTTTTTCCACCAAAAATAAATCAATTATTAACAATTTAATTTGTTACTCGCTCATATGTATTTATTGTATGTTTAACAAATTGTATGTTAGTCATATATGCATGTCGTAAATCCTAATGTTATATAACATAAACTATACAGCATACTTTATTGTTGCGAGTAGCGAGACCTTGGTGACGGTAGGGTATGGTGCGACTAGGGGTGCATAGAACGGTTCTTCAACTGGGTTCAACATAACATATCGTAAGGATTCAAAGCATATCAACATATATCATAGTCATATACATATATAAAACAACATATTGTATGTCGTGTATGTTAATCATATATGTTGGGCACTTAATTTTGTTTCGCGTGTCGGGAGGCATTGTATATGAACGGGATCTGCCTGCCAACATTAAGGGAGGTCATATGTTACATAATAAGCTTTGCATTGTATAGGGATGATAATACGAGTTATGATTCAAGGCATCTCATACAAAGAATATTACATATTTACAAGATGATAAGATTCAATGCATCTCATACAAAGAATGTTACATATTTAGAAGTTTGTAACATATATGGTGAATATGTTAGGGAATATTTAAATTTATGATTTTATACATATATATATATATAGTTATGTTTATATGGTCTGGTGGTAGTGCAGTGTGTCTACCACCCAAAAGACCAGGGTTCGAATCCCCCTCTTGCAGGGGTTGCGTTAGGCAGTCGACAGCCAGCGTAAAAAATAGTCGAATCTTTCAACATGGATTTGAGCAAGAATCCATGTAGCCGACCCTACTCATAGTGGGAGAAGGCTTAGAACTTTTTATATATAGTTATGTTTAATTGTAATTTTATGGATATTTTCCTATATAAACCAAAGCTTATGCCTCGATCGCCTCTAGGCTTATGCTTCACCTCAACAACGGAAAACCGCCTTGCATTTTTTAAAACCTTGCCTACATTATTTTGTAGGATTATCATTTCTACTACTATCTTATAGACCTTTTTCGCTATGCTTGCCTCCTGTAGCAGATGAGAATTCACATCAAGTAAAGGGTGGAAAGGAAGAGATAAATGCAATCGTGGAGGGTCTCATCCACATTGCACATATTGCCAGCGACTTAGGCACAATGATGACAAAACAACTATGACACAAGATAATAAATATGACCATTTGTTATCCCAGCTAAAGGAGATGGTTGTCTTTCCCTTCCTTACTCCAACCTCTGCATCATCTGATTTTATCGTTTGTGGTGGTCCATCTTATATAGACTTTGTTCTTACTAGTTATAACGATGGTGTGAAATGAACAACTGAGTCAAGTTTTGTGGAAGCAATAAATAATTTACGACATAAAAAACCTCCTCAAGTTAGTTATATTAGCCGATTAACATCATCCACCTGTTATAGGACGTGGGAAGGTTCAAATAATCCTCAATATTCAGTTATTTCATATACTACATGAGCCGATTTTCCTCTGAGTCTACATTCTTTTTCAAGAAACAAAAGAAAGAACCTCCATAAGAGGAAAGCCCTAAGCTAATATATTCATTAAAAAGGTATATACATGAATTTACAAAAAAATTACAATGCCAACACTTCATACAGAGACATCGTATTCAATTACATTTTCAAGACAAAACCTCTCATTTTTTAAGATTAGCATGATCCTTGCAAATTAAATGGCCCAAAAATTAGCAGGCACTCTAATCCTCCCCTCCAATCACTGCCCATAGAGCTCCAGAAGGAATCCTTGCTTTCCCACTGAATTCTGGGCAATCTACTTGCCACCCACAACTCCCTCGACCCAAGGCATTTGAAAAACAAATGGTTGATGTCTTATGATGCTTCTCCGCATCAAATACTATGGAGATGAAAGAACGAATTGCATTATTGATGAGTCCCTAGGGTTCTCTTGTATAGGAAAGAAACCCGTTGGGCAAATTACATTAAGAAGACAAAGAAAATATAAATTACATCTCCCTCAAGCCGGAGTGTAGATAGCAATCAGGATCAGCTTGGAGCAGCATCTCTGGTAAGGCCCTCTGGCTAAGGCCTTAGTAAGTACATCAGTTGTCTGGTCTCCAAAGCTGGCGTGAGTAGTGGCGATGAGACCCTTCTGTATCATGTCACGAGTGTAGTGACAATCCACCTCTATGTGATTGGTCCTCTCATGGAAGGCAGGGTTGTTCGAAATAAAAAGAGCAGGTCGGTTATCGTATTGGAGGTGCATGGGAAGAGGCATCTCGATATTCAGGTCAGTAAGAACAGATTTGACCCACATCATCCATGTGTTAGCCTGCATCATAGCCCTGTATTCTGACTCAGCATTAGATCTTGCAACCACGGTTTGCTTCTTGCACTTCCAAGGCATCAAGGAATTCTCTATGAACACTGCAAAGCATGAAGTAAACTTCATGTCCTTGGGACACCCAGCATAATCTGCATTTGAACATGTTGTAACTAAAAGGGATGTACCTCTGTTGAATAGAAAATCAGTGTCAGGTGATGCATTCATATATCTCATAATCATATGGACTGCATCCATATATGCATGTCTAGACTGACTCACTTAACTCACAACAAAGGATATATCTAGCATGGTAATGGTCACATACAGGAGCTTGCCAACAAGCTCTATGTACCTCCTCTTGTCAACCTCCTCAGTGTCATCATTGTAGAGCTTCATGCTCGGGTCCATAGGAGTAGTGGCAGGCCTGCAATCTGTCATGCATGTCTCAGAAAGAAGATCTGTAACGTACTTCCTCTAGGCCATCATAAGACCTCGTTGGTTCACGGTAGAATCCAGTCAAAGGAAGTAGCGTAAACTACCAAGGTCCTTGGTTACAAACTGTTGACCTAAGGGCCCGTTCGGTAGGAGAATAAGCAGGAATAAGGATGGGGAATAAGGGGAATAAGGGTCTATTCTCCGTTCGGCTGGAGGATAAGAATAAGGAGAATAAGGTGGAATAAGGCTTATTCTCTGTTCGGGTGGGTTTTGTGGGATAAGGAATAAGGTTTGAAAGTTAGTTGAAGTTGTTGGTTGTTATTAGGAGTGATGGGTTATAATATGTAATTATAGTTGGCATATAATTTTCGTTAACCAAAACAGAAAAAACGACGATAGTGACGATATATAGGAGAAATTACCAATATAGGAAAAATTACCAATACGAAATAATGAAAACAACGAATAAAGAAAAAATTAAAGACGTTATATAGATTTCCCTCAGATTTCAATTTCCACATGGAAAATAACGACGACAGTGACGTCGGTTAAGCCACGCCACTACTGTGGCTGCTCAGCCAAGATCGAGACCGCATCATTAAATCATAAGTTGTGACGGTGGAATCATCATAGGGACGTTGCACGAATTTTAGGATTTACCTTATTAAGAAATCACGATAACAATCCATGGAAGGGGTTTAATGTACAGCAATGCGCGATGCCTCGTAGAAAAGCCAATAACGTTGTACGAAGTAGTAGGTGCAGGCGGGTCAAATTTAACAGAGGGTACACGTAATTAACATAAATTCAACGTTGCGCATTCTCCCACATGGCCGTTGCCAAAGCATCACGTAACAATTCGCCAGCTCGGATCTCCTGTTCGGAGACCCTGACGTCGCTACCTGCAGCGGTGTTGTCGAACTCTTCGTCATTGGTATCCTGGTCTACAGACGTCCCAGTTTGAGCCGATTCAAGAGTGAATGCACTTGATATCTGATCCTCGCCCTGGACTTCACGGATGAAGTTGTTGATGATGCAGCAAGCCATGACAACCAAAACTTGCTTTTTGAAACTGTAAAACGGCCGCTCAGTTATGGCCTTGAAGCGGGCCTTCATGATGCCAAAAGTACGTTCGACGTATGAACGGAACTGGGAATGCCTGTGATTATACAACTCCTCCGGGCGTCGATATCCGTGTCCCCTTTGAGCCCTGAACTGGGGTAGGTGTGCAATAACGCCACGATATGGGGTGAGGAAGCTCTCTGTGTTTGCATATCCACAGTCGAGCAGGAACTTCCTTCCCGGAGGTACATGAAAGCCTCCCTCGTCTATAGCCCATCTCAGCACCTTCATATCTGCAGCTGAACCCTCCCATCCGGCGGCGACGTATGTAAATTTATAACTGAAGTCGACACACGCCATGACATTCTGTGCTATTGTTCGGTGCCTGCTCCGAAACTTTGGAGCGACATTCGTGGCGACATTTGCGGGGATAAGCGTGCCGTCGATGGCGCCGATGACATCCTGCAAAAATGTCGAATTAACTTCACATTGTTTTGTAAATAAGTTTGCATTCTAAATCCAAGGTGCAGGAGTACCTTGAAATAAGGATAGAAGTTCCTGTTGTTTAGAATAACATCTGGTACCGGACAGTCAGCAGCTGGGAGTCTAATGAACTGATCTCTGAGGGAGACGATGCGAATGAGAATGTCGTTGAGGTGGTTCGAAATTGTATCACCGGAGTGTTGAAAATGTTCAGAAAGCACACGGTTCTTTGCGTTGTGGCCGAGATAATACAAGAAAATGCAGAGGGATTCCTCTGCCTTGAGGTGCCTGGAATCCTTCAGGCCAGCTCGATCCTTTAACAGAGTGCATAAACGTAGAATCGTATCGGGGTACATCCGGAAAATAGAGTATGATCGGGCAATGTGTCCATTCAGCATCTCTCGAATCCAAACATGACCTGTACGCATCGACGTATGCTGTGGCTGTCCTGGGATGTAACCTGCTCCATCGATCAGGTTGTCCTCATCATCCTCTATCAAGGCACGCAGGTATGTCATGTTCAACATGACCAAATTATACCTCATTGCGGTGATTGCCCCCATTCCCTCCATGTGACCTGTACAAAACAAACATTTCCGTATGGGTTGACATTCAATGATCACCACCAACAATCAAGATACCCTATTGATTTAGAAGACATGTGCGGAGGCTAGGAACCTAGCATTTTCTAGGCAAGTTTAGCGCGACAAGAAAGTTAATTAATACATGCCATCGAAAGTTAAATCATAAAAAATTGTTCGACATGAATATATTATTACATGCCAGGCACACAACTTATGAAAAGAAAATGCGATAACAAAACGAAAAAAATGCATCTAACATAACGTAGACCAGAAGACAGTCACACAGATGACGTGTTGAGCATTTAATCCTTGCCCAACTGGATGCTCACCCACGCAGCCAACTTCGCCGGGACAGACTTGGCCCGGTTGAATATGATTCGTTCGTATGGGTCACGAAGGCTGTGAGCAAGGCGAATTTGGGCCTCCGCAGGTAAGCCCGGAACGAGTGCCTCGAGCTCATCCAGAAGCTCCTCCACCCCCTGGTGCGGATCTTTCGGCGTCCACGCTTGGATCTGCTCCCGCTGCAGCTCCAACATTTGCGTCGTCAAACGGACGACGTCTTCCCCCAACATTTGTGACGGTAAGGGGGTACCGTCACTGCGCGAACGCTTCGTGCTTGTTGCCTGCGCGCCTGAATCCCGGCGTCTTCTCCTCCGGCTTTGTTGCGTACTTGGGCCAGCAGCTTCCCCTTGTTCGGGGACCTCAGCGGCTTCGTTGTCCCCTTCGAGATCCTCCTCGAATGCTTGTTGTGTACCAGCATCGCCCTCAAAGAACGCAGCAAATGAACCAGGGGTTGCTGTCTGCGAGGAGAAGGCAAACATCAGTGACGCAAAGCACAGCAGCACAGTTCAGGTAATAACCACAGCAAACATCAGTTCAGGTAGCATACAGCCGCAGGTAAAGATCACAGCAGCACAGAAGATCACTGACGCAAAGCACAAAGTAGGGTGGTGTCCAACAACTGAAATGAAGTAAGGTGTTGCAGTGCTTAAGACATTGCATCATCGAGCACCTAATGGGATGCTCTCAGACCAATCACACCGCATCGGGCATCATCCACGCGATTAAACCCACAAGTACTTACACCGTAGAGCGCCATGTAGGTGCTACATTTTTATATTTACATCAGCGAGCACCTACTATATAGCTCTACATCAGAGAAGATTTTGATTGGACATTCAGTAGTAACCATCACAATTACACATCATCGAGCGGAAAGTACTTAGCTCTCAGTCATCAATTATACATCATCGAGCTGCAAGTACTTAGCTCTCAGTCAACAGGTATGCATCATCAAGCTGGAAGTACTTAGCTCTCAGTCAAGAACTATTCTTCATAGAGCTGCAAGCATTAACAAGCATCCTTGAGTTTTTCTCAACAGAAATATACATAAGATTTTGATTGGACATTCAGTAGTAACCATCACAATTACACATCATCGAGCGGCAAGTACTTAGCTCTCAGTCATCAAGTATACATCATCGAGCTGCAAGTACTTAGCTCTCAGTCAAGAATTAATCATCATAGAGCTGCGAGCATTAACTAGCATCCTTGAGTTTTTCTCAACAGAAATATACATCATCGAGCAAGAAATAGCATGCTCTCAGGCTAATTAAAAAAAATAGCGTCATTTATAAACTGGAATCGATCTTGAGCTGTAGCTCTCAGTCAAGGGTTATGATAGCGTAATCACCGTTTAGGTGTTAACAAAAGGGTTCCATCATTGAGCTGCAAAGAATGTAGCTCTCAGGCCATTATTGGAATGGACAAACATGTATTTATGGTAGCCCAACAATCACCATTGCTGTGCTGAAGTATTGCAACCTACGATCAAGATTAATCATCACCAACGATTACATGGCATTGCAGCAACTATAAGCTCGGCCTCAAAGCCCAGCAGTCAACATCAGTCACGAAAAGGACCCAATTTATCCCACACAATATCATCTTTGTTGTTTTCGCAAGCAAATTTTGAACATCATCGAGCATGGGGTACATTGCTCTCAGCCCATCCCAAAATTAATGACATTGTAGAACACCATGAATGAGTTCAAAAAGTTAAATTAACATCATCGAGCATCAGTGAGGTATAGCTCTCAGTCACGCAATGATATCAAGTGTCATCAACAAACATCATCCAAGAATCCATGTTAGCAAATTACAATATATGTTGCTGTTAACCCCAAAAAATTGCAGTTGTTGATCAACTTTTGGAATGAATAATCGATATTAAACATCAACCAAATTATCCAATGTTATGCAGCCACTTCCAGCCAAGCCTCAAACCGCATCAAGCAACAACCGTGGGCTGAAGAGGCAAGCTAAAAAACATTAATCAATATCACTGTGCAGTTCAGACAAAAATATGAAGGCCATCATGGAGCTCCAGATGGGATGCTCTCAGCCACGATTATGACTACACAGGTCATTAGATCACAATTTAGGTCCTCTCAAAAAGTAGGTCCTCAACCCACACCCAATTGGCTAATAAGAATAGCATAGTCAAAGGAGTGGACATTCAAGAGTAACCATCACATTAGTGGAAAAAATCAGCTCCCCATCAATAAGCAACCTACGGCCCCCTCCTGTCAGCAGCCAAGGATAGCATACCATCTATAAGCTCAGTGAGGCGACCAACCCCTCACGGCCGAGAAAATGGTTTTCATGCCAAGTAATGAAGATCCAAGAGCACTTCATAGGTAGCTATTGAACCCAAATCATCATAAAACATAGCAACCCATTTGGAACGACAGTCTATATTCACAAGCAAGAAGCATATAAGGTCATAAAGCAACGGCAAATCATGAAGCCCAGACCCAAATGAAGCATCGACCAGCAAAACAATGGGATATGTAACAGGTAATGATCATCATAGCACGAAAAAATCGAGGGATTGCTTTCGAATATACCTGGCGATCCACCACAAGGTAGATGATATGTGAAAACACAAGCCCAGAGCAAAATGAACCCCAGCGGCGGCAGACAAGCCACTGGAATTCCTCCTCCGCCCCAATTTATAGCCATGGGAAACCCTAGACTCCATGGACTCCATTGCAACCACAGAGGGCTCGAGGCAACAGTGGCCGATATAATGGCCAATACAACCACCGCCATGACCCATCACACCGCAAGCACAGTGAAAGGCATACCTCGATCGAGAATCACGGAGTAGGTTCCCACAGGGGCCAACCAAAAGCAACCCTAGCATCGGCGGCTCAGAGGAGCGCGGGGCCCAGAGGAAACGAGGCACCAAGCGACCTCGCACACCGGAGGCTCGCGGGATGGTCGGGCGGGGGAGGGGCAGGGGATGTGCGGCGAACGGAGGGGCGCGGGAGGGAAGGGGAATAAGGTCGGGGGAGAAGCGCGATCGAAAGGCAAAATTGGGGGAATAGCCGTACACATCGGGAACCCCATTTTCCCTTATTCCCCCTTATTCCCAAGCCTCTATTCCCCTACCGAACAGCCCCTAAGGAATCCTTGGCAACATGAATGCCCTGCTCATCATCCCTTGTAACAATGATATCATCTATATAAACAAGAATGACAATTGTACCTCTATGAATCATGTGCACAAACAGAGAGTGATCAGTCTAGCTCTTGTTTAGTGAACCCCCCCTCAACCTCAATCAATAGCTGATACATGTTCATGTTTGGTGATGAAGCAGCCAATCTTCCCAGAACTCAAACCCACCTTGTTGTTGTGCTTCATCAAACTAGTCATAACCCCAACAACCCGATCTGAAAGGTTCTATGTACCTGCGAGTCAAAAAGCCCATCCCCCTCCCAACTTCCATCAATAGCTAACACAAGTTATTATTTGGCGAAGAAGCAACCAATCTTCTCAACACTCAGACCTACCTCGCTGTTGTGTTTTCATCAAATTGATCGGAATCCCAGCAACCCGATCCAAAAGGGAGTATGTAATGTGAGTCAAAGATGTCTACATGAGGGTGGGACTAGCTATCAGCCCAATTCGAATCATCGGACAATCCACCGACTACTCCAGCAACCCTATTCGGGTCCACTCCTCCAGCTGACCTGGTTAGACCATCAATAAAAGACCCCCTACCTCAACTCTTGCAATCTCGTACAAATCTCGTGTAATTAAAAAAAGACTATGTCTCCACTGCTACTGTAGGTACCTCATGCGAAACACGCTCAATCAAGGGAGATTGTGTCTCCATCGCCTACGGAGATTTCTCACACAAGTTACACACGATACATTGAGGTTTTATTGCTCGATCATGAAAAGAGTTGTCGTACATCTCTCCTCATCTTGCCTTCCTCTTCTGTTGAAGCATTCACTTCTCATTGCCTCTCCTCTACAGATATCGTAGGCGATCGAACCACCTACTTAGAGATCAATTCTGGCCCTAGGCAGTAAGAAGAGCGCCTGCTACAGTACACCAATATCGAAGGTGTCGACCTTGGAGGGCCCCTTAATGCCACCAACACATTACGCATTTCACCCGTTTGTAATCTTGTCCGTAGCAAATCCAAATTCAATAAGTAGGCTCCTCTTCTCCCTAACCTGAGAGTGAGATCAGGCTAACTAAGCCTCTTCTGATATTAGACTACGGTCCCCTCCTATGGACCTTGGAACTCGCCCACAAGGATTCGTATCGCCTTAAGTGAGGCAGAAAAGCACAATTGGAAATTGGCAGTTGGCGTCCTCTTGACTGGAAGGCTATAGGCAGCCTACTTTTACTGGATTTCGACATCTGTAAAGGAAAGCCCATAAAACATATATCTCAATTGAGCCCTAAGCATATGTCAACTATCGACGGATGTCTGTGAGCACCTAGGTAAGAGCAGAAGTGATGTTGAAGACCAACCGAGGAAAAGAGCAGGCAAAGAAAGGAGTGCATTGCAAGCCAACTATCCCAATTGCCTATTATATGTCAGAGTTGCAAACCTTCGAGGGCCCCTCAATGCCACCAACACCTTCCACACTTCACCCGTTTGTAATCTTGTCCGCAGCACCTCCTTTACCATGCTAGCTGAACCCCATACCTTTAGAACCGCATTGTGACCACGGCATCTCACCAAGAGCCCTTTAACAGCACCAATGACCATGGTCCAATCTCTTGAGTCCCATGTCGAAGTCGAGGCATCCTCCACTTCACATACATGGGGAACACACCTCCTTAATTGGAGAGGAACATTGATACCTCATCTTCCTAACTTTATCACATCCACAAAACCAACTCTGACAACCAGATCGCATCCTCCACGCAAACCATCGCATGACCCTAATCTAGAATTGCCAACACCAAAATCAGATCGCTCTATACCTCCTCTGCAATAAGAACACCCTCTACACTGTCTCGTGGCTTCTTGGCATCCATGTCCAACTTCTTGACAACATAAACAATCCTTAAACATATGCTCGCTCTCGTGGCATTTGAAACATACCATGTTGCAAGCCCCACATCATCGTGCCATATAACCGAATTTCTTGTATCTAAAACACCAAAGTCTCTTTAGATTCGGCACGATGACGGAGCTCAATACCGCCATCACCCTACGCCTACTGCTACCGAGTATGACCGATTCACGATTGTATGTCGTGAGAGCAGCACCACGCCCTTCCTCCAAACATTTACGATCCTCTCAACCAGTGGCCCTCTTTCTCACACACTCCCTCTCCAAAGGCCCGCCTCTCCCAACATAGCCTCCACCCTCGGGATGCATGCCCTTCCCCAAATGCTCATCCCTCCCTTCCATCCCTCCTCTGAGCATACTTTTTATCAGCTAGATTACTAAAATATTAATAGATGTGCCATCTTAGATGCTCGCTCTTGTGTTTTAGGACATGCTTAATGGCTACGTGATTGGATGGAGCCATGAGCAAGGCATGTTAGTTCTGCGACAAGATGAGAAGGGCAAGTATGTTTGGCTCTCAGGATATTATCTGTGATAGATGCCATGAACATCGTGAGGATGCCGAGCACATCTTCTTTTCTTGCCGTTTTTCTGCGAAGGTTTGGCAGTCCTTGAACCTGTCTTGGTTGCGGCACGAGAGCACATCGCTATTTTGGCAGTCCATCAGGCGGATCGGGTCCGGCTCCACTGACGATATATCTTTAGTATTTGCTACGTTATGGGCGATTTGTCAAGGGAGAAACGAGTGCATCTTTAAGAGTGTTAGATTCTATCCCGAGAATGTCTTGATTCATTGTAACGCCCTTTACAATTCCTGGGCCTCGAGCTAACTTGTAACGCTTTTTATTAATATATAGCGGGAACTCCCACCTTGGGAGTTCACCCATCTCTTATTTTTCAAAATAAATGTTAGTTCTTTGTTTCTCCGTAATTTTAAAGATGACACACACAAGTTATATCGTAGTCGCTCGCATACTCTTTGTGATTGTACGCCTGCAAGTGTGGATCTCAGCTTAACACTGATCGACCATCACTTATCGATTATGTGTATTTCATTGATCAATCATGTCTTATCGATCATACTATATCTGAAGTTATTAATCATATTTTGAATTCCATTCAAACGGTCATCAATTGATCGAGCATTGCTCTTCAATTGATCGATCATGTTATTTGACCCGATCGATCATATGAGGAAATCATCTTTGATTTCATGCCTATTCTGTTTCCAACGGTCATTTTTCTTGAGCTCCTATATAAGAGACCACATACCCATTGTTGGAACATACACCATTCAAGCAATCATTCTTATTTTCTCTGGAAAAGCAAGAAGCTCTCTCTGAGTGACTTCCTCGATATTCTTTCTCGTGTTCATCTATTTGTTCGATCTTTCGAGAAGAATGTTATTGGTATAAAAACTGTGAAGCAAGTTTTCAGTTCAGCAGAGTTCAATCGGTAGTCGTTCTTCAAGTTCTGATAGTTGTTAGAGTTTTTTTGGCATCCCTTCACAGCGAGGTGATACTTATTACTTGTTTGAAATTGATTATCACCATGTGATATCTCTGATATAATTGTTGTGCTATTATCTATGAATTCTTACGTAAATATCTCACGCTTTAATGAAGCAGTTGATTAGCTTGGTCACTCAAGAATTCTCAAGTCAGGAAGACTCAGGTCGTGATTTTTACTCAGGTGGCTTTCCATGCTAAAATATCGTGCAAGTATGTTGATTAGATTGCTTGGTCTATTGTTTCGGTGCTTGGTGATTATTTCGCGAAGATTTTTTAAACTGCATTGAACCACTATTCACCCCATCCTCCAATGGTGCCACGATCCCAATACGCACATTTGGTATCAGAGCCATGTTCAATATCTTGAAGTCACTCCTCAAGGATACATATGGCAGCTATAGCAAGCAAGGATTTTGAAAGCCAGTCCAATGTCAGGCCATCGCACTTCAACAGTACAAATTACAACAATTGGAAAGGTAGACATTCAAATCTTCTTACAATTATTGATATTGACGTCTGCAATATCTTAGAAACTAAGTACACAAGACCAGTTGTTGGAAGCGTTCTTTCTGATACTGGTAAGTGTTGAAATAGTTATATATCTTTGGTGTTATTTCATAGTTTATTTTTTTATGTACCTCTCATGATATCTATCCAGTGGTTTTCTCCTATATAAGAGAGCCGTGGCGTCCCTCTAATAAACAAGCAATTTCATTTTCTCCAACATGGTAATGGAGCAACGGTCCTAGATCAGGGTTCCTGTATCATCCCACCCTAACCCTAACCCTACACGCCCCCCTCCCTCACGTGCCTCCACCGACAAGAGGCCTCCTCCGCACCGCCAGCCACCCCCGCACACGCAGACCCACAGGCAACACCACACCCCCCCCCCCCCGGCGCGCGCCGACAGCCCCTCGTGTCGCCCAGCCTCCCGTGGCACCGTGTGCCCAGTGCACCACTCCTTGCACGCATCTGCCATGCATCTACGCGTATCTGTGTGCACCCTACGTGCATCTGGTGTGCATCTGCGCATATCTACGTGCAACCTATGCGCACCAGCGCCCATCTGGTGTGCATCTGCGCACATCTGCGTGCATCTTGTGTGCATCTAGCATGCATCTGTGCGCATCTTTCGTGCATCTGTGTGTGTCGCTGCTCTTTGCGCCCGTACGGCCCAGCCTACAACAACAGGAGATGAGGATGGTTGTATGAGTCTACAAATACAACCAATCCTCTATATGTGATTGTGTAGACTCATTTAGAATGGTATACTCATCAGTTTTGTTCCGGATGTCGGCGTTCTTGCTACCATGTCAGAGAACAAGGGTGATGTTTTTTCCCATCGTGAAGATGGATGGGAGCAACTACGAGTTGTGGTCCATGCAGTTTCGCACCCTGATGCAGTGCAATAACAAGAAGCACATTCTGACGGATCCAGAGCCGGAGGACAAGACTGTGCTTCTTGGAAGCAAGATGATGCCTATGCTCGTACTTGGCTCTCTGGGACGCTCACCATGGAGATTGCCAATGATATTGTCAATCAGCCCACAGCAAAAGCTATGTGGGATATCTTAGCAGCCACGTATGGGCAGGCGAAAAATGAGAGCAAAATTTTACAGTTGCAGTTTGATATTTTTTTGACAAAGCAGAATGGTCGACCTCTTCATGCACACTTCTCGCATCTTAGAGGCAGGTTTGAGTGTCTGCATAGCTTCATGCCTATTACTACTAGCACTGAGCAACAACAGGTGTATCGGAATGCAACTATGACAGGCATATTTTTGTCATATCTGGACTCTGAGTACGATGCAGCACGTACTAAACTACTTACTGGAGAGACGATACCTCTGATGGAGGAAGTTTACAAGAAGTTGAGCAGAATTACTACATCCTCTACTACTGCGGCTCAAACTCCTGCTATGGTAGCCTCTCGTGGCGGAGGGGGTACTTTGCAGTTCTGTGGCCGAGGAACACGTGGTCGAGGAGGAGGTCGTCAGCGAGGTCCATGTTCACATTGCCACCATCCCGATCATTCTGAGGAGACATGCTATCAGAAGCATGGGTATCCTGCCTCTGTCCGAGTTGCTGAGCAGATCGAGCCTACTTCCACACCTGCTTCGGCTCATGATGTACGCTTTAATGATATTGTTTCCAGGTTGCGAGAGATGATGATTACTCCTACTACTTCGCCCGCAGGGTCTTCAGATGTCACACATTGCTAGAGGCTCTTCGAGCTCGTCAGGTATTGCTTACGCCCTTACTAGCAGTAGCAGTTCAGATTTGTTTGACTGGATCACGGACTCTAGAGCATCTCATCATATGTGTGGCGATCGACCACAGTTTACTTCTTACAGATCTATCCCTTCAGGTAGACCAGTGGTGATTGTCAATGGGGTTCATCTACCCATTGTTGGAGAGGGGGAGATTGTTCTAGCTCCGTCGATACGTTTGCAGAATGTCTTACATGCTCCAGCATTTCAGATGAATCTTTTGTCTATTAGTCAGATTGCAAAAGATTTTTATTTTCGTGTCATATTTGATCCTTCTTCTCTTTTGTTTCAGGACATACTCACAGGCACGGTGATTGGATGTGGCCGTGAGTAGAGGGGACTGTACAGACTTGTCCAACCTCCTTGTTCGGGGGTTGCTACTATCCCTTCCGGATATGTTTCCCCGTTTACGTGGCATCTTCACTTTGGACACCTTCCTCTGCAGAAGTTGTGTCACGTCCTCCCGCAGATCTCTACTCGTACTAGCTTGGAGTGTGAGGCGTGTCAGCTTGGGAAGCACTATCGTTCCTCTTTTCCGAGTCGTCACAGTGGTCAGATGTTTGAGTTGGTTCACTTTGATATCAAGGGTCCTAGTCGTGTTCCCGATCATCAGGGACATCAATTTTATATAGTCGTTGTAGATGATTTTTCTAGATTAGTATCTTGGGTATTTCTGATGAAGAATAAGTCTGAAGCTGGTCCTGTTATCAAATCTTTTCTTATTGAGATTAAGAATATTTTTTCTACGGATGTGAAATTTATTTGCACTGACAATGCCTTGGAGTTCTCTACAGTTATCTTATTTTCTTAGATCTATTGGTTGTGTTGTTCATCAGACTTTGTGTGCTTACACTTCACAGCAGAATGGTGTTGCTGAACGCAAACACCGTCATCTTTTGGATGTCAGGAGGACAATTTTGATTTAGAGTCGAGCTCCTCATTCGTTCTATGGTGATGCGGTTCTCACTGCATGGTACTTGATGAACCGCATGCTGTCTACTATCCTTGGAGAAAAAGTTCCTTTCTTGATTGTGTTTCCTGAGGACTTATTCTCCCTTACCCCCAGAAATTTGGATCGATTGCTTTTGTCCACAATTTTACTCCTGGTCGCGACAAGCTCTCTCCTGGAGCTGTCAAATGTTTGTTCGTCGGTCATTCTCTTACCCAAAAAGGGTATCGATGTTTTGATCATGTTGGGAGAAAATATTATGTGAGTGATGATGTCAATTTTTTGAGTCTATTATGTATTTTTCTCCTCAAGTGACAGCTTGTCTAGTGCTGACTCTAGTGAGGATATCTTTATTCCACCACCTCCGTTATCATCACGAGAACCACTCATGTTGAGTCTCAGTCACCTTCACCTCCACCATCTCCACCTTTGGCTGTCCAGACTTAGTTCCTACCTCAGTTTTACATTCGCATGTCCTCTACTCGTCTCTCTGCTCCTACGCCTTCCCCGTCATCCAGCATGCCCCATGTATGTAGTGAACACATTATTTCTACTGATGGCACTGGTGCTATGCTTGATCCACATGATACTACAAAGGAGGAACTGCTGCCAGAGAATAGAGAGGTTGATGACCTCGATGTACCTATTGCCTTAAGGAAGCCACGTCGTAATTGTGCTACATATCCTCTGGCGGCGCATGTTTCCTTGGACCATCTAACAGAGGAGTACAGGAGGTTTGTTACAAGCCTTTCAGTTATTATTATCCCGTGAACATATCAGCAAGCCATTCAGGATAGCAGTTGGCAACTTGCCACGGAGGAGGAGATGACCGCTTTGCAGTCTTGTGGCACCTGGAGTGTTGTTTCTGCCCCTCCAGGTGCATCTGTTGTAGGATGCAAATGGATCTTTATGGTGAAGCAGCGAGCAGATGGCAATGTGGATCGCTACAAGGCAATGCTTGTGGCACATGGGTTCAATCAGACTTATGAGGTGGATTATCAGGATACCTTCTCTCCAATGGCCAGCTACTCAACATTACGCATTCTTCTATTTGTTGGTGTTTCACAGGACTGGCCTCTTTACCAACTGGAAGTAAAGAATGTGTTTCTTTATGGAGATCTACAGGAGGAGGTTTATAAGCAGCAGCCACCATGGTTTGCTGCTGAGAGGGAGTCTCAGAAGGTGTGTAGGCTCCACAAAGCTATTTACGGCCTAAAGCAGAATCCGAGAGCTTGATACCAGAAGCTTTCAGAGTTGATAAAGCATCAGAGGTTTGCCTGGTCCAATGCGGATCACACACTTTTTGTTCAGAGGACGCAGAAAGGTATTGTTGATTCTCATCCATGTTGATGGTATTATTGTCACAGGTGACGATGAGCAGGGTATTAAGTCAGTCAAGGAGTTCCTAAGTCAACTGTTTGTGACCAAAGACCTTGGCAATCTTCGATACTTTCTTGGACTAAAGTCCACCAGGAACCAACGTGGTCTTGTGATGATCCAGAGGAAGTTCGTTACCGATCTGCTAATAGAGACATGTATGACAGGGTGCAAGCCTGCTACTACTCCTATGGATCCAAGTATGAGATTATATGATGATGACACTGAGGAGATAGACAAGAAAAGATACAGAGAACTGGTTAGGAAACTACTATATGCTACCATCACCAGGCCAGATATATCCTTTGCGGTGAGCAAGGTGAGTCATTTCATGGAGCAGCTCAGGAAGGTTCATATGTATGCTGACTATATGATTTTGAGATATTTGAAGTCTTCACTAGGCACTGGCCTTATATTCAGCAGAGGCACCTCTCTTGATGTGACAGCATGTGCAGACACAGATTATGCAGGATGTCCTAGGGCAGAAAGTCTACTTCTGGTTTTGCTATTTTTGTTGGCAGCTCACTCGTGTCATGAAAAGTAAGAAGCAGACAGTGGTTGCTAATGCTAGATCTAGTGCAGAGTCTGAATATAGGGCTATGGCTCAGGGAAGCACAAAGGTGATATGGATCAGGTCGGTTTTGACTGATCTTGCAGTTGATGTACCTCTTCCTATGCAGCTTCTATGTAACAATCAGGCAACACTCTTTATTGCAAATAATCATGCATTCCACAAACGTACAAAACATATAGAGGTGGATTTCCACTACACCAGAGACATGATCCAGAAGGTTATCATATCCACCACTCATGTTCCCAATGGAGATCAGACTACAAATATATTCACCAAAGCTCTTACTCGAGGCCCTTTCCAAAGATGTTCCAAGCTGAGCATGATAGACATATATGCTCCAACTTAAGGGGGAGTGTTGAAATAGTTATATATCTTTGGAGTTATTTCATAGTTTATTTTTCTTATGTATCTCTCATGATATTTACCCAATGCTTTTCTCCTATAGAAGAGAGTCCTGGGGTCCCTCTAATAAACAAGCAATTTCATTTTTCTCCAACAGTAAGAAAGCTAGGCACAATTCAAAGGCGATGAACACCATCTTTTGTGCTATTACAGTAGATGAGTTCAACCATGTGTCAGCTTGCAAAACTACATATAAAATATGGAGCAACCTTAGTGCCGTGTACGAAGGAATGACATCTTCAGGAATCTCAAGTCAATCTGCAGCAACAGAGATACAAGCTATTCAAGATGGGAGAATATATCAGAGATATGTATACGATTCTCATCAATCATCAACAATCTCAAGAATCTCAAGGTTGAGATCAAGGGTCCAGAATTGGTAAAGAAGATACTCAGATCTCTAACACATGTCTGGAACACAACTGTTACTGTTAACAAGGAAGCAAACGACGTCAACACTCTCCCAGTTGACGAACTTATAGGCAAACTCTTAGCCTATGTAGTTGAAAAGACTCAGGCATCTGAAGTAGAAGCCGAAGTCAAAAAGTTCACCTGGAAGACCTGTCAGGCAACATCAACTTCGGAAGACAGCACGGATGAAGACCTGTCTATGCTCACATGGAAGTTCAAAAAGTTCATCAAAAGAAACAACGTTAAGAAAGGAAGTGATCTCAAGTGCTTCAAAGACAAAAAGAATGGACACTTAAAGAAAGAATGTCTACTCCTCAAGAGAAGCACTCAAGAGCCTCGAAGACACGACACAAGCAAAGGCAAGAAGATAGTCAAGGAAGAACAGATAAAGGTCACAGACACCATCGCAAGTATCATAACAGAAAAGCATCTCAAGCTACTCGGGATTCCTCCGACTCCGACTTTGATGCATCAACATCTTCTGAAAGCAGGTCAGACGACTCATGCAAAGAAGAAGCCTTGCTCAGGCTCATGGCTCTCGAAGATAAAAAGGTAACTTCTGAAGAACCATATGTAGATGACTTGCAAGAAGCTATTTCTGAATTGTATAGTTTAGTGGTAAAATTAGAAAAAGAAAAACAAAGTGCTAAAATTAATTGCATGCACCAAATTAGAAGATCATTCAAAAGAGACTAGCTCTCTAAAAGATCACATTAGAAAACTCACATCTAATTTGTCTCTTTCTGATAAACAACACGAATCTGAAATTAAACTGCTCAAGACAAACATAAATAACCTAGAAACTAATATAGGTGAACTAAAATAAAATGCAAACACCATAGTTAATGACTTAGCAAAGTTCACTAAAGGTAAGGAGAACTTATACAAATTACTATTAGGTAATCTTCGTAGTAAATCTAAGTATGGGTTAGGATACAACCTATAAAAGGGCAGTAGTTCAAGTCTGTTAAGATGGAGAAGCATGTTTTAATTGTTAAGAAATTTCAAGTTCAAGTTAAAGCCAAGAAGATTATGGAACCAAGGAGAAATCCACGAAACCATAGTAACCCTCCAAGGACCCGCAAGCAATGGGTACTAAAGAAACTCGTTACTTATTTTGCAGAACCTAGGGTTATATAAAGAAGACAAATAAAATGTTCATTCATAACCAGACCGTATTTTACAGGACACCAAGCAAGACTGTACCGACAAGTGGGTCATGGACAGCGAATGATCGCGTCACATAACCAGAGACAAAGGTCTCTTCCTCAACATCAAAGCCAAAGCTAGTGAGACTGTCACTTTTGGCAACAACAGTTTTGGCAACTGCAAAGGTATGATAGTTAGCGAATATACGATCGAAAACCATGTAACTTCTATTAGTCGTGTTAGCCTTTGACGATCAGAAGCAGAATCTTTTGAGTGTGCCTCATGTCATCGATAAGGGTCTTAAAGTAGTGTTTTCATATTCTAGTTTTGAAGTTTTTAAGGAAGACATACTAGATTTGTTGCTTAAGAGAAATAGGCACAAAAGTATCTACATATTTAGATTTAACGAGTGTTCATCGCTAGATTGCCTCCCGACAGCACAAGAACCCATTTCATCGCTAGATTGCCTCCCGGCAGCACAAGAACCCTTACACTGGCATAAAACATTAGGTCACATGAACTAAATCCATAAAATTAGCAAACATGGCTTAGTTACAAGTCTTCCTAAGCTATCTGATAGGAAGGTAAACAATGTGTTCATCATACGAATTAAGAAAACTCCATAAAAAAATCCCTGAAGTCCAAAAAGCACATTAGCTCAGCCAAGCCATTAAAGCTTTTACACTTAAATTTATTTGAACCCATAAAATCCGAAAGTTAAAGTGATTGTCGCTACAATTTTGTTGTAGTACATGACTGCTCACATTATACTTGGGTTTTGTTCATTTCATCCAAGGATTTAGCTTTATCCAAGTTTGAGAAACTAGCTAAACGAATTCAAAACAAACATAGATCTATCATCACTAAGTTAAGAAGTGAAAATGATAGGGAATTCGAGAATGAGAATTTTTCTTACTATTGTGCTAAAGCTAGGATCAAGCCTGAGTTTTGTGCACCCAGAACAGCAACGCAGAACGACATAGTTGGACGAAAAAATCGCACTCTTTAGGAATATGCCCGTAGAAAGCTATGTAAATTAGATCTGCCTAGATATTTTTAAGCAGAGGCAGTAAACACAGCATGTTATGTTATATATAGGACTTTGATCCGACCAGGATTAAAGAAGACACATTTTGAGCTCTATTTTGGATGCTTACCAAGGATAGGCTATTTCCGTGTTTTTGGAATTAAATGCTATGTTCTTAACACTAAAGATAGCATTGACAAGTTTGATCGAAAGTGAGGAGGAAATCTTCTTAGGTTGCTCTTCAAAAAGCAAGCTTACAAGCTATTCAATAAGAAAACAATGATTGTCATGTAAGCAGTCAACGTTTCGTTTGATGAGAACTTCAGCAAGACTCCTCAGCTATAGGAATTAGAATTTGAGGAAGATGCTCAAATAGATCCTTCTAGCATCCCTAAGAATAGTGATTCTCATGAACTACCCAAGGATTTTAGCTTTGTCAAATATCACCGAAAGGAGATGGTGATTGGGGACATCTCTGAAGGAATCCAAACAATATCACACTTAAATTCATTTGTGTTATCTGCATTTGTATCCTCAATGGAGCCGAAGGCTATTGACGATTCTTGCAACGTTGATTCTTGGCTAATGGTAATGCAAGATGAATTTGTTCAATTTAGGAGAAATCTTGTATGGGAGCTTGTGCCTAAACCTGAAAACCACATGGTTATTGGAACCATGTAGATTTTTGAGAGCAAATTGGATGAGTCAGTGACAATTGTCAGGAACAAGGCATGAATTGTTGCTCAGGGATATACTCAGCAGGAAGAGATCGATTTCGACAAAATCTATGCACATGTTGCAAAGATTGAATCAATCAGAATGTTGTTAGCTTTCACTTGTTTCAAGGGAATCAAGCTGTATCAAATGGATGTTAAAAGCACCTTCTTAAATGGCTTCATTAAATAAGAAGTTTATGCCAAGCAACCTCCCGATTTTGAAGATTCCTCGAGACCAGAACATGTTTTTAAGCTCAGGAAAGACCTTTACAAACTTAAGCAAGCTCCTCGAACGTGGTATGACCGACTCAGAACTTTCCTTCTCACCTCAGGTTTCACAATAGGTAAATAAAGTAGATTGTACCTTATTTGTGAAGTATGTTTTGTTTAATTTACTGGTTGCGCAAATTTATGTTGATGATATTGTGTTTGGATCCACTAATGCAATTCTTTGTGAGGATTTCTCTCAAGCCATGCAGGAACAATACAAGAAGAGCGTGACGGGAGAACTCAAGTTTTTCTTAGGGTTACAGACCAACCAGATAAGAGTTTGTACACTCTTTTCACAACAAAAGTACATGAAGGAGATACTAGTAAAGTTTGGCTTCGACAAAGTCTCAAGGAAGTCTACTTTGATTGCTCCGGCAACTTACCTCGACTGTAAAGAGCCTGATAAGCATGTCGACCAATGGTTATACAAAGGTATGAACGATTCTTTGCTTTATCTAACTGCGAGCAAATCCGATATATTCTTTACAAAATAATTGGGTTTGTTTTATCTGAAGATGCATTCATTAGAATTATTTGCATTTAGCGATGCAGATTATATTGGCAATTATACGAATTGGAAAAGTACAAGTGGCATCTGCCAGTTCATGAGTAACACTCTTGTTTCTTTGTTTTCCAAAAGCAAACTTATGTGGCTCTATTTACTATCGAAGCGAAGTATAGTCACAACTCTAACATGTTCTCAATTACTTTGGATGAAAAACACGCTTTCCGACTTCGGTTATAGCAGGAATAAAATACTGTGTGACAACACCAGCTCTATCAATCATTATAGGACAAAACACATTGATGTTAGGCATCACTTTCTTAGAGAAAATATCTTGAAAGGTGAATTATGTTTGGACTACGTTTCAACGGATAGGCAGCTTGCAACCACCCGTACCAACTTTTTGAACAATGGTCGCTTCTCCTCTGCCACTGCCATCGTCACGAGATAAGCATCAATTTCGACCAAGATTGCAAAAGTTGATAACCAGTATCCAGTCGGTCGGATCCCTGACTAAAGATTAGTCGCAGCATGCGACTAATAAGGTTTACTCGAACTTGGGCCAATTTTGTATTTTTTAAATAATTTTAAATTATATAAATCAATTATATGTACCCACTTAAATGTTATGGCGTTAGTGCGGTGTGCCTACCACCGCAAAAGACCAGGGTTCAAATCCCCCTTCTTGTGGGGGTTGTGTTAAGTACTCAACAGCTAGCATAAAAAATATTTGAATCTTTCAACATAGATTTGAGCAAGAATTCATGTAGTCGATCATACTTATAGTGGGAGGAGGCTTTGCCATTTTTATATAAATTAATTATATATTTTGTTATATGTAAATATATTTACAGATTTTTTGAAATAACACAATGAAATAAAAGAAGCAATTGGATTCAAATCAAGCATTAAGCATCTTAAATGAAATTTGCTTTCAAAAAGCAAAAAATAGTATGTTTAAGTAAAAATCATTCGATTAATCGATTCGAATAGTCGACCAACCAATTATTGACCCAGTTGTCAATAGTCAATCTACAAACCCATCGACAAGACTAGTCGGATCGATTAGTTGCGCTAGTTAGTCGACTTCTACAACATTGATTTTGGCTACCAACTCAAAATTCAGGAGGAATGTTGATCGTCCAACACAATAGACCATCGATGGTGGTTGGGATCACAGAAATCCAGGCAACACCACCAGCACCTCCCACCCCTCTTTGTCGTTTATAGAACCTCATCCGACGTTCAACCCAGTTCATAGCACCTCCTCCATCGTTCCCACTGGGGACAATGTTGCTTCCTTTATTGAATCCAACCATATGAATCGCACCAGGACCCCTTGGATCAATACCATCCACTTGGGGCCTACCACTTTGGCACCATCTCGAAAGGAGGGTTTATATCAAGGAACAACCCCTCCATTTAGTAGAAAGGAACATCGCCACCTCCTCTTCATCCACACCACATACACAAGGAGAGCCGCATCGCATCCTCGATGTCGATTGACTTGTCATGCTTTATCATTGCCATCACCACTTCTAGATCACATGCCATTCCTTCCACTAGGAGAATCCCCATCAGAGGATCTCACTGAGCACCAAGAGTTATCTTCAACGAATAGTCAACCTCCATCGCCACTTTTTTCCACTACCACTGGAGCGCAATTTAATCTGAGATGAACCGTGTTTTGAGCCTTCCAACACTGGAGCACAATTTAATCTGAGATGAACCATGTTTTGAGCCTTCCAACTCCTTTCGTCACTTTTATGCTGGCAAACCATGCCTCCTACTTTACTAGGATCTATAACATGAGACCAAATCATACACAGATCAACCCCCTACCTCACTACCTATCCAATCTAGCAAGCAGTGGTAAATATTAATCATTTCATATTTACTTATGAACTGGTAGTGATTTCACTTTGCAAGACTCAGATACTCAGTGATAGTTTCCTACAACATGTTCCTCTAAAGAATCTAACATGCCTACAGCACTACGGAAGGGTAGGATCAAGTGCTCAGGATACCCACTTACATACTACTTCACTCATGCATAAGGTTCGAGATATCGATATCGAGTATTGTATCGGTCAACCGGAAAAGAGATATATCAAGGATATCGATGATATTGGTGAAAATCTTGAAAATGGCTCGACAAAGCAATTTTCTTGCAAATCAAGTTCAACCTAGTTCAAGAAATAATAACACACAAATACACACTTATATGCAAGAATAAAGTGTACTTAGCACATCAATATGCATTATATTGCACGTATCATTGTTGTCGATGCTAATTGTTAATTGTCTACTGCTTGCGGCTTACTTCTTAGAGGTAATGGAAAGGAAATGATGAAATGTGAACAATAATGACTTGGAGACATAAAGGTGCAATTAGCACATTAGCTTTATATTGCATTGTGTATTATGTACTAACAAAATGATGAGATATATCGGATATCAAAACAAACATGCAAATGAGAAAAATAACATATAACTTTTGAAGAACATCAATTATAATTATCATAATTTTAAATAAAAGAAGATGAATTAAAATAGATTTAAACAAAACCTTCTATTTAAACTAAAGAAAATCAAATAGTAATTAGACTAGGTTGCAGATCTGCGATTTTGTATCAATATATTATTAATTCTTACCAAGTATCAACTAGTAAATATTAATATACTAACATGTACAATATATGTATGCAGACTTTTCTCGATAAGCTTTAGAGTTGTTTCATCTCCAATACCAAAAAGGGTGGCGAAGCACCCCATTTAAAACAATTTGAAACAATAAATATAAATACTGAACAAATTGATTAAAAGTTAAACAAATGTGATATTGAGCAATATCAACCCTATATCAATGGTATTCAAGGTTCAGTAAAGCATTACCCCCTCCCTTTTTATTACGGTTCGATGCATCGGCCGGTGTATGTGTTCGGGCAGGTCACCGATTAGTGATTATGCGATGTGCAGAGGAATATGTGGCTATATATGTGGTTCTATGCGATGTGCAGGAAAAGTCGTTGCATACGCGGCTCTGTGCTTTCAAGAAGGAAACTAGAGAGGTGTGGTTGGCTCGAAGGATTGCGACAGAAATGGAGGTGTTGACGTTCGATGGGTTGGAGGATGATAGCCCCCTGGATGCAGATGAGCTGATTCAGAAGTCAGTGGCTCAAAAGGTGATCGTATCAGAGGATAAGAAGCAGATTACGGAGTGGAAGTAGAGGTCTAGGCACACTTTCTTAAGGAGGGCGATGCGAACACGGCATATTTCCACGGATTGGCTAGCAAGAGGCGTGGCATGAATTTTTTCTGGTTTGTGGTCGTCAATGGGAACGGGGTGGTGGTAGACAGAGAGATGGATCGTACGATTGCGGATCATTTTCATGATTTTTCAAGGAAAACTACGGCCAGACCGTGGCGATGGAGTGGTATTGGGGCTTCTCGCATCTCAGATGTACATGTGAACCATCTGGTACAGAGGGTGATGCGAGAGGAGGTCAGAGCAATGGTGTGGAGCCTGAATGCAGAAGGAGCGTCTAGATTGGGTGGCTTCCCGGTCTTTTTCTACAAGGAGTTCTGGGATCTTGTGGGAGATGAGGTGTTGGAGGTGGAGGAGGAATGTTGTAGATGTAATGCGGCTTTAAGAAGCTGAACAAGGCTCAGATTTTTCTCCTTCCAAAGCGGGAGGTGGCAGAGAGAATCGAGGACTACAAGCTGATTTTCCTTTCGAATGCCATTTACCTTATTGTGGCAAAGGTTTTTGCCATTAGATTAAGCAGGGTGCTGGATCACATTATCTCTCCGCTTCAGTTAGCTTTTGTTCCTGGGAGACAGATTGCAGATAGCTTGGTCATGGCGTCTGAGATTATCACGGATTGGAAGAAAAGAAAGATGAAGGATCTGCTTTGGAAAGTGGATTTTGCCAAGTCATATGACACGGTGGATTGGAGGTTTCTCTGGACAGCTTTGCACAGGAGGGGTTCTCCATATGTTTGGGTCTCATGGATGAAACGTTGTGTCACCACTGCCTCGTTCTCGGTTCTGGTGAACGGGCGTCCGGAGGGTGGCTTTTTCCAGCCACGAAGGGGAGTTAGACAAGGGTTCCCTCTCACACCTTTGTTGTTCGTTATTGCTTCTGATGTACTGGCTTTCATGGTAGGTCGGGTTCATCGAAGCGGGATCACTTTGGGCTATTCTTCTGGTGAACTATCTATCCCCCTACTCCAGTACGCGGACGACACAGTTTTCTTTATAGAAGGGGGTAGTGAGGAGGCTAGTGGTATGGTTGTTACTGTGGAAATCTTCAGAGAGATGTCCGGACTTGTTCTAAACCACAGCAAGTCCACGGTTGTTCCTTTTAGTCTATCAGATGTGGAGGCTTGGTTGTGCGTCAGTGAGTTGAGCACGGAGGGCGACTCTCTCCCTATTCGATACTTGGGATTACCACTGACATCTGGTAGAATCAAGATGGCGGATTGGTTACCTGTGGTGGAAAAGTTGGAGAGGAAGTTATCGGGCTGGAAGGCAACAATTCTCTCAAAGAGTGGTTGTCTTGTGATGGTGAAGGCGGTGCTCTCTGTTATTCATGTGTTCTTCATGTCATCTCACATGATGCGCGTTGGTATTAGGAAGCGCCTGGAGAGATTGACGCGAAGGATCCTATGGAGCAAGTCAGGGCAGGAAAGTTACGGTATTCACTTGGTGGACTGGAGTACAATTACGTTGCCTAAGGCGGCGGGTGGCCTTGGGGTCAAGCGTCTAGAAGCCATGAATCAGGCTTTGTTGCTTAAGTAGGTAAGCAGAATTTGGGGGAAGAGTGAAGACATCTGTTGCGATCTCATCCACCGTATCTATCGCATTGCTCGGCCAGATTTTCTAATTTACCAGCCCGGTCCACATGTGTCGGCCTTCTGGAGGGGGATATTAGTGGTTTTGCCAAAACTTCAGGAGCTTTTTCGTCCTGTGTTAGGGAATGGCACTTCTTTTGCCTTTTGGACTAACAACTGGACAGGAGATGGTCCATTGTCCAGTCGCTTCCCACGCCTTTTTGCGTTGGTTGTTGATTGTGAGGTGTGGGTCGTTGATTGCTGGGCTAATAATAAATGGATGCCATCTTTCCTTGTGAATTTTTCGAATCAACGTTTAGAGGATTTCCTCCAGATGCTGGACTCGCTGAGGCAAATTGGTAGGCCTTCTGATGGTTGTGATTCTGGGTGTGGAAGGACAGACATTTTTCGGTAAAGAAGGCTTACAGTGTTATTTGTAGACCTCCTCCACCTACAACGAACGCCTTGATCCGGTATTGCAACCTAATTTGGGAACTTAGGCTCCCGGAGAGGGTTGGCTTCTTTTTGTGGATGCTCAGAAGAAAGAGTATTTTGACTAGGGACCGATGCGCCAGATTGATTTCTGCGGTGTCAGACAGATGCATATTGTGTAAAAGCGGAATTGGAACTTTGGAGCACCTTTTCTTTCATTGGGTGGTTTCTTCACCAATTTAGAGTGACTTTGGCCTGAGTTGGGTTAGCACGATCAGCCTGGAATGATTATGGGCTTCTTTGATTGATGCAAGACGTCTTTAAAGGGAGGAGAGGCTTAAACCCATGTGGGATATTTGGCTTGCTAGAAACGATGTACTGTTTTCCTCTCACTGGTTTTATCGTAAGAATGTTTGTGCTCAATTCAGGAACTTCCTGGATTCCTGGTTTTCGTAAGATCTTTATGTTTTCTTTCATATATTTTTTTGGGGTGGGCACCCTAGCGTGTTTCCCCCTATTTTGATCTCAAAAAGAATTAAAAATAAATAAATATCTACAAAAAATACTATAATTGAATTGAATTTATGTAATAAAAGTGGGGCTTAAAAGATCTAAGATATAGTTACAGTTGATTGTGTATCACATAAACTTGCATAAACTTGCATATACTTGAATATATGAATAAAGCGCTTTTGGCTAAGTGTGTGATCAGACTATTGGGAGTGGTGATGATTTGATTTGTCGATTGATGCGTAGTATATATGATATTCGTGGTTCTATGACGGGATGCAACATTCGGATGCCTTCCTCCCTTTGGCAGGGCATTCTTACGATTCTCCCAGTTATGGGCGAATTGTTGCAGCCAGATGTTGAGAGCGATGAGATATTCAGTTTTAGGTTGGACGATTGGACGAGCTTAGATGCATTGAGGGAGCGGTATTGGTACCCTTAATTTTCTCTCTTGCTGAGGAGTTGAGTGTTCTAGTACAACAAGTTTGGGAGAGTGGACTTTGGACCTATTGGGAAAAGAATGAAAAGTTATTATTCCTGAGAACCCTAGGCTCTCTTATATAGAGGAGAGACCTATGACTAAATTACATAAGATAAGCATAAGGAAAGATAAATACATAGAATCATAAATATATCTCTACACCATGGAAGGACATATCGATATCGGTATCGATATCGGTACCATGTCGATACTGATATATCGCCGATATATCGGCGATATATCGACGCCATATCGCCGACATCGGGATTCAGCTTGCTTTTTTGCCTGTCGATACCCGATATCGGACATATCGACGATATATTGGTGACCTGTCGATACCGATATATCGCTGATATATCGTCGATATATCGGGATACAGCCTTCCATGCTCTACACTCCCCCTCAAGATGGAGCATAATGTCAATCATGCTCAACTTGGATGAATATTTCTGAAATGATTCTCTAAGCAAAGCCTTGGTAAAGATATTTGTTGTTTTATCTCCTGAATTGACACGAGTGATAGAGATAAAACCTTTCTGAATCATGTCCCGTGTATAGTGGCAGTCCACCTCAATATGTTTAGTTCTCTCATGAAATGCAAGATTGTTAGCAATAAATAAAGCAGCCTAGTTATCACATTGTAGCTGCATAGGAAGAGGAACATCTATATGTAAATATGCTAGTAGAGCTCGAAACCACAACATCTTTGTGCTTGCTTGTGTCATAGCCTTATATTCAGATTCAACACTTGACCTAGCAACCACAGTTTGCTTATTACTTTTCCAAGAGACGAGAGAACCGCCAACAAATACCGCAAAGCCTAAAGTGGACTTTCTGTCCTTGGGACATCCCGTATAGTCTACATCTGCACATGTTGTAATAGTAAGAGTTGCTCCTTTCTGAATAACAATCATGCACCTGGAGATGACTTTAGGTATCTCAGTATCATATATACATCATCCATGTGTACCTGTCAGGGTTGCTCCATGAACTGACTCACCCTACTAATTGCAAAGAATATATCAAGTCTAGTGTAAATAACATAGAGATTTTTTCCCACAAATTCTCTATATCTTCTCCTGTCTACCTCGCATGTATCATCAACATAGAGTCTCACACTGAGATCCATAGGAGTAGTAGCAGGCCTATACCCAATCATACATGTCTCAACATGCATATTTGTGGCGTACTTCCTCTGGGTCATCACACGACCTTATTGATTTCTGGCAAACTCTAGCCCCAAGATATACCTTAGGGTGCCAAGATCCTTGGTGACAAACTGACGTCCTAGAAACTCCTTTGTCCTTTTTTATCCCATGCACATCATCTCTTGTAACAAGTATGTCATCAACATAGACCATGATAACGACAGTACATGTGGATGTCCTCTGTACAAATAGTGAATGGTCTGCACTTGACCTTCTAAACTCTTGCTTTTCAATTAAATCCGAGAGCTTCTAAAACCATGCCCTTGGGCTCTGCTTCAGGCCATCTATTGCCTTGCGAAGTCTACATACATGTTGACACTCCCCCTTAGCAGCAAACCCCAGAGGTTGCTGCATGTAGACTTCTTCCGGGAGATCACCATACAAGAATGCATTTTTAATATCAAGCTGAAATAAGGGTCAATCACGTACCAATACAACTATTAAAAGTACTCATAGAGTAGAGTGGCGAGCTATAGATGAAAAGGTGTCCAGATAATCCACGCCATATGTCTGAGTAAAACCCCATGCAACTAATCTGGTCTTGTAACGATCAATGCTTCCATTTGTATTGTGTTTCACTATAAATACCCATTTACAGCTGGCAATAGATGCCCCATTGGGAGCAGGAACCAGGCTCCATGTACCGCACGACTGGAGGGCAGCCATCTCCTCTTCTATAGCTAGACGCCACTAACTGTCTTTCATTTCCTCTTGGTAAATCCGTGGTATTGCTACGGCAGATAGTGCGGCAGCAAACTTCTTGAAATCCCATGTCAAGCGATCAAAGGAGACTATGGAAGCTAGTGGATATGTGGCACAAGTACGCATCTTCTTTCGAATGGCAATAAGAACATTCAGGTCATCGAGAATCTCCTCCAATTGAGTTTTAATCTCCTGCAAAGGTTCCTGCTCAAACACATCTCTAGACCCATCGTTAGAAACCTTGTATTCAGAACATACATGAGGCATGTTGGATGACAAGCATAGACCATGAGCAGAAGATGACCCACGTGTATAGAGATGTGGAAATGGTGGAACAAGTACAGGTGGTGGTATAGAAGGTGGTTATGTATGTGGAGAAGGTGGTGGTGGTTGGGTTGGAACAACCACCACAGACTGGGATGATGATGTGCTTATAGGAGGAGGCAGCATGTAGACCTCATCATCTGAATCTAATGAAGTCAACCTATCACGTAAAAAAATGTACTAAGCCTCCTCCCACTATAAGTAGGGTCGTCTACATAGATTCTTGCTCAAATCCATGTTGAAAGATTTGACTATTTTTTGCGATGGTCGTCAACTACCTAACGCAACCTCTGCAATAGTGGGATTTGAACCCTGGTCTTTTGTGTGGTAGACACAATGTACTACCACTAGACCCTGGTGAAGTCAACCTATCACTGCAGGAGAGAAATACATCACCAACTCAAAAAATGTAACATGAGCACTAACATAATATTTCATGTGCAGTGGATCATAGCATCTATATCCTTCTATGTCCTGGAGTACCCAACAAAAATACACTTGACAACTCTAGGAGAGAGCTTTTCTAGACCTGGAGACAACTGGTGGATAAATGCGACCGAGCCAAAAACATGAGTAAGTGAGAACAGTTCTTTCTCTGGAATTGTCTAAGAGAAAGAAATTTGCTCACTCAGAATAGATGAAGGCATGTGATTCACAAGATAACATGCCATAAGTACTGCATCACCCCAGAATGAATGTGGGTCACGACTCTGAATGAGAAGAGTTCGGGTAACATCAAGTAAATGGCGATGCTTTCTCTCTGCAACACCATTCTGTTGAGAAGTATAGGCATACGATGTTTGATGAATAATACCACGGGATGAAAAAAATTTTGAGAGAGCATTCGTACAGAATTCCAAAGCATTACTAGTCTTACAAATTTCACAGACAAAGAAAAAATATTATGCACTTCATTGATAAAGTTTTGATAGCATCCCCTACTTCAGATTTATTCTTCAAAAGAAAGACACGTGACAAACGAGAAAAATCATCAATCACGACTAGGTAAAATCTGTTTCCGGTGATCTGGAACACGGCTTGGACCCCAAATATCAACATGAAATAACTCAAAAATGGAGCCACTACTCCGACTCTGACGACTAGGAAAAGCAAAACGATGATGCTTTCCCAACTGACAAGACTCGCATCGGAAGGAAGAGCGAGGTGAGATCTGCGGCAGAACGTGACACATCTTCTGGAGTGGAAGGTGACCAAAATGCAGGTGCAAAGTGAAGGGAGAAACCGATCCTGTCGAATGAGAGGATATGCCGGCATAAGGAGTTCGGACCAGGCGATGGAGACCACCCTGCTCACAGCAACAACAAATCATCCTGTCCGTAAGAATGTCCTAAAAAACAAGAGACAATGGGCCAAAAATAGCCCGTAATGTAAATCCTTCGTAATCTGACTAATAGATAACAAATTCATGGAAAAATCATGTGCATGTAACATATTCTAAAGATGCATCAATAGCGTCAAACCGATCTCCACCTGTCCTGTGATCGAGGAATGAGTCCCATCGACTATTACGACATTTCTCCCTAGAGGAACCTATCTATACGCTACAAGTAGATATATGTCTCCACAAATGTGATGTGTCACCCTGGAGTCCACAATCCATTCTGTAATCGCATATCCATGACAAGAAGCAGTGTTCAGAAAAGCGGCCGAGTATGCCGCATACTCGACCGCATACTCGTACTCAGGGTCCTTGCCGCTCCCAGTAAGATGAAACGGCCATGTATGCGGGTTGATCCACATACTCGGCCAAGTATACTCCCTATGTGGCCGCATACTCGGTCGCTTTCCTGATAGAACTTTTTTTATTTAATCTAAAACCGAATAATCCCATCCGCATAATAACATAAAACCGCATACTCCCCGCATAAAACTGCATACTCCCACATAAAACCGCATACTCTTCCGCATAAAACCGCATACTCCTCGCATACTCTCCCGACTGAGGATATTAACATAATATTAAATATTAATTTATATTTTTAATAATAAAAAATACCAAACCGCATAAAATTGCATACTCCCCGCATACTCTCCAGCATACCGCATACTCTTTATGCAGTGACCCCTCCGACTGAATACCGCATAACGCCTTCCTGAACATTGACAAGAAGTAAAAGCATAGATACTACCTGAGGTACTGGTACAGGCGGAAGCAGCAACATCTGAGTGACCTCCTGTGGTAGGTGAAGAAGCAAGAGGCATAATATCCCTTAATCGAGCTACAAGTTAATTAAACCTCTAATCTGAAGAGGAAGCAACATGGGGTTCTGCTTGCGCTGTTACACGGGCCGATGCGGGAAAACCTGCTTGGAGTAGCATGTGTCCTCTGTATGCCCTGGTCGTTGACAATAGGTGCACGGCTGTCGAATGTGACCTCCTCTACCACGAGGTCCACGACCACGAAACTAAGAAGAGACTTCTCTACCTCGAGAGGCTGCCATCACCGAAAAAGTATGACTAGAGGCAATAGATAGGACAGTGATCCTGTTGAATCTACAGAAAGCTTCCTCCATGGGAGGAATAGTAGCATCCGCTAAAATATGGGAACGATCAACCTCCTACTCAGGATCAAGGGTTGCAGGGAATACACCAACCATGGTGGCATTCCTATATGTCTTCTGCTGCTCAGGAGTAGACGTGAGGGGCATGAAGATGCGGAGCTTCTCAAACATCCCACGCACGGATGTATATAAAGAATGAAGGGCCTTATGTTCTACTTGATGGTAAAGATATCGTGATGAAGCTACAGAATATTTGTATCATTCCTCACCTGAGAATAAGTGGTTGCGATGATATCCCACATCGCCTTGGAAGTAGGCTGATGTAACACACCATTGGCGATCTCTATCATCAATGTACCAAAAAGCCAAACTTGAACCAGTGTTTCAAATTTCAACGAAACTTCACTGAAATTTTGGTTTTGATACTTCACCAAAATCGAAATCGAATCTCGATATGGACCTTTCCTTCACAATTCAACGAAATTTCGAAATTGTTTCATTTTTTTGCCATCTCAAAATGAAATCGAAATCGAGATTTAAAATATTGACCTTAACATACGCATCATCTGCCTCCCATGAGGCGTTGACCCCAGTTTTCTCAACCGACTCTTCCTCGGTAAGAATATTTTTCTTACCCGTCGACTTCATAAGGCCCATGAATTGCATGGCCCAGAGTTCGTAGTTCGTCCTTCCATCTTGATAATTGGTGATGGACCTTTGAAAGCGCCTGTAGCAGGGATATCAACCTTGCTCTTTGACATATTGGTAGATGAAGAAAGCTAGGGTTTTGAAGTCCAATATACAAGTGTTTACACATACATATGAGGATTTAATTGTATGTGTAGACTTATGCAATCAAATCTATCAACACGAGCAGACATCGATATGAGCACGGAGGGTTATAGAGAGATCCGTCGGCAAGGGCAAGGACCGGCGGCAGTGGTGGTCATGCCCGGATGAGGCAGCGGCCGGCGGCATAAAGGTCGGCGGTGGGAGGCCGGCGACGGGCGGACAATGGTGCCCGGATGAGGCGACGACTATACCCGGATGAGGGGACGGTGGCAGCTAGATGAGGGGCCGATGACCGCTTCCCGGGAGAGGGATGGCGACGGCGATGCCTGGAGGGGGGCGGCAGGTGTGGTTAGGGTTAGAGTTAGGGTTAGGTTACGAGAACTTTGGCCTAGGACCCTAGGCTCTCTTATATAGAGGAGAGACCTATGGGTAAATTACATAAGATAGACATAAGGAATGATAAATAGAGATAATACACATAATCATAAATATATCTCTACACAGCAAATTTTTAAAAAGTAGAGGCTCGACAAGTTCTTGGCATTGCTTGCGGATTTGGCGGATGTGGATGGTAACAGTCAAGGGAGAGATCATTTTCATTGGGTTGATGGCAAATTCACAGTTAATGAGACTTGCAAGATCTTTGCTCATAACCATGTCACAACTCAGGTGAGTTCAAGCGCGACAACAAAATAATTTGGTGTAGCAGAATCCCTCGTAGGATTAAGATCTTCCTTTGGATCACCATACACGGCCAATTGCTTACGAAGATGAGACGAGAGGTTTTGGGAAAATGATGAAATAGATCATCTCTTCTTCAAATGCAGATCATTAGCATCTTTTTGGGACTCCATATGGAGATCATGTGGCAACTCACAAGAGGACAACTCTTCGCCTTTCGCTCTTCTTTGGGCCATTCGATAAGCTAGAAATGAATGTATTTTCTGAGGATAAAGGTTTTATCTGGAGAATATATCGAGACAATACAAGGCCCTCATGTTGGACTGGTCATATACATGATTGTATTACTTTCTATAAGAGGATGGGGAGCTTGCACCAAGGTGCATGTTACTTTACATGCACCGACGCTTATATCTTCCACATTTTTTTACTTTTTTGAAAAATACCACCATGTATATTCATCCATATATCCCTCCAATATGTCATTTGAATTTCGTCAGAAATAGAGACTCCTATGACCTCCATCCAGAACAGGTAATTTTAACGGTCTTAGAATTGTTGTAATCAACCTGTTCTAGATGGAGGTCATAGGAGTATCTGTTTCTGACGAAATTCGAATGGCATATTAGAGGGATATATAGATGAATATACATGGTGGTATTTTTCAAAAAAGTAAAAAAATGTGGAAGATATAAGCTCTGGTGCATGTAAAATTACATGCACCTTGGTGCAAGCTCTCCATCCTCTTTCTATAATATAATATAATATAGAACTTTGTGGTGGTTCTCTTCTCAAGATTGCACCCTCTTTCCATTCAAAAAAAAATTATCAATTAACATGAGAATCATAAATACAAAGCATATAGGTATATGCACTACATATTAAAACATTGTATATTCTTATATAGTTACATCAGAACAGAAGAAGAGGCAGAATTGTGAAAACGCACATATGAACAAGAGGAGGAGATGGAGCTCTAAGTTGAGCACCGAGCAACAGAAGAGTTGCTGGAGGCATGCACTGTGCCATGGGGGAGGAAGGCACTAGTGAGGCGACGTGGTGTGCAATGCATGCTTGAGAAGCAACATTGCGAGGAGGTGTTCGCAAAATGTACATCACGTTGGTGATGCTACAAAGAGGTCGTGATTCGAGGAATGCATTGGCAAGGTTGCGAGGAGCGACGATTATGGAGGAAGAAGCATTGCTAGACAGTGTTTCAAATTTTGCTTTCGCCGAAATTTTGGTTTCAACATTCAACCGAAATCGAAATCTCGAAATGCACCCTTCCTTCACAACTCTAGGCCGATTTTGGCCGAAATTGTCGAAATTTTTAAAATTGTTTCATTTTTTCACCATCTCGAAACGAAATCGAAATCAAGATTTAAAACCATGTTGCTAGAGATGGGTTATGTATTAGGGTAGAAGTCGTCCAAGAAGGGGGTCTCGCTGAGGAGAGAGACGAATTTGGGGTGAATATTCAAATTTTGGTTTTAGTCAGTATTCGGATCCGATTATATCTGACTACTTATTTAGGTACATACAAAGCATATGCGGCGCATGCGGACCGCATATGTATATAGAATGAATAATGCACCAATTCAAATAATCGATTCAATCTTTAAGCCTCGTGGGCATATGTGGTCACGTATATAGCCTATGCTACCGATTTCCTAAACGCCAATGGCGTCAGTCCATATTGACCGATAACGAGGTAATTCGTATTGAAAACTTCGAATCTTAACTGATACGAGAGGAAATATCTCAACGAGATATCAGTCGATGTCCTGTAAATCGGTATATGCATATTATCGAAACCCCCCATATATATGGGTATATCGCTAGTATATCGTGTTGTTTAGTATTATGCTCCTGAGTGGCTTTAGCGGGAGTATATACAGTCGTTTAGGGTCTCTTAGCAGTACTGATTCCCAAGACATATCAAGAGGCATTCATATATGTTGGAGTATTTGATAGTGCGCCTATTGAGTTGTAAATGGGTGAATGGATACCTCCAGGATCCATTTACCCCATCCAGTGGTTTAGTCCCACATCGTCCAGTGGTGGGACTTGGAGGCCCTGTGGAGGCTATATAAGGAGCCCTAGGCCTCCTGTAACAGATGAGAAAGTCAATAGACAAACACGCCCCGTTGAGGGCTTCTCCCGTGGTTTCATCCCGCTCCTCATGGAGTAGGGTTCCACGTAAAATCATGGTGTTCCCATGTTTATGTTTCTTGTTCATTATGCTTTGTTTATCATTCCGCTTCCGCTTCCGATTTTCTAACATGGTATCAGAGCGGTTCGATTCTTGTGGATTTTATATTGACTATTTGTTCGAGATTCGAGTTCTTTTTGATGTGCGGTTATTGAAAATCATTTTTCATGAAGATTTCTAGTTTGATTCAAGTTCTGTCGTTCTCTACGGGTTTTGAAACCCTAAATTCTGGAGGAGCGCGCTCCTTCTTCCAGCAGGCGGCGCTCTTGCGCGATTTATTTTTTGTCGTTGTCAGCATACATCTCCAGATCTGTGGAAAGTTCTGGTTCCAAGAATTTTCGGCTGAGTTTTGGCATGCAAGAAGCCCCAGCCAGGCTCACACAGGCGGTGCGAGCCCTTGCCGCTCCTCCTGGCAAAAGTGGCAGATCCCAGCCACATACGGTTTACTCTCCAGGGCGGCAGATCCTAGACCTGCGCTGCTCCCCAGCAGCAATCACTGCACGGGCACCTCTCCCTGGCGGAGCCCTAGAGCCTTCGACCGCACGCAACCCTCCAGACAGAGGCTCTTGTCATGCCTCACGCGCAGCCACAGGCGTTGCGAGCCCTTGCCGCAACAGAAGGCGGCAACCCTGCGCTCCAATCACCAGGCGGCACCACCCTGGCGAGCGAAGAAACCTCTGGCGATGCTCTTCATCTCGCAGGTCCTCTCTGCGGCAAGCCCTAGCCGCCAAGGCAGCACCACGCGCTACCTCCAGCCCTAGCGCGACCCTCCAGTGGCGTCGCCCGCTTCCAGAAGGGCGGCGCGTCTCTCCAGCGGCGGCGCGATCCTCCAGCGGCGGCGAGGCGAGTCTCGCGGCCCAACTTTTACCCCCCAGTTCTGTGCAAGCCCGCGCGCCCTCCTCATTCTACCGCGCAGGCGACGCATCTCATGGCGGAAGCACCGCCTCCTGGCTCTCCTCCTCCATCGCGGCGGCACCTCCGAGCTCCGATGGTGAGCTCTCCCGACCGCGCGCAATCCCCAGGCCCCTTCCTCTCAACGCCTCCCGATACAAATCGGGCTCCCATCTCCTGCGGCGGCGGTATTTAGAGAAATCCCCCAAGGGGCGGCATGCGTTACAGATGGGGTTCCCACGAGGGGAACCCTAAATTGAGGGTAGGAAAGTTTCGGCCCGATGGGCCCTTTATTTAAAAAAAAATTGTTGCGGGCTTGTGGCCGAGGGCTAATTGTAAAAAAAAGAGTGGGGCCCAAGGGGGCTGCCACAGTCCAAAACAAAAAAAAAGAGAGTTTTTTTAATTTATTTGGGCCGAGGGGGCCAATTCAAAAAAAAGTGTTTTTGAAAAGGCGCGTGCAATAAAAAAAAAGAGCCGTACACATTTCAAAAAAAAATTTTGAAAGCCGTAGAAAAAAAAGGTTGACGGCTTAAAAAAATACGAGAAAAAAAATGAAATGGCCAAATGTTATTATGAATTTGAAAAGTCGACAAATTTGTAGACGGCTTATTGGTATTTTGTACCCCTATTTGTCTTGTCTTCTCCCAACTTGATCGATGTCCATGTATTCCGACAAGTATGGGAGAAAGGGGGAGTATATGTGTAGAGTCACAGGTCATGTTGCCGATTCAGATTTCCAGACCGGTCAGATTGTTCAGACTCTACAGTTGATGATCAGACTCGACGTCAGATGTTTCAGAGTCTCCAGTTTCAGACACGCACGAGTGTGCGGTCATTGTCAGATGAGCATATGTTGCCATCATCAGTTTGAGGTCCCCATCATTCTTGTTGTTGTTCGGCCAGAGTCTTCATGTGAGCCATAGGGACTCCAGAGCAGAGGACCATTCCTTATGCCATATGTTGACAAGGGTTTTCATGTGGTATCATAGGTACACCAGAGCAGTGCACCATTCTCTGAGCCAGATGGGAGAGACCCAGTTCTCCGACGAGGAGAATCCAGGCGCAGTTTCAGACTCGATGGTCAGATTCCGAGTCTTCAGTTGACTCACACTCCAGCCCGTTCGTCCTCCTCACCTGCAAGGCATGAGAAGCAACGTCCTCGACTGCAGCATGTGCGCGTTGGGTTGATATTGTCCGTAGTGTCTTGTAGCGTTGAGTTGAGTTTCTTTCTGTTTGTTTGTCCAAGCTGAGCATTGCATGCTCCAGCTTGAGGGGAGTGTTGGAGTATTTGATAGTGCGCCTATTGAGTTGTAGACGGGTAAATGGATACCTCCAGGATCCATTTACCCCATCCAGTGGTTTAGTCCCACATCGTCCAGTGGTGGGACTTGGAGGCCCTGTGGAGGCTATATAAGGAGCCCCAGGCCTCCTGTAACAGATGAGAAAGTCAATAGACAAACACGCCCCGTTGAGGGCTTCTCCCGTGGTTTCATCCCGCTCCTCATGGAGTAGGGTTCCACGTAAAATCATGGTGTTCCCATGTTTATGTTTCTTGTTCATTATGCTCTGTTTATCATTCCGCTTCCGCTTCCAATTTTCTAACAATATATAGTAGATAGAAGACAACTATGGCTAGAAAAAATGGCATCCCTACAGTCCAGAGAAACGAGGACTCTCGTTTCCCCTCTTGATGATACAATAATAGTACACTGCAAGTGGGTTATCCGCAGTGAAACACAATAGCATATAGTAGTATAACGCTACAAGACAAGATTAGTAGCAAAAGGATTTACTATATCTTATGGTGTTGAATATCATGACACATTCCCTCTAATGGCTAGACTCTCCTTGTTGTCATAAGAAAGGATTGGCCACTTTGTCAACTCGACATAAAGAATGCATTTTTATATGGTGATCTAGAAGAGGAAATCTACATGAAGAAACCACCTGGGTTAGTTGCTAAGGGGAATCGCATATGAAATGGACTTAACAAAGATACCATGGTCTAAAGCAAACTCTGAGAACGTGATTACATAAGCTCTTGACGGTTACTCTAAATAAGGGTTCACTTCCTCTGATGCAAATCAATCAATGTTCGTGTCCCACACTATAACTGATACAGCAGCTAACCTTGTTTATGTTCATGGCGTCACTTCTTTTGAAATGTGAGATGAGCGGTCGACCATAGGTTGTGACCACTCGTAAAAGCTCCTTTTATTATTCCCAATTTAATTACATGTTTTATCCATAGATTACAAATTGTGTGTGCACAATAGTATTCTCAACATAATATGTTGCTCCTTAAAAGTCATCGCATTTCTGGATAGCCACGGGTAATAACCTAAAAGAGATTGAGAGGACTAAGTTTTTCTAGGGCGTTGGTTTGTTGTTAAGGGCATGTGCCAACTACGATATGTTCCTTGTCCTGGAGTTTGCCAGAAGTGACAAAGGTCTTATGATGAGTCCGAAGAAATGTGTTACCCAGCTCCTAAAGGAAGTTTCCATATGACAATTTATAGACCTACTATTAATTAATAGGGGCGAACACCACTGAGTGTCTCCCCCTCTTTTGGGCCTCAAAAAAAATTTATAGACCTACTGCATTACACATAATCCCAATCTAAAGCAATATGAGGACTATACAGTGGAAGCAGATGCCCAAAGATACGTAGAGCTTGTTAGAGAGCTCCTTTACACGATTGTTATGAGGCATGCATTTCTTTTGTAGTTAGCCATGTTAGCTCGTTTATGATAATCAAGCATCGGTTTTCATAGCAAATAATCATACTTTTCATGATAACCAAGCACAATGAGGTGGGCAATCACTACTCAACATAGGTAAAAAGGGTCTCATCACCACCACTCATGTTTCCTCGTCAAAACAGACAACTCTTAACCAAAGCACTCTCTATGCGTCCTTATAGAAGTGTTTATCCAAGATGGATACGATAGAAACCTATACTACAAATTGATGAGTGTTAAGGGATATAAAATATAAACCCCTCATAGGGTATTCTTGTCTTTTTCTTTTGAACGGTATATGTCGGTGTAACCCTAACTCTCGTCTCTCCCTACATAAGGAGGGTAGGGTACCATATCTCAATAAGAAAAAAAACATTCTTCTCTTCTTTCCACAGTGACGTGAAAATACATTTCTATATGAAGATCAGCATTCGCTTAATCAATTGGTATTTTCTTGCTTCATGAAATAATATGAAATAACTTTACAAGACAAATAATACCTTCCTCCTATGATATTTCTCAAGCATCCACATAAAGTATGTCATATATTCCTAGTATTTCCTCGATTTTATAACTTTTAGAACTTTCAAGACCTCTCTCCTTAAAATTCATTGATAGCAAGCACAATCATGTGAAATATGGGGTCTATGAGATCCTTAAGGGTGATCTCTATAACACATTTCTCATTAAAAGATTTGCCAAAATAATTCTGACATCCCAACTTTATATCTTCACGTGCAAGTAATACTATTTCATCCATCTCTTTGATGCACCTAACTTGCAACATGATGGAGAAATTGATGGATATGTTACTAATAGAATAAATGCAGGCTGGCTAAAGTGGAGAGGAGCCTCCGCTGTTCTCTGTGATAAGAAAATGCCTTTAAAAATTAAAGGAAAGTTTTACAAAGCAGTCGTGAGACCTACTATGCTTTATGGTTCTGAATGTTGGCCTGTGAACCATAGACATGTGCAGAGAATGGCTGTAGCAGAAATGAAAATGCTAAGATGGATGTGTGGACATACACGTAAAGATCGGATTCGGAATGATGCAATCAGAAAGAAAGTTGGTGTAGCTCCGATCGAGGATAAGATGCGAGAAAACCGCTTAAGATGATTTGGTCATCTGCAAAGAAGGTCAACTGATGCACCGGTTAGGAGATGTGAGTGTTGGGATGTTGAGCCGGCTAAGAGAGGGCGAGGACGGCCCAAGAAGTGTTGGAAAGAGACTATACGAAGGGATCTTAGTTTGCTGGATATAAGTCCGAGATTGACCCAAGATAGATCTGAATGGAGGCGAAAAATCCATGTAGCCGACCCTACTTAATTGTGGGATAAGGCTTTGTTGTTGTTGTTGTGAAATAAAGATACTCCCGAATTTCACCTTTTCTTCATGGTTTTTCTTTTTCACTTCTTTCTTCACTTTAATCTAGGGTAATGCAATGAACATGCTCTGTGGTCAATTATATAGTTGATGAGATCACTTACATCAGGTGGTCAGAAATCTTCTTTACGTCAGTTGGTGGGCATATAGTAATCAAGACAACAGATCTGACCCCACACCCATATCCAGGAGATCCACGCTAAATCAAAAGTGCCATGTTCATCTCCTCCAAGCTTCTCATGCCCAAATCTCTGTTCTCCTTCATCAGCATAATCGTCTTATAATTCACCAGGGGCATCCTTATGTGTCATTGGTGCTTGTCCATAAGAACTTGCACATTAAGCTCTCCAGCCTCCCACAAACACTGTGAGGAACTAGCCTCATATGATGCGGATTGGAAATGACGAGGCTACGAAAAATAAATTGATGGTGGATTTTTGGTTGGAGAAGAAATTGGAAGGGTTGAGAAGAGAAAATATAGGGGTTGAGAAGAGAACTCGCCGGGAATACGAGAGGTTGAAGGAGGAGAACCGCGGAGATCGCGTGGAGGGAGAAGAGAGATAAGAGAGAGATACGAGATAAAATCTCAACTTTTAATTCATAATCGACTGATTAAAAACAATGACCTACCCTCTCTTTATATAGGAGAGAGGGTTTTACAAAAATAGTAAACTCAATTAAATTGACAACCGACTTTCCTAATTGGACTCTAACAACTTTAAATTGACCTCTAATTACTTTAATTAGACTCTATCTAATTAATTGACCAACAATTACAAATAAAATCTACGAAATATACGTTGAGATCACAGACGATCTCAATTATTTAATTGGACGATTACGACAACCTAAAAACGTAAATAAAATTGACGATTAACTAATTAAATAAATGTGGCCCCATAATTTGGTGTCACGCTGCATCAACTCTCCAGCGCTTTAAAAATTCGGCTCCTGACGAATTGCGTGATGTAGGTGGATAGTTGGAGAAATCATCCTTGAATTGGGGCTTCAATTTCCTCCCGTGGGATCATCTTCAACATTACGTTTATAGTTTTTTCCAATTGGAGGGTACCACTGCAATTTTCGTACCCCTTCAATTTTCCTCACATTTCTATAGCCTTGGACCTTTCTGCAAATAAATATTTTTGGAAATTTCATTTTGTAATTTTTCCACTTCCACCCCAAATCCCTAAAATTGTGGGATTCGGTTCCGGTGATTGAGATACCACCCGCTAGGGCTTCCTCCATCAGTAAGAGGTGGCGGTGGCGTCGCTGGCGGGGGTCCATACGACCCCATTCTTCTCGCGCAGGAGGCGGGAGAGCCGCCTGGCTATGCGGGGCTGCACCACGATAAGTGGGCGGGGTGACCACTGGCGGAGGGGCGGCGAGGGGAGGGCGCGAGGGTGTGGCCAGTTGCGGGGGGAGGGAGGCGGCGCTCTCGTGAGCCTGCACTGCGGCACTGGAGGTACTGCGGGGGCACGACGACGAACGGGGGGAGCGGCGGCGCGCTGCCCAGGCGGCGCAGACGACACATTTGGCTGAGCAGGTCGCGCGCGAGGCCGCGACAGGGAGGATCGACTGGAGGTGGGGTTTGCGTCCGCAGGCGTTGCGACGGTGGGGGTAGCGGGTGCTGGCGGAGTCGGTGGCGGAGTGCGAAGGGGCCCCAGGGGTGCGGGCTTGCCGTCGTTGGGCTGCGCTTGGCCTGAGGCGGGCATCGGGGCTGTTATCGGTGAAGACGGCGGATCTGGAACGTTCTGGACAGCAACATCGATTGCAAAAAGATCGAGATTTTCGTATTTTTCTCCCACAGGACCTTCGTCGAAGATGGGTCCCAAGTCTTCCTCTTCATCTTGTATTATTATTGTATCAAATAAACCTTCGGTATGAATGAAAATACCTTCGTTTTCTTGATCAAAACTAGGTTGCCCAGCAGCTTCTATGATCTGAATTTTGTCGTTGCCGAGCGAATCTTCATCGATTTGTGTGTCCAACCATGCTTGGACTTTGATGCTTGATTCGATGCGTTTCTTGAATTTCTTCGAACTCGAGCGTGAATGCGAGCCATGCGAGAGACGACTCAAAACATGGGAATGGCAGGAAAGCACAAACTTCAACAAGACAAGCCTCCCACCCCTCGACAGATAGGTTGTCCCCCAAGCCCCAACCTACAAGCTTTCGCTCCTTCTTCTCAATAACCAGTAACCAATCATCTTGCCTCAACCTCCCCCCACCAGCAGAAAACCCAAATAGGTAAGTGGAAGCGACACCTCTATGTCCCAAGAGACACGCTGCACGTGCCAAACTCCCCCTCCTCCATCCTGAAAGAACAAATGCAGACTTGGTGTCATTGATCCAGCGATCAGAAATCCTCCCTAACAGATCCACGATAGCTGCAGCACCCTCTACAGCTACACCACGGCCCTCGAAAGTGTATCACTTGCATATTGTAGTAGGGGCACGAGTATATCCCCATATTAAATCCACTGCAGAAATCCGCAGCAACCGGCAGACCATCTTGGAGAGCACATTCCAAACAATAACAAAAAATAATGGGGCCAAGGGGCACCCCTACCACACCCCACTCTGCTGTTGGAAGAAGCCCACCGCCTCTTCATCCAAACAATCTATTCATCAGGAAAGCCCCTACAAAAGAGGGAGGCCCAGATTAACCGCCAATCGACACAGTCATGTTTTGGAGAAATCCACCTTCCAAAGCATGTTTTTGACCCTACGACGCCTCCAATCAGCCACAATCATAGAAGCCATTACCACCCCATCAGCAACTACCATTCGGGGATGAAAGTCATTTCTGTTGGAGCAATGATGGAGTCCAGCACAACACAAAGCCGATTTACCAGTACCTTCACAACAATGAAGTAAATAGTGTTGGACAATACAATAGGTTTTAAGGTCATCCACCAGCCTCACAATATGCTTCTTAGGCAACAGGAAAAGAAGAGAGTGGTTCAACTGCTCAAAACTCGTATTCTCCACCCATACCTCCTTAACCGCCGCAATCACCTCATAGCCCACCAACTCCCAAAACTCCCGAAAGAAGAAGATTGGGAAGCCATTGGGTCCTACGAACTGTCCGCATTCAGCTCAAACACAGTCGCATGAACCTCCTCATATGTGAAGGGCTTCACTAACTCAGCTCTCTGCACCTCGACCAGTCCAGGAACCTCCTTGTCAGCCCACCTCATGCCCCATTGTCGAGATCTCATGCTCAACTAACGGAAATGGCCAACCATAGCCACCTCAATGGCATGATCCCCCTCAACCACCTCACCATTCACCTCAATCAAGACTATCATATTGTGTCTATGCCGACAACTGGTAATGGCAAGAAAGAATCTGGTGTTATCATCCCCCTCCAATAGCCATGCCTACCAAGAGCGCTGCCTCTACTCCACCTCCCACTTCTTGTCCTTCTCAAGCAGAATTTCAAGGAACTCCTTCCTGGCCAACCTCTCAGAGTCCAGCATATCTCTGGAATCCTCCAAAGAATCCGATCGGGACACTCCTCCTGCGCCTCATTTATCCTCTTGACATGTCTCCCCACCTCTTGCCTAAACACAATCAACATCTTGCGCAGCACTGCAAGCTTCAGCCCTAACACCTTAGATGCTACACCCAAACACATGAACCTCCCTCCATCACCGGGAGATATAATCACGAAAACATCCTCCATAAGCGAGGAGCCTTCAAAATAGAACACCTCCCCCTTCACCCCTCACCAGAATCCCAACAGATTGGTGTATAGTCAAATGAGAATGAGGCAACGATTGCACAGAATCAAGGGGAGAGCCTCCATCAGTTCTATAGATTACATAAAGTGGTCCATCCGAGAATCGTGTCGATGAATTCTGCTAAGTGTACCAAGAGTTTATAGCATCTGGCACCCCCATAAAAAAATTACCAATAAAATCAGCACACAACAAAGCCACATGATCCCCCCTCCCCTAGGGACGATCCTTTGTGAAAAGGGTGACATTGTAATCACTGCCCCCAGACACCAAAAGTTAGGAAATCTCATGTGCACCATCTTTAGTTGTTATAGTATTAATTTATTTATAAAATGTCATCCTTTCTTTTCGTTTGATGTGTAAGTCCAATAAAGCATCTATATAGCCCAACAGGACTACCTCCTTTCATCTCTAGAATTTCCTTTTTATACAAACAGAATCCTAGGGCATATAATAATCCATTCTCTTTTTTCCTTTCCGCGTGGTATCAGAGTGACGGCGTGTTTGGAGTGCTGTAATCAAGACTGGAATGGAAACCTGATTGCTAAATATAGTAATTTCCGGTATTTGGCAACAACAGAAAAGAAAAGAATGCCAATTCCTCGTGAAACGAAACTCCACAAAACAAGGGAATGCTGATTCAAGGCTTCCCCCTCGGAATTCGGATTCCGTTTAACAATAGGAATGCACGTCCACCATCCCACAATTATATTTTTAAGTCACAAGCATTCAACTCTCCCACAAGGTACTCGTACAAATTCCTTGTGCACATGTTCATCTCGTTCCGTGTGCACTTGTTGCTCTTCTTGGTTTTTGTTCACTAGTTGCTGTCATATCCATCTTTGAGGTATGAATAACATTATTATAATGCTTACTTTTTATGCTTTATATTTTATGAAAGAGAATGAAATGGAAATAATGTTGGGCATTAATGGGGATAGTACGAATAAGGGAAATAGAAAGTTGATGGACCAATAAACATATCCATTACAATTTCATTAAAGATCTGTCCTCATTTTTTATTATAATAAATTATTTTGATCATAAGCATTTAAAAACGACCTTTGTTTAAATTTTGATAAGTTTGGTTTTTTTATCCAAAAAATGACCATATTTGTAGGACATATGTCAATATGCGATACTCATCAAGTAAAGCATTTTTTTCATTTAAGTAAAAATTTTGCTCACTTTTAGGATATGAATATATGCATAGAGTAAAATTTTAGCTCACGTAAATTTATATTGATAGAAATATTTTTTAAAATACTGCAGCGATTAAAATTTATACATATATTCAAATTCGTATGTCTAATTCGATTATAATGTTCTTTTTGTTAATCTTATGTAGTTATGGATCGGTTACCATATTTTTTTGAGGAAAAGAAAGCAACACATAAGATATGTTGTTGTGATGAACTATTGGATGAAAATTTTACAATTGGTAAATCTTTTCTTTACCATTATCCGAGAGGTGATGTTTTGGTATTATACAACAAATTATGTAAAAAAGGGTAGCCATGATTTAGATGTGCAGAGAAGTCAATCACTTCGGAGACTGTTGTATGATAATGATACCAGTTGCCACAAACTGACAAGGATGGATAGGTTTACTTTCAAAAAATTATGTGGTTTGCTCAAGACTATTGGCAAATTGAGTGATACAAGATATATTAACGTCGACGAACAAGCTGCTATCTTTCTCCAAATATTAGCACATCATTTGAAGAACAGAGTTATAAATTTCCACTTCATTCGATCTGGAGAAACAATTAGCAGACATTTCCATCGAGTCTTAAATGATGTTATCCGTCTACATAAGGAATTATATAAGAAGCCACAACCTATTCCAGAAAATTCCACCGATGATCAATGGAAATGGTTTAAGGTAACCAATATAAATACATATCTACTTATTTTTAAATTTGTAATTGCTGATAGAAGCTTCTCTTATTCAGAATTGTTTAGGTGCTCTTGATGATACATATATTGATGTAATAGTTCCAGAAATCGACAAACCAAGATATAGGACAAGAAAACAAACATTTGCAATCAATGTTTTAGGAGTATGTGCACCGGATATGCAATTTATATATGTATTATCTGGTTGGGAAGGTTCAGCAACAGATAGTCGTGTTTTACGTGATACGCTAACTCGAAGAGATCGCTTGCTTGTTCCATATGGTAAATACATGTTATTGTACTCTACCTACATGTTGTCATTAGTATTATAAATCTTTATCATAATTTTGAGTTGATTCATATATAGGGCAATAGTACTTGGTGGATTGCGGATATATGAATGGAGAAGGATTTCTTGCTCCATATAGAGGTCAACGATATCATCTTAATATATGGAGGCATGGTTCTCAACCAACAATATCAAAAGAATTTTTTAATATGAAGCACGCATCTACAAGAAATGTGATAGAAAGATGTTTTGGTTTACTTAAGCGTAGATGGGCAATTTTAAGAAGTCCTGCATTTTATCCGATAAAAGTTCAAAACAAAATAATTCTTGCATGTTGTTTACTTCACAACCATATAAGAAAGAAGATGGAGAATGATCCTATGGAAAATGAAGTTTCTGAGGAACCTGTTGACGGCACATCAGATGATGAAGATGTTGATCCAATAACAATTGTTGAAGCATCAGATTGGTGGAACGCATGGAGAGATAATTTGGCTACGGAGATGTTTAATACTTGGTTCTAGTGGAAATTAAAAGCCCGTGTTTTATAATTTATGTGATTTTTCACCATATTTATTCAGTATTTGTTGTTTTTCTCTTAAAAATAATAATATCCTATTTCTTAAATAGGTATGAGTCAAAATGTTGATGGCAATTTTGGACCTGGTAAGAATAAGAGAAAGTGGACAGAAGAAGAAGATCAAAAATTAATCGAATCCGTTTTGGAGTTGGTACAAGCAGGAATGCATAAAGCTGACAATGGTTTCAAGTCTGGATATTTAGGAATTTTAGAAAGGAGTCTTGATCGGAAACTACCAGGACGCGGACTCAAAGGAAAGCAACATATTGAATCACGGATTAGAACATTTAAAACTCACTTTGCTATCATATGGGATATGCTACATGGAAGTACAAGTGGTTTTGGATTCGATTCAAATATAAAATGTGTCGTCGCAGAAAACTATGTTTGGGAAAACTACCTACATGTAATTTTACTGTAGTTTCATTTATATAATGCAACTTTTTCTAAATAATTAATATTACATGATATCTTTTGATGAAGAGCCATTAAAGATGCAGCTCAATTTAGGTATAAGCAATTCCCATTTTATAGTGAATTTTGCACTATTTTTGGTAAAGATCGTGCTACTGGAAATCTTGCACAAGGGGTAGCAGAGATAGCTGATGATATTGGTGTTGAAACATCAAATGAAAATGTAGTTGATGATGAAAATGGTATGAACGAGATTGAGAATGAAGAACCACTCATATCAAGAGATGGACAAGAAAATATAAGCTACAATAATAGCCGCAGTAAACGAAGAAGATCAGGAGCTGATAACATGGGGAAAGCTATCATGGATGCTGCATTGTTAATTTCCTCAGAAATTAGAGATGCAACAACGCAATTTAGTCAAGCACTCGGTGTTAATGCTGCAAAATATCGATTGAAGCTAAACGAAGAAATGAAAAAGTTTCAGGTTTTTGATAAAAAAAGAACAACATAGAGCTTACTTGAAGATGGCGCATGATCCAGAAGCAATAGATGTCTTCTTCACCCTTTCGGACGATGACAAAGAGGACTTTATCAGAGAATTCCTCGATGGAAATAGTTAATTTTTAGAGTAGTATTAAAATGCTTCGTTGATTTTAAATAATATGGTATCTAGTTATCGATATTTTGTAATAAGAGTTGATAACTCTAAAACCATTGGTTTATATTTGTTTTAATAAATATTTTCTAAGAACTAAGATAGAATGGTATTTTGTCATAATAGTATAACAACGATGGATGGAAAGTACAAAACATCCAATTGTATTCCATTCATTCAAGGAGATACCAACTACAAGAAAGGATTTGGAACTCCATCCGATGATTCCATTCTCTCGTTGCACCAAACTGTATAATGGAAAGACTAGTTCTTTTCCATTCCTTGAATCATTCTATTCAGTCCTTTCCAGCGTAATTCCTTTCCGTCACTCCAAACACGTCGTGAGGTCTTGGACCATTGCTCTGAGGCCTTATTAAAAACCATACAATATAGCCACGCCTCTCTCTCTCTCACACGTATAGCAGTGGCACATGCCCACCAAGAGCAGCGACAATTAACAGCAGTTGCACAGCCATCAGAAGCAGCACAGACACACCAATAGCAGTTGTGGCAGCTCCACATTCATATAGACACCAACGATGTCGCATGCCTCCAGTGGTGCTCCGGGTTGCGCCCTCCAGTGAAACCTTTGCTCAATCGGCAATGTATTTTTGACAACTTGGTCCAGAATTGATCATTTAAATCCTCTCGAGGCCTATAGAATACCTAAAGGTTTGATGGAAGTGTTGTTTATCTAAGTCTACACACAAAATCTCACTATGATGCTTGTGTAGACAATTTTGATTCACATTTCTCTCATATTAAGTCCTTCTCTTGCTCAGTTCGTCATAGCAGAGAACAAGGTAAATGATACTCCAAGATGGATAGGATAAACTACGAGTTGTGGGTGATGCAATTCATGAGCATTAAGAAGAGTAACAAGGAATACAACCTGATGTAACCAAAGCCATTAGACAGAGTTGGTGTTAATGCAACATGGAAGCAAGATAAAGCATGGTCATGGATTTGGCGACTATGCACATTGGCAGAGACTACCAACGATATCCTACATCAACCTATACGAAGGCTATGTGGAATACTCTTACCAAAAAAATTTCTCAAGCAAAGAACAAGACAGATTTTTCAGCTTCAGCATGACATCTACATGACCAAGTAGGTTGGTCATCCCCTCCACTCATTGTACTCATGTCTGATGGCATGATAGAGAAACTCAACGGTTGCATGCTTCTAATTGTCAATAGTGAGCTACAGTTGGCATACAAAACACCTTGATATTTAGTGTCATCATTAATGGCCTTGTTTCGGGTTGTAATGTTACGTATAATCTTCTTTCCAGTGACACAATCCCTCCTTTGGAGGAGGCTACATCCATTTGAACAGAATCTCTAATCACCGTCTCAGATGTCCTCTGCCATGGCTACTTCACGAGGCAGAGGAGGGTCAGCACAATTCAAAGGACGAGGAGTTCATGTGTCAGGAAAGTAATCGCCATCAGCGTGGAGTTCATGTGTCAGGAAAGTAATCGCCATCAACCTCAGTGCATTTTCTACAATAGTATAGATCATACTGAGGATTAGGGATGAAAACAGTCGAATACGGATACGGATATAAGTGTTTTTTTATGGAAAAGAGGGTGAAATCCCGAGATGGGACTCACCGTGAGAATTTAATTAATTTATCAAAAAGGAATATCATGCATATGACTAGGCCGACAAGAAGCCTCTGAAATGCATGGAAGGCCGTGTCGGCGATATACCGGCGATATATCGCCGATATATCGGTTTCGAGAGGTTTCGATATTACCTAATATATCTTTTTACAAGGATATCAGTGATATATCGTCGATATATCGGCGATATATCACCATATCGGCTCATATCAGTCAAAAATGATTAGATTCAGTATAAAAAATCCTGGATATCGATCAATAACGTCGATATTTCGCTGATATCTCTATATATCCATGTTATTATTCATGCAAGATTGATTCAATTATTTATCTAGCTACACCCAGTATTAAAACACATATCTAGCTACACCTAGTATTGAAATACACAGCGAGATCCCCGTACCGCTAGGGTATGGTGCGACAGGAGGGTGCATACAATGGTTCTTCAACTTGGTGTATGTTTACAAGTTATTTCATGTTATAAGAACTTGAATGAAATCCATTTCCAATATTTATAAGTCAATTCTTCAAAACAAAATATCTATAAGTCAAGAATCAAAACATTAATATCGATATGTTCAAAATGATCGATATATGCAATATAAGCTTCATAGATTGATCGATATGTGTGATCTAAGAGTATATTTGTAAGTTATTTAGTGATCTAAGAACTTGGATGAACTCCATTTTCAATATATATAGGTCAACAACTAACAGTATCAACGATATGACCGATATGTGCAATATAAGGATCATAGTCTTCACAAATGATCTATATGTGTCATCTAAGTGTATATTTGTAAGTTATTTAATGTTATAAGAACTTGAATGGAATCCATTTCTAATATATAAAGGTCAGGAATAAATATTAACAGCAATATGTTCGATATGATGACCGATATGTGCGATATATGGGCTATAAATGACCGATATATGTGGCATAAGTGTGTATTTGTAGGTTATTTGTTGTTTTAATATCTTGGATGATTTTAATTTCTGAAAAAATGACAAAAATGGCTTTTTTGAGCCATTTCCAACATTTCCACCGATATCATCGATATATCGGCGATATATCCCAATATATCCATTTCCGGGCGGACCTAAACGATATCGATATCGATACGGCCTTCCTTGTTGAAATGACAGAGAGCATTTTCTATATAAAATGGTTGATCTCGAAATATTTTTTTCATTTCTAGCACACCAGATAGCCCAAAGAAGGGCAAAAGCAAGTGATGCATCCTCCTGTGAGTTGCCACAAACTGCCCCCATCGAGTTCCAAAATGACGCATAATCTTTAGTCTTGAGCCAATGAATTCACGTTCCTTACCACACCAATGTCGATGTTCTGCATCTAAAGAATAGGTGTTCCAAATCTTCAGACTTCGCGTTGCACCTTCAACATTCAATGTCTGCAATATGGAAAATTTTATCACGTCATACTTTCATAAGCAGACGGCTATCTCTAGCAAGCCATAGGAAAACTTTGATACTCTGCGAAATCCTGCAACTCCAAATAATTCTGAAATCTTGATGTCCATGTTCCTGATTTGAGTTAATATTGTCTGCAAAAAAAAAGGTGAGCTCTTTTCACTGAAAATTTGCCAAAAGCCCAATTAAAGTGGTCTCTTCCCATTGTGGGACCCTTAATATCAGCCAAATCACCACGCAATGTGACATAATCCTGGAATTTTTCTTCTGAAAATGCAACAAAAAAATAGGGAATCCACACTCCCGTTGACCACACCTGGCTCAACAATGCATTCTGATTCTCTGCAAGTGCAAACAAATATGGGTAACGATCCTTCAAACTCCCTAGCCTCGTCCAGTTATCCATCCAAAATCTAAAGGTGTCCCTGCTACCAATCATCGGGCCAAGAGTGTCCCCCATCTATGTTAAACTACGAGATATACCCTTTGTTGGAGTATGTTGGTATGTGTCACTCTTGTAGTAAATGGGTAAATCGATACCTACGGGATCCATTTACCACATCCAGATGTTTAGTAGCACATCTACCAGTTGTGAGATGTGGAGACTCAGTGAGGGCTATATAAGAAGCCCCTCACCCCATGTATTCAGTGAGAAGGTGCAATGCATAAATCAGCCCTTTGAGGCACTCTCTCGTGGTTTCATCCCGCTCCTTAGGGAGTAGGGTTCCACGTTAAAATCTCTATATTCCAAGTTTATCATTCTATATTTCATGCTCTGTTTATCATTTCGCTTCCGCATTCCTATTTTCTAACATGGTATCAGAGCGGGTTCGATTCTCAAGGAGTTTGTGTTTTTTTCTTTATTTGAGATTCGATTTTCTGTATTTTTGTATTGTTCAAGTCCATGCATTGTTTTTAAAAACACGCCTCGAGGCTATAGCCTTACTCAGCCTCAGTGAGGCGTGCGCCTCGAGGCGTACGCCTTGAGGCGTTGCCTCATATGTGGGTTGTTTTTTATGTCTACAATATTTTTTTCTTTTCTTTTTGATTGTGAACTTTTCATCTTTCGTAGACAACTAATTTCAAGTCTTTAAGCTCATGATTCACGGAAATGCATTTTTTAAATTTATTAACATATTAAGCTTATTTTTACTTTGTTATGCATGTTTTTTTATAAATCAACATGAACAAAAAATTGAGTCTTGAGTCCTTAAATCTAATACTTCTACTCTTTAGTATGAATCAAGTATATATGCGTTCTTTATTAAAATGTTTGGATGCAAGTCCCCTACTTTGACCTAAATTTTGAAAAGTATATTTCGTAAACATGTCTCATCTTTTCTTCTATTCAATCGGGACTAAATTAATTTACATCAAAGCATGCATGAACAAAGATGATCATAACATGCAATAATCAAGTATTTTATCCCCCAATTATTATGGTAAAGTAAAAAGTGATCACAGATTCACTGCGTACTCTCTTATCCTTCTCAATTGAATGACATGTATCTCATCTAATTTTAAAAATGGTATGTTACATCTAGTCCCTTTAGTTAAATTTTACTCAAAACTTTAAATTTTGCGGAGAGTTACCCATTATTGTGCTTACATATCCATATTTACTTGACTCTTTAAATATTTAGAGTTTAAAAAAGAAGAGCTATATAACAACTTGGATGTTTAAACCATGATGTTAGCCTTGAAATATCATGGAGTTATCTATTTAATCATAACTATTTAATTTCTAGAACTTGAAAATTGTAATTACGATTAATTATTATATTTTATGCAAATTTTTCTTTCACGAGTGAGGCTTACACCTCGATACGCCTCACGTTTTTAAAAACCTTGAGTCCATGTACTAGTGTTTCCATTGAAACCCTAATTTTTGCTTGATGAACATCACCGCCTTCGAAGATCGTCGTTGCAGTGCTGCTGGGCATCATCGATGGCTTTGCACAGAGCAAGTTCGGTTCCTAAGGGAACCCTAAATCTCCAGTTTCTCCTCCCACGAGTTGGGCGAATACCATGGCTTCTACAAGCAGAAGCGGAGAAGTTTTTTTCCTTGAAGCAGGGCCTTCCAGTCCCCCACGGCGATTCAGAAGCACCTGCAGCTGCTCTTTGGTGGCTATGAACAAGCTTGCGAAATTGGTCGACTAGGCCGACTAGTCAGCCCGATTAAACGACTCGGAGGGTTAGCCGACCTGATTATGCATATTCAGCTTTTAATCGGGTAACCCGATTAGTCGGGCCGACTAGTCAGGATACTCCGCCGACTAATCGGTCGATTTTTCCAAGACAGATCTGAGAACCCGAAATCCGAATGCCCATGTACGGAGGTTTTAGGTTATTGTTAAACTTAGACAGTAACCTAAACCCACACACACACAATCCTTCGAGTACCCTTCCAGGTGTTCACCCCACGATCTCCCGCCACCTGCTTCGAACCCCGATCGTCGCCCACTCCGACCCCGACCGCCGCTTGCTGCTCCGGTCGCCGCCTGCTCGCTCTGATCGCCACCTGCCTCGGTCGCCGCCTGCTCCAAGAAATCACAGTTAGGGTTTTTTTACTTTTTTATAATAGTTTGTTGGATGATTTGGCAGATCATCCAATATTGTTGTATTATGTCCAATCTGATTGTAAATTTACATGGATGTTTTGAGAATCTCTAGATAAACAAAGATAATTTATGTGACCCGATCTTGGGACCAGCCTATAGACTTTGAGAACCCATTTCACTCTTGAACCGTTGAGATTAAACAACTTATAAATAATCAAAAAACTGGCATCGAGAAAATTTCTAAGGTTATTCTAACTCTAGTATAATCAAGCAGGAACACAACCTTGACTTGAACTCACCATCCTTCATCAAGGATGGAAACCACATTCGTTTACCAATCACTAGAAGGTCTCAAGAAAGAAAAGCACTCAAGATACAATGTGAGATACCTCTTAGAGGGAAAAACTCAAATACACGTTTTTTTAAATCATTACTATTGTGAAAGCTAACAGAAACCACATTGGCTCACTTCGATACCCTCACATCGACTCTACTAAAGATTTCAATGGTCACTCTTCAATTATTATAATTGTTATTATATATTAGTAATTAGTTACTTGTTTATAACAAGTTTTAACTTGTGAGTTTTTGACAATGTAGATGGCCACATACCCCACGAATGTCACTTCTGGTAGCGACTCGTCCTTCTATGTGCCACCCGGATCAAGTGATTCTGCATGGTAATTTGGATACCTTTGAAATCGTGCGAATCCGAACACGGCTACTTGCAGGTTGTGCAAGAAGGTGGTGAAAGGAGGGGTTTTTATGTTCAAGCAACATCTTGCACATCATAAAGGCAACGTGGTTGCATGTCCTAAGGTGGACGAAGAGATGAAGAAGATCATGATATCATACTTGGATGGCGTTGTTAGAAAGAAGAGTCAGGAAGCCATTGAGGCTGCTGAGATGAGAGATGAGATTGATATCGGCATTGTTGGAGATAATGGATCTGCGAAAAGATATTGATCTTCTGAATCTCTGAAGCAGATCGCCGTCGTTCAAGGATCACATCAGATGAGCATAAAAGATGTTTTATCCAAGGACCATCATGAAAGGGTTGTCTCCTATATATGCAACTGGGCATATACATCGACGATCCCTTTCAATGCATTGACCACGAAACAGTTCAAGCAGATGGTGGAGGCAATTGGAATGTATGGTCCAGGTCTCAAGACTCCTACGGGGTATGAGATTAGCAGTCCATTGTAAAGAAGGTGGTCAAGAAAATATCTGATGACTTGCATTGACATCGCATTACATGGAAGAAGACAGGGTGCTCTATAATGACTGATGCATGGACGGACATGCGAAGACGGAGCATCATGAACGTTTGTGTCAATTGCTCCTTGGGGACTTCATTTTTGATGTCACGCACACCGTCGAGTACATCTTTCAGCTCATGGATGAGTGCATAACTGAAGTCGATGTGGAGAATGTTGTTCAAGTTGTTGCGGATAATGCTTCGACAAATGTAGCAGTTTGCTCATTCCATTGATCTTGCTTTGGAGGAGATCAGCAAAGATTCGAAAGTGAAGAGCGCACTTAAAAAGGTGAGGACACTCACAATTTTTATTTATGCTCACACTAAAACTTTGAGCCTGATGCGAAAATTTACAAACAAGAGAGACATCATTAGACCAGGACAAACAAGGCTAGCTACTACTTTTCTCACTCCTGAAAGCATTCTAGAGAAAAAGACAAGCTCAAGTTGATGTTTTCATCAGATGAGTGGAGGATCTGCAAATGGTACAAGACCAAAAAGGGAGAACAAGCGACATCCATAGTCTTCAGTGCTACTTTTTGGAACCACATCGCATTTGCAATCAAAACATTTACACCTTTGGTTCGTCTATTGCGTGTGGTTGATGTGGATCGGCACCCATCCATGGGCTTTCTTTATGGAGGGCTTGAAGAGGCAAAGAGAGAGAGATAATTGCAGCTTTTATAGCGTGGAGTCATCTTACAAGTTTTTTGTGGATGTTATTATCTCCAACACCAAGGGCAGGCTTGACACTCCATTGCATCTAGCGGCTTACTTTTTGAACCCATACTTCTTTTACACAGAGAGTGGTGGTGATGCAAATATTATGGTGAAGAGAGGTTTTATGGATAGCATGGAAAGATTTTATCCAAATTTGGATATACAAGATGCAATCACCACAAAGGAGCTTCTTGATTATAGACATGGCCATAGGGCATTTGGGAAGCCATTAACCGTGAGACGGAGGATGAGAAATGACGACAATTTTGATCCAGGTATTTCTGGCATTATTTTCAATGTCATTTAGATCATCTTTGATTTCATTGACTTACCAATTCTATTTTATTAGCTAATTGGTGGTACAATTATGGAGATGACACACCATATTTGGAAGACATGGCCATCAAGATCTTGAGCTTGACTTGTGCATCCTCTAGATGTGAGCGCAACTAGAGTACGTTTGACTTGGTAATGACTCTGGTAACCCACCTAATAGAAATACAATTAGTAAATTAATAATTGACATAGTCATTAGTCATAATTTTTGTAATGTTGCTTACATATCCATATCAAGAAGAGAGACAGGTTGGAGACAGAGGCTAAATGATCTTGTGTACGTTCGTTTCAATTCCAACCTAATGGAACGTCGGCTTGAGAAAGGAAAAGATCACCTTTCCTCCCGTGATCATGCACATTTAGGTGAATGGACTGGAGAGGTCAATGTACAAGTTCAAGATGAGGTCTTTCCAGGTTCCGGATTGACTTGGGATGCAGTGGCTCATGCAAGTGGTGCTAAAGAGAATTTGGAGCTGAGAAGAAGCCAAAGAGGTGAACGTCACAAGGGAACTTCATCTTCGAACTCAAACGTTGCACCTATAAATGAAGAAGAGGAGGAATTTCTACATGAAGACATGGATGATGAAGAAGAAGAAGATGATGAAGATGACAAAGAAGAAGAGATTGATTTGGATGATGACCTTGATGGAGATGAATGACTTTTTACTTGTTGCTTGAATTATTTTTGGTTTGACATGTTGTATCTCTTTGTGAACATTAGTTAATGTTATGTAGCCAATATTTGTTCTTAACTTGCTACTTTTTTCCTTCAATTGCTTCTATTTTAGCTCTTATAAAATTGAAAATTGCTAAATCTATACAAATTTATGATTGAGTATATGTATAAAAAATAATTTATGTATTCAAAATAATAAAAATTCAAAACCGACTAATGCCCGACTAAATCCGATTAGTCGTACGACTACCGACTAATCTTTAATCAGTAACCCGACCGACCGAGTACCGATTGCCGACTTCTGCAACCTTAGCTATGAGGTCCCACCAAGATCTGGCTCCCTCACGCGAACTCCAAGTCCTCCCTCGCATGAACTCCATGGCTGATCTTTTCGCAAGCGACGGCGGCAGTGTCGCACCTCCAAGGGCGCGGGCTACGCGCATCCACTACATGCGACACCACTCTTGTAGCCGCACCTTCATCGACGACTCCAGGCGAGGGGTCTCAAGCGGGGCCACGCCTCTCTCACCCACAGCATCGCCTCGAGGCAAGGGGTCTCGAGCCCCTGTTCTCCAACGGGCGGATCATGCATCCGCTCCCTACGCGGTGGGTCCCCGAAGCACCGTCGCCCTCATCCAGCCAAAGAAGGCGGCGCGCGGCATCCTCCAGCAGGAGGCGGCACGACTTCCCCCTCCTCTTCCTGTCGAGATCCCAGGTGGAGATCTCGAAGTGGCAGCATCCCCAGAGGCATCGTGTGAAGCAAGTCCTCACGCCCTCCTTTTCATGCTGAGCTCCCAGCACCGCCGCCCTCTCCGATACTCGTGCAACTCCTCCATCGCGTAGGTGGCGCATCTCGATCTCCTTCCCCAAGGCGATAGCAACGACCGAGCATCTCGGGGGCGACAGATCTCCGAGCTCCCTGCGTCTCCCTCAAGCCTCTAGGCAGCAACAGTTGTGAGCCCCGTTAGGGGCGGCTGTTTTTCAAAAGAAGGGTCCCAAATGGGAACCCTAAATAGGGTTAGCGCCAAAGGGGTCCGCATGTTAAAAAAACCTAAGTGGGTTGCTGCTATCAAAAAAATATGCCAAAAGTTGGGGGCCCAATAGAGCCGTGTATTTGTTTAAAAAAAGAAAGAGAAAATAATTATGAGTGAGATGAAAAGAGAGACAGAGGAAATAGCCGGAAAAAAAGGTACGTACATGGCTATTAAAAAAAGGGAGAGAAAAATAGCCGAAAAAAATTTGCAAAAAAAGGAGAGGAAAAGCAGAGAAAAAATGTGACGGCTTATTCTTCCCATGATCTTGTCTTCTCCTAACTTGATCGATGTCATTGTTTTCCGACCATTCTGGGAGAAAGGGGGGGATTGTGTAGAGTCACAGGCCAGATTGTCAGATTTTCCAGATTCCATATTCCAAGCCATTCAGATTTCAGACTTTATAGTTGTTTAGACTCGACAATCAGATTCTGAGTCTTCGGTTTCAGTTACACATGTCTACGATCATGTTTTTGTGGTCCCCATCATTCTTGTTTTGCCGGTCAGAGTTTTCGTGTATTCCATAGGGACTACATAGTAGAGATCACATTTCATATGCTATGTGGGCTACGGTTTTCATGTGGTTTCATAGGGGACTCCAGAATAGAGATCACATTCTTTGAGCCAGTATGGGAGAGACACAATTCTCCGACGAGGAAACTCTTCAAACTCCATTCTTCAGCGACCATGGACTTGGCCAGGATTGTCTTCGTGACTTTTTCAGTTTAGCCCTCAAAGATGGAGCAGTTGTCCACATGTTGTGCTGGACCAGAGTTCTCCGACGAGGAGACTCATTTCCAGTTGCAGTGACTCTAACAGGCGCAGTACAGAGCACATGCTCTCCGATGAGGAGATTCAGTTCGACTCACTCCAGCTCGTGTGTTCCTCCTCACATGCATGGCACGAGAAGCAACGTCCTCGACAGAAGCCGACGGTTGTGCACGTTGAGTTGATATTGTTTGTAATGTCTTGTATTGTGAGTTGAGATTTCTTTCTGTTTGTCCAAGCTGAGCATTGCATGCTCCAGCTTGATGGGGAGTGTTGGAATATGTTGGTATGCGTCACTCTTGTAGTACATGGGTAAATGGATACCTCCAGAATCCATTTACAACATCCAGATGTTAGTCCCACATCTACCAGTTGTGAGATGTGGAGACTCAGTGAGGGTTATATAAGAAGCCCCTCACCCCCTGTATTCAGTGAGAAAGTGCAATGAACACATCAGCCCTTTGAGGCGTTCTCCCTTGATTTTATCACGCTCCTTAGGGAGTAAGGTTCCACGTTAAAATCTATGTGTTCCAAATTTATCATTCTATATCTCATGCTATGTTTATCATTTCGCTTTCGCATTCCTATTTTCTTTTTTTTTTTTTTGACACTCACATTCCTATTTTTTAATACCCTTCTAGAGAGAAGGGGTAATGAATCGGGGCTACATCTAAGCTACCTTGAATGCCATATATTTTTCACATTAGTTGGTAAACTGGATCTTCATTTTTGTCCCACAATCTAAGAACCCACTTTACAGCAAGGCTTTATTCATACATTCCAACTTCAAGACTCTGAAGCCACCATCTCTCTTCCTAGTTTCCACCACCATCCAATTGATAAAGTGAATCTCCCTTCTTTCTTGCTTACCATCCGACCAGAAGAAACGCCTCACCAGGCACTTTATCCTCTTACAGATTCTCGTTGGAAACAGTCTGGTGGAACAGAAGAAAATGGGAATTGCTGAAAAAGCATCTTTGAGCAGCACCAGCTTTCATCCCTTGGAGAGTATCTAGCTTTCCAACCTGCAAGTTTTTTCTCCAACCTGTCAAGAACCATCTTGCAGACTTCCAGTCTATCTAGTGAAGGCGACCAGCCACGAGTAGAAGTTCCAGATATGTAATGGGAAGATTCCCCCTTGGGCACCTCAGAGGAACATCGATCTCATGTATGTCCTCCAAGCTCAAGTTGAAAGGAACAAAAGTGGAATTCTCTCTGTTAAGTTTGATGCTAGAAATATCACCAAAGATATTCATAATGCAGGATGCCATCTGTACATGTTTCGGCCCCCTACCAATGAAAATCACAGTATCATATGCATATTGTAAGAATGATATAGATATACCTTCCTTCAGATATCATGTGCACGGTCCTTCATCAGCTGCCAATTTCATCATGACTGCCATATGCATCTGCCGCAATCACGAACAGAAGTAGCGCCAATGGGCACCCCCACCTTACTCCATGTTGCAGCTGGAAATATCCTCCCTTTGAACGATCATTCACCAAGATTGTATATGATGCTATCATAATACACATCTTCATTCAACCCACCCACATCTTCGGGAAACCCCTCTTCTCCAAAGATGTCCATAAAAATCGCCAATCCACGCAATCATATGCTTTAGAGAAGTTGACCTTCCACAATAGCCCTTTACCTTGAGTCCTCTTCCAATCATGCACTATCTCAGATGCCAGCACCCAACCATCGGCCATAAGTCTCTACGGTACAAATGCAGACTGCTCAGGCAAGATGATATCATTGAGCACCCCACGAAGCCTATTGGCAAGAATCTTGGTAATGATAAGGTATATACCATTAGACAAAACAATGGGTTAAAAGTCTACCACTTTGATCGAGATCTCTCGCTTTGGCAAGTGATTTCAGAGTGCTCGTCCCTCCACCATGTCCCCCACCACCACCTGGCTGTCAACATTAAGATAGTGAATGAGGTTTCTGCATCTTCTGCCACTGGCCGTAGAATGAAAAAATGGGTATTGTTATCCCCCTCCTTGAGCCATTTTTTCCTCGGTCTTCGTTTCCATTCCGCTTCCATTTTCATGTCCTCAAGGAGTACGTCCTGGAGATGTTTATCGCACTTTTGTAGTTCCTCCATAGTCAAGTCATGAACATTCCCAAGCCGATCCAGGCGAGCAATCTACTCTTGAGATGAATTCCTCCTACTACGACGCTGCCTACGGACATTAATATTAAACTCATGGAGATGTACATGCACAAGTCATAACTTCATCGCTAGTCCTGCCGCAACGAAGCCCTCTAGCCTACATCCCCACCAGAAATCCCATGTTATCTCTCTGAAATGATCCTCCATAAGTTGCGTTCGTTCAAATTTGAAAAACGCCATTGGTTGTACCCCCTCCCATATGCCCAAATCAATGGTGTGTGATCAGAATGTGCTTGTGGGAGACCCCATGCATGTGCCAGTGGGAACATCTGAACAACCTCCGTGGAAAGCAAGAATCAATCAGTACACGACCAAGATTTGCAATTTCTCCATGTGTATCGACATCCGACATCATCAAAGATCTCTAGACCTGCATCATCAATGCTAGCTCCAGCAATCCACCATCAGCTCCCCCATGTCTCTGTAGGCGATTATCCGGGCGCAACGTTACGTTGAAATCCCCGCCCAAAATCCAAGCCAAGGAGGGATACTTAGCTCTTTCCAGGTGGATGCCCTCGATCAAACCGCGATATCTTCACAACTACAAGGCCCATAGATGTTAGGTACCACAAAAATGACTATGTCTACCTTACAGCGAAGCACCACTGAAATGCAACGTCTGCCGACAAGTTGCCTCCTCTTCTATACCAAATTTCTCAACATTCCAACCAATAACCAGTACACTCGATGCTCGGGCCAAGTCCAAGGCTCGGAATTAGACAATGTTGTGCCTCCAATGGTTAGCCAAACCACATTCATGTCCCATTGCACTTTTGTTTCTTGTAGCATTATAATGTCAGCCTTCACCTCCATATATATGTTATGCACTGTCAATGTCTTTTCCAACCTTCCCGAGCCCCTTAAATTCCAAGTTATGATATTCACGAAGAAATTAGCACTCATTGTGGTGGAACAACTCCCAAGCAATATGTCAAGGAGCGTTCTGCTTCATTAATCATAGGCACAGAAATAGTTGTAGCAGCAAGCACTTTGTTTTGCAGTGTCTAGTTCCAATGTTTATGTCCCTGAGAAGGACACCCATCAGCCCCCCCATCCTCCAACATCGAACAAGAAGTCTCGATTTTTTCTGCTTACTGCAAGGTTCTTGCTTCATGACCCCCCCCCACCAGCGCACATCGAGCATGTTATAAATAGCCCTTCGGAGACTGCCTTGATGCTCTCTCGAAAGCCATCTCGAGTATTTCTTTTCGTAGCGCCAGTGAGGAGAATGTTGTGGGGAGAAGGGAGAGTCCAACTCCACCCCGGTAGATGAAATAACCCCAGAGGAGAAACCCCCATACCTCGGTCCTTCGTGAGTGCCACAGCAGCTGAGTCCTTCAACAAGGGGCCCTCACTCGATCTGAACACCCTTCGGGGCATGTAATTGATTCCAGAGCCAGAAGGTTTAGGTCTGGGTCCACATCTGAAATGTATGAGCAGATTTTGGTCCGATGAAGACCACCTTCGAGGTGGTATCGGGTCCTACGAGGAAATGGGGACCTGACCTTGGATCTAATATAGATAGATCCAAGCCGCACAATCTAAGGATTGATTTCGAAAATTGAAAAATATTTCCAGATCCTTCCTCGCATCGGGAAGTAACTCCCTACGAAGATGGTGACATGAGGAGCGTAATCATTACGTCGTTTCCTATTCTGTCGGGCATCGGAGGCGACCGTGCAACATCATCTACTCTAACATCATCTACTCTAACACATGCGACCGTATTCCCATATCCATTTTCATCTCTATTGAGGACACATGCTACCAGAAGCATGGTCGTTATGCCTCTGCCCCATGTTGTTGTGCATCCTCGGCCCATTACAAGACTATATAATCAGAAGCACGAGGATCTTGTCTCCTGTCTGAGGGAAATCATGGGACCTTCTATTTTTCTCACTTCTATTTTTCTGTCACGAGCACTGACGAGCAATGAGAAACTTCCTCAAGCCTATTTCAATCGCTTCATGTAAAATATACATGACTCTTTCTTTGAAAAAAAGGTGGTTAAATAGCCAATAAGATTGATTTATACCATCAAAACTGTGTTTTAGTGATTTTTATTTACTAAAGAAACCTAATCATTTTTAACTTCTTCACAGCTTACATTTTATGCAGAGCCTCAACTGCTTGGCAAATACTAAGTCTTTAAAGTTGATCTCAAAATACATCAGACGCTCGACGCTACATGCATAAGTTACAAAGTTCTTCATGCAAATTTTTTTCTATCGTGTCAAGTTCATGTTCCTATATGCATATCAATGGAAACAAGTCGGTTTCAGATTAAGAAAAGAAAACATCAAGAAAGAGAGAAATGATGACAAGCAGACTTCTCTAATTGACTCACTTCAGGGTAGAAAGTGCAATATGAGCAAATTTTCAAAGATAGCTGGTGTCATACCTAAAATTGCCATCACTGTCCGTGAATCTGCAGAAGCAAATTACATGCTTAGTTGAAGTAGTCACATGCATAAAAAATAGAGTGGGTTATGCAAAGTATATGCATGACGTCTTTTAATCCAGAAAGGTAAATGGGGGAAATGAAGAAAGTTTTGATACTGGCATTGTTATTTAGCACTCACTGGGAGCAATCTGGGTTCTTCCTGCATCGATGGTGACGTGGGTAGGCAGTTTCAGAGACTTTGCTCTTTCCTGTAGAGAGGGATTTAAAATGAAATATGGCCAATATAATCAGATTAATGAGGACGTAAAAAAACAAGGCCTGGTAGGTTGTTGGTGATGCAGCAAGATCATGGTGAGAAATTGGGCATGTGAGGATGAGAGGAATCACAATAAACCAAGGTTTTAAAAAATGAACTGAATCAGTCGGTTCTACTAATCAAACCAAGAACAAGAAAAAAACGGTCAAACTAATCTGTTGTTACTTAAAATAAAAAACCGATCAAAATCGTTCGAAACTGGGTTGGACCAATTTAAACTGGGTTCAGCCACCAATTTTTTGACGGAAAAATTTCTAACTTTGAAAAAAATATAAATTCATAAATAACTATTTGTTGGGGAAAAATGAATGGCTTGTTTATTCCATAAGCCCTAGGCTCTCTTATATAGGAGAGTAGCCTATGGGTAAATTACATAAAGCATACAACCAAAAATGAAAATAACGAACAGGTACTGATACTAATGTATATGCGCCAACACTCCCCCTCAAGATGGAGCATAGATATCAATCATGCTCAGCTTGGACGCACACTTCTGGAAAGGGCCTCGAAGTAATGCCTTGGTGAATATATCAGCAGTCTGATTCTCTGATGTGACGTGAACTGTAGCAATGAATCCTTTCTGAATCATGTCACGTATGTAGTGACAATCAACCTCAATGTGCTTGGTCCTCTCATGGAAGGCTGGGTTGTTTGCAATGAACAAGGCTGCCTGATTGTCACATTCCAGCTTCATAGGGAGCGGTATATCAAGACATAGATCTGTAAGTAGAGCTTTCACCCACATCATTTCTGTACTAGCATGAGCCATAGCCCTGTATTCAGATTCAGCACTGGATCTAGCTACCACTGTCTGTTTCTTGCTCCTCCACGAGACTAGGGCATCTCCAACATAGACTGCAAATCCTGAGGTGGACTTCCTGTCCTTGGGGCATCCTGCATAATCTGCATCAGCACACGCTGTGATAGAGATCTCCTTTCCCTTCTTAAATAGCAAGCCCGCACCTGGAGATGATTTTAGATATCTCAAAATCATATGTATAGCATCCATGTGGACCTGACGTGGTTGCTCCATGAACTGGCTCACGCGATTCACTGCAAATGATATATCAGGTCTAGTGATCGTGACATATAGTAGTTTACCTACCAGTTCTCTGTACCTTCTCTTGTCCACCTCTTCCGTGTCATCATCATAGAGCTTCATGCTGGGATCCATTGGTGTCCTAGCAGGTCGACACCCTAGCATACTTGTTTCACTCAGTAGATCTGTAACATATTTCCTCTGCGACGTTACTAATCCATATGGATTTCTAGCAAACTCCAGCCCCAGAAAATATCTAAGGACTCCCAAGTCCTTGGTGACAAATTCGGTTCCCAGTTTTGCTTTTGCCTGCTTTATGCCCTGGTCATCATCTCCTGTAATCAAGATGTCATCAACGTAAACCATGATTACAATGATACCTCTAGTAGTCTTCTGCACAAACAAGGAATGATCGGCATTGGAGCGCTTGTATCCTTGTTTCTCGAAGAGATCTGAGAGCTTCTGAAACCATGCTCTGGGACTCTGCTTAAGGCCATAGATAGCCTTATGTAACCTGCATACCTTGGAACACTACCCCTCAACAGCAAAACCAGGTGGTTGTTGCATATAAACTTCCTCCTGCAAATCTCCATATAGGAATGCATTCTTCATGTCCAACTGATGAAGCGGCCAGTCTCGAGCAACTGCAACTGACAACAAGATGTGTAGAGTAGAATGGCGTGCCACAGGCGAGAAAGTGTCAAGGTAATCCACCCCGTATGTCTGTATAAAGCCACGTGCAACCAGACGTGCCTTGTACCTGTCAATAGAACCATCTGCATTATGCTTCACTGTAAACACCCACTTGCAGCTCACTATTTACATCTGGAGGTATAGGAACCAAACTCCAAGTTCCTCTGGACTGAAGCGCCTCCATTTCTTCCTCCATTGCTAGCCGCCATCTACTATCCTGCATAGCATCATGATGATTCCTTGGAATATCGACAGCTGAAAGTGCCATAGCAAAAGACCTGAAATCTCCAGATAGCCTATCAAAAGATACGGATGCTGATATTGGATATGTAGCACAGCTTCTCTTCGACTTGCGCAGAGCAATGGGAACATCTAAATCAGCTGTAGTCTCATCTGGCCCCTGCATCATATCCTGCTCAGAAATGTCGTCAGATTCATCAACATTAATATTTTCATTACATACCATAGGCGAGCTAGTAGAGGAGTCATGACCATGAGCGGGAGGAGGCCTGCGGGTACAATGAAATGGTAGCGGTGATATAGTTGGTGGTGGCAGTGGTGGTGGTGGTGGTGGCGGTGGTGACAGCAGCTGTAGTGGTGGTGGTGACAGCATCCGAGGTGGTGGTGTCATATATATGGCATCAGTGGATAAAGGTGGTAGCTGCTTGTCTCCTGATGATGAAAAATACATAATATCTTCAAAAATGTAACATCTGCACTGATCATATACCGCCGACGCAAAAGATCAAAACATTTGTACCCCTTTTGAGTTCTGGAGTACCCGACAAAAACACACTTGACAGCTCTAGGAGAGAGCTTGTCAGTACCAGGTGACAACTGATGGACAAATGCCACCGACCCAAACACACGAGGAGTAAGAGAAAACAAATCCTTGTCGGGATGAATGATGGTAAATGGGATCTGTTCATTTAAGACAGAAGAGGGCATACGATTAATTAGGTAACATGCAGTGAGAACTGCATCACCCCAGTAGGAGTAGGGAACGTGACTCTGTATAAGGAGTGATCTCGTGACATCAAGTAGGTGACGGTGTTTCCTTTCAGCAATTCCATTCTGTTGAGATGTATGAGCACACGATGTTTGATGAACAATCCCTTTTGAGGAGTAATAACTGGCAAGAACATTAGTACACAATTCTAATGCATTATCACTTCTCACAAATTTTACTGATGTGGAAAAGACATTTTGTATTTCATTCAGAAAATGGATAATTATATTTCCTGCTTCAGATTTATTTTTCATCAGAAACACCCATGACACTCTGGAAAAATCATCCACAAATACTATATAGAATCTGTGTCCCTGATGATCAGGTACACGACTCGGACCCCAGACATCAACATGAAATAACTCAAACTTGAAGGTACTACTCCGACCTGGACGACTGGGAAAGGACGACCTGTGATGCTTTCCCAACTGACATGCTTCACACCGAATAGGTGTAGGAGAAAGACCATAAGGTAACACTCGACTCAACTTCTGAAGCGGTAAATGACCAAAACGCAGATGCCACAGTAAAGTAGATACTTGTCCAGCAGGAGAGGTTGTGGTTCCAGCAAATGGGGTCTGATTCAGGCGGTAGAGGCCTCCTTGCTCATAGCCACGACCAATCACGTTGCCCGTATGGATGTCCTGAAAAATCAAAGAAGATGGATCAAAAATTGCCCGACAATGAAGGTCCTTCGTAATCTGACTAATTGACAACAAATTCATTGAAAAATCAGGTGCATGTAGCACATTCTTGAGCTGCATAGAAGATGTTAATCTAATCTCCCCCTGACCAGTGATGGGGGAATGTGTGCCATTTGCAATAACTACTGTCCGCCCCGGAGGGATCTGGGTGTATCCTGTAAGTAGACTCTGGTCGCCACATAGATGATGTGTAGCGCCCGAGTCCATAATCCACGGCAATGTATCTGATCTACTACTGTAGAGTGCAAGTGTGCTACCTGAAGCACTGGTAGACGCAGAGGCATAAGCAGCAGCATCAGAATGACTCTCTGTAGTCGGTGCTGGGCCAGATGGTGGAATAATACCCCTCAGACGGGCAACTAGATCATCGAACCGTTGATCCAGAGTAGCAGCAGACGGAGGCTCTATCTGCTCAGCAGCTCGTGCGGATGCAGGGAATCCATGCTTCGAGTAGCATGTGTCTTCATTGTGTCCAACCCGGTGACAGTAAGTACATGTTGGCCTAGTGCGGCCCCCTCTTCCACGAGGTCCACGTCCACAGCTCTGGTGATGAAAACCACGACCTCTGTTGGCTGCCATGGCTGAAGAATTCTGACTCGCGGCTGTGGAAGGAACTGTGATCCGGCTCAATCTATGAAAAGCTTCCTCCATGGGAGGAATGGTTGAGTCAGCCAAAATCTGTGATCGTGCCGCCTCATACTCTGGATCGAGTGCAGCCAGGAACACGCCCACCATTGTCGCATTCCTGTACGTCTTCTGCTGTTCTGGCGTGGCAGTGAGCGGCATGAAGCTATAAAGCTTCTCAAACATCCCTCTCAGTGATGTATAGAGAGAATGTAAGGGGCGACCATTCTGCTTTATTGCAAATATGTCATGCTGAAGTTGCAGAATCTTCGTCTCGTTCTTCGCCTGAGAGTATGTTGCCGCCAGAATATCCCACATATCCTTGGCTGTGGGTTGATGTAGGATGTCATTGGCTATTTCAATAGCCAAAGTACCAGATAGCCAAACCTTGGCATATGCATCATCAGCCTCCCAAGAGGCATTGACTCCAGTCTTCTCTGCAGGCTCAGGTTCGGTAAGAATGTGCTTCTTACCTGTAGACTTCATCATACTCATGAACTGCATTGCCCACAGTTCATAGTTTGTACCGTCCATCTTGACAATAGGCGCTGGACCACGAAAGGCGCCAATAGATGGGATATCCGCCTTGCTTTCTGACATACTGGAGATGGAAGACTGGAGCGATTGACTGAAGACGAGCTTTGTCTACAATAACATAGATGGGGGTAGTTGCATGTGTAGACCTCAAGCAACTATCCCCATGAAGATGTTCGTACTAAGCCCTACGTATGCAGGGGTCACGCACAGGCACAAGTGCGCACGCAGGAGTCACGCGCACGCAAGATGCACAGGTGCGCACGCTGGATGCACAGGAGATGCGTGCACTGGTGCTACAGCGTGCGCGCGCAGAGGATGCGCAGGAGGCGCACAGGCGATGCACAGGAGGTGCGCTAGGATGCGCAGGAGGTGCGCAGGAGGCGCACAGGGGATGCGCAAGGATGCGCACAGGCGGTGCGCAGGAGGCGATGCGCTAGGTCTGCCTCACGGTGCGCAAAGAGGAGGCGCACACCAGCGCACAGCACGCGTGTGCGCAGGTGCGCACAGAGAAGGCGGCGCCGATGGGGCGAGCTCGGGCGGCACCGATGGAGGAAGAAGAAGAAGAAGGAGGGGCCGGCGGGTGAGGGGTTAGGGTTAGGGTTTCGAGAATTCCGGTCTAGGACTGTCGCTCGGATACCATGTTGAGGAAAAATGAATGGCTTGTTTATTCCATAAGCCCTAGGCTCTCTTATATAGGAGAGTAGCGTATGGGTAAATTACATAAAGCATACAACCAAAAATGAAAATAACGAACAGGTACTGATACTAATGTATATGCGCCAACACTATTCATCTTCTGATCCCAACCCAACTCCAAGTATGATACTCATTTGGCTTTTCCCCTTGTATGCTTCCTCCAACACAAATTCCCTCCACTTCCTAGTTTCCCTCCTACAGAAGTTTCCCCTGGATGTCGTCCATTTGACTTCAAGATCGTGCATGCCAACATCCCAATGTTGCATCTCCCTTCCTCTCCCGTCTACATCCCATCCCCCTTCCATTCTTGTTTATACGGACATCTCATTCTAAGAACAACATATGATGCACTCGCATTAAGAAGTTCTCACTGCCATACTATGAGAAGCAACAAGTTAGCCACCCTTGTCATTGACTATTTTTAAAAGATATTTCTAAAAAATGTTAATTATAGACATCATGTATATGTCTTTTTATAAATTATTAAAAATACATGTAAATGTAAGATATAGCATAATGCATATGTATATTTATATTTGAAGACTTCTCCCACTATAAGTCTTAAGCGGTTTTCTCACATCTTATCCTCGATCGGAGCTATACCAACTTTCTTTCTGATTGCATCATTCCGAATCCGATCTTTACGTGTGTGTCCACACATCCATCTTAGCATTTTCATTTCTGCTACAGCCATTCTCTGCACATGTTTATGGTTCACAGGCCAACATTCAGAACCATAAAGCATAGCAGGTCTCACAGCTGCTTTGTAAAACTTTCCTTTAAATTTTAAAGGAATTTTCTTATCACAGAGAACAGCGGAGGCTCCTCTCCACTTTAGCCAGCATGCATTTATTCTGTTAGTAACATCTCCATCAATTTCCCCATCATGTTGCAAAATAGATCCCAGATATCTAAAGGAATCTCTCTTCTGAATGTTATCGTCACTAATCTTCACTTCGATTCCTTCACCATTGCTTCCATCAAAGGTGCATTCCATATATTCCGTCTTAGCCCTACTTATACGAAAACCTTTAGTCTCCAATGCATGTCTCCAAACCTCAAGCTTCTCATTTACTCAATCTCTAGTCTCGTCAATCAACACAATATCATCAGCAAATAACATACACCAAGGTAACTCATCCTGAATGTGACTTGTCAACTCGTCCATAATCAAAGTAAAAAGAAATGGACTCAAAGCTGAACCTTGATGTAACCAATGTTGATATCAAAATAGTCAGTCTTCTCCATCGGGGTCCTTACATAAGATAAAGCCCTATCATACATATCCTTTATGAGATTAATGTATAGGACAGGTACTTGTCTCTTCTCCAAAACTCTCCACAGTATCTCTCGTGGGACGGAATCATAAGCCTTCTCCAAATCAATAAAGATCATATGGAGATTCTTCCTTTTAGCACTATAAATCTCCATTGTTCTCCTCGGCAAATGGATGGCTTCAATAGTTGAGCGACCTGGCATGAATTCGAATTGGTTTTCTTTTACTTGGGAAACTTGCCTCAACCTTCTTTCGATCACACATTCCCAAATTTTCATAGTGTGACTCATCAGCTTGATACCTCTGTAATTTGAACAATTTTGAATGTCTCCTTTGTTCATATAAAGAGGCACCACGATGCTCCTCCAATCTTCAGGCATTTTCTTGCTTCGCCAAATAACATTGAATAAATTCGTAAGCCAAGTCAAACCACGCTCACCTAAAACTTTCCATACTTCTACAGGGATGTCATCCGGTCCAACACCTTTCCCATGTCTCATAACCTTCAAAGCCTCCTCTACTTCTTTTCTTTGTATTCGTCTATAGCATGCACGATTCAAGTAACTTTTACTACTAGCTAGATCACCCAAAGTGATCTCTCTATTTCCTTCTCCAATGAAAAGTTTATGGAAGTACTGCTCCCATCTAGTCTCTATATCATTCTGAGTAACAAGCACGTGACCTTCCTCGTCCTTAATGCATCTCACTTGAGAAAGGTCTTTGGTCTTTCTTTCTCTTGCTTTGGCCAACCTGAATATATCCTTCTGGCCCTCCTTAGAGTTGAGATTTTTATACAAAACCTCATAAGCTTTTGACTTAGCTTCGCTTACAGCCTTCTTTGCTTCCTTCTTCGCTATTTTATAGTCTGTGACAGTTTCCTCTGTTCTATCCTTAGATATAGCTTTAAAGCAAGCTCTTTTAATTTTTAGCTTCTCTTGCACCCCTCACTCCACCACCAAGCCTCCTTTTGACCCGGAGCTCCTTATTTTGACTCGCCTAGCATCTCTTTGGCTACCTTTCGGATACAAGATGCTACTACTGCCTCCCACATCTCGTTTGCACTACAGCTACAATCCCAAGATAAGTCTTATAAAACCTTCTCCCTGAAGCTTGATTGCTTCAGCGGAAGATTCCACCACCTAGTTCTAGTGATCTTAGGAACCTTCATTTTCTTTACCAGTCCTTTTATTTATAAATCCAAGACTAACAAGCGATGTTGGGTTTACCAACTAAATCAACAATATAACACTTTTATTTTCTAATTTATATAAATTCTTGAGATCGTCATCGATTCGACCAGTTTCACCCATCAGTTTGATCGTGAAAACCCAAAATCGAAACATATGGTTGGTTTGATGTCCAAATTAGTTGTTAGAACATGGCTATCAATCTTGAAGGATTTTTTCCTTTTTCATGTGAGATGGAGAGAATTAAATGCTTTTGAATCATGGCATCAAATTTTGCCAAAAATCAGTCAAATCACGATGACATGTAACCGAAATTTGATCGAAATGACTGAAATTTTGCCTTTTAGGGCTGCCAATAGAAGCATCAGTGGCCGAAATCGCCAAAACTTCGACCGAGCTTTGTCCAAAATTTCATTTCACTCACTCACCAATATAGTGACAAAAACAGATATTTAAGTTCTTGCTTTGAATTCATAATATTATACCCCACCCAGAACATACACACTATATCTTCTTTTATGGATGGATCATTGAGGGAGGGTTAAAGGAAAATCCTCTCCTGACCCAACTCACAATAAAGGTATAAAGCAAACTAAACAACATGCTATAAAAATGAAAAAAATACTTTACACTGGACTCCACTTCAAAGCATCTTTGCCAGAGGTCTTTTCGCATTTTCTTTCTTGCATGCAAATGAAATTCCCACACTGCACCATACCCCAAATTCCCATGCTTGGCCATAAGAAAGTTCTCAATCATCTAGTTTTCTTTACAGGGTTCCTACGAAAGAAGATCATGCTCGATCGAGAAAGTAGTCCAAAAAAGTGGAGTGATCTGCTTAGGAAATCCAAGGGCACAAAGATAAAGCAGGTATGGAAACCCTCAACAAGGAAGGCTAGTGTTCGCTTCGACTCAAACTCCTAGCGAGGATCCTTTTGTTTCAACCTAGTTCAGACCCCAGGCCCACCTACCTCCCACGGTTCTCGAATAACCTTAGCACCTATAGCAAATTGGTTAAATGGCTTGCACATTCCAAAATTTACCACACGTCAATAACATACTCAAATAATTAAGTGGCACACTTGCCCTAATAGAAGCCCCCTTCTCCTCCAAACATTAACCAACAGAGAATATTGTTGGTCTTGGCAGCCATTGGCGACCTATTAATGCAATAGAATTTGTTTTATTTCACCGTCTGGTTAAATGTTTGTCTTTATACTTTATACAGGTCCCTTTGTACAAATAGGATAATCTTTTTTTTTAAAGCTCAAAAGAGGGGGAGGCACTCGATGGTGATCACCCCAATATATTAAAAAATAAAAAAAAGGAGAAATTACAGAGAGCGCATAAGCTGTACAAAAACCGGCCCATCCGAGAGGGCAGCCACAAGCCATGGAACCCCCCCAACAGCCGAATTGACTAACCAAGGGACCAATCCTCCATTAGACGCTTAGCACGCAAAATGATATTCTCCCTGTAGAACCTTTGATCTGAAAAAATTGCCTCGTTCCTCCCTAGCCAAATGCTCCAAATCCTCGCGATTGGATCAAGAAGAAGCTTTCTCTCCCTCCCCCTAGAGTTAACCAAACTGGCGCACAAAGCAGGAACAGAGACAGCATCAATCCAAGGAAGGTCCGCCCAAAGCGCGGAAACATGGGCACAACCGAAAAATAAATGAGTAATAGTCTCCCGCTCCGCCCCACAGAGACCGCACGTGGAGTCAACGTTCGGAAAGATAACAGCACAACGATCTCGAGTCAGAAGCCGGCCACGACGAAGCAGCCAAAAAAATACCCCTATGCGCTCAGGCAGCTTGAGGCCCCACAAGAATCGGCAATCACGCACCAAGGTATCATCATCAGCAAGAAAGGTATGAGAGAGAGCATAATACGCCTTACGCGAGGAAAAAGAGCCGTCCTTCCAAGCCCAGTGATCACGGCCAGCAGACGGACGCGGAGTATCAACAAGGTGAGCCAATAAAGATAGGTAATCATACAGGCGTTGATCGGACAAGTTCGCCGAGATGATAGGGCTCCAGCAACCGTGATCCCAGCACGAGGCCACCGACGCGTCCTTATCCTCGACCAACGCAAAAAGACGTGGGAACAAAGAATTGAGAGCACCCCTTCCAGACCAGTCGTCATACCAGAAGCGAAAGAAGTTGCCGTTGCCCAACACAGGCCTAAAAAGAGATCGATTTTGCCGAAAAGCAGCCGTCACTCCATTCCAGAACGGAGAAAGGGGGCGAATCTCATTACCCCTAAAGCCGCCAATCCATTGCGCGCCCAGCAGTTCCCACAAGACATTAATCATAAAGTTGTCCTCATTCCCCCAAACACGAGCAGCCCACTTAAGAAGGAAAGCTTCATTAACCAAATGCAATTGCCTCATCCCCAAGCCCCCCAGCCGCTTGGGCCGAGCCACCACCTCCCACCCCACGAGGTGAACCCCCCTTCTCCCCTCCCCCTTGCTCCCCCACAGGAACCCACGCATACACCTCTCCAACCTCAAGCGAATCCCTTTGGGCAAAACGCGGACCGAGAAGAAATAAATAGGGATTGAGGAAAGTACCGCTTTTAAAAGGACCAGCCGCCCGCCCCTGGATAACAAAACTGCACGCCACCCCGCGAGGCGGTTCTCCATCTTCTCCACCACAACCTTCCAATCACGGATCCGAGTACGGCCAACCGCAAGCGGCAGCCCAAGATAGTCAAAAGGGAGAGAGGAGGGGCTGGACCCCAGGATTTGAGCGCACTCCATAGCCTCATCCAGCGCCATGCCGAAGGGAACCACTTTAGATTTGGACGCGTTAATCACCAGGCCCGAGGCCTCACTGAACAAATGCAAAGTAGTGGTCATACCGGATACATCCGCGGGCCCCCCCTCAACAAAGCATAAAGTGTCGTCAGCGAATTGAATAGAAGGGACATGGAACTCCCCAATATAGCACCCCCGAGTCAAGCCTGCCTCAGCCACGCCATCAATCATACGAGGGAGGACATCCGCGGCCAGCACAAAGAGTAAAGGTGCGAGAGGACACCCTTGCCGCACCCCCTTCTCGGCTGGAAGAAGCCCCCAACAGGGCAACCGTTCAGCAATAAGGAAAGAGAGGCCGTGGAAACGCACCTCCTCATCCACGCAATCCACGTCACCGGGAAACCCCTCCGCCTCAAGACCGACCAAAGAAAGCTCCAATCAAGGCAATCGTATGCCTTCGCAAAGTCAATCTTCCACAGTATCCCCTTGGTATTGGACCGCCTCCACGCCGCCACAAGCTCCAATGCCACAGCGAAACAGCCTGAGATATGACGGCCACGGATAAAGGCCGCTTGCGTAGGCGAGACAAGCGCCGTCAGAAGGGGAGCGAGTCGCCTGGCCAAGACTTTAGCAATAATTAAATATATCCCGTTAGAGATAGAGATCGGACGGAAGTCCTCAATGCGGTTAGCGGGGTGGGCCTTAGAAATCAGCACGATAAGAGCCTTATTAATCCTGTCGAAACCATGATTGTCGTAGAAGAATTCTTGAGCCACGTCCAAAACATCGCCAGCCACCAATTCCCAAAAATCGCGGTAAAATGCCATAGAGAACCCATCAGGGCCCGGTGCGGCGTCGGCGTTAAGGTCCCACAACGCGTCTTTAAGCTCCACCAAAGAGAACGGCCAGATCAAGGACGAGGCATCCGAGCCAGAAATCGAGGGAGCCCCCTGCCCCAGCCAGCGCTAGCGGCGAGGCGCCCTGGAGCCAAAAGCATTCTTGAAATGATCAACGAAGGCTTCGCCCATCTCCGTGTCCCTAGTGAGGAGGGAGCCATTGACGGAAATAGAGCGGATGGAATTAAGTCGCCTCCTACGACTAGCCACCCGGTGAAAGTAAGCGGTATTAGTGTCTCCCTCCTTTAACCACCTCAAACGAGAGCGCTGCCGCCATTCGATTGACCGCTTCTTGTCCTCCGCTTTAACAACGTCAAGGGAATTTGCACGCTCCAGGAGTTCTTCAGAAGTCAAGTCGCGCTCGTTCTCCACGCGGTCGAGCCGCACAATAGTTTCCTCCGCCGCTGATCTTGCCGCCACACGGGCTAGGCGGGTAGTCTTCTTGAACGCGGCCAAAATCCTACGCAGCGAGTCTAATTTGTTAACCAAGCGGGAAGCAGCGGAGCCCTGAAAGGAGGCCTGGTTCCAATGAGCCCTGACCAGATCTTTAAACCCTGGCTCCAATAGCCAACTCCTTTCGTATCGAAAGAGCCCCCGAGGGTGGAGATCCTCCCCAGACTCCCAGATAATAGGATTGTGATCCGAAAAAGAACGTGGCCGAGAAGCAACCCAGCACAAAGGAAAAAGTTCCATAATCTTCCCGTTCGCCAAGAACCTGTCAATCCGCGAGCGAGAGACGTTGTTCCTCTAAGTATAGGAAATATCATTGGGCACCAGCCCCTCCAAAGCCAAATCCGATATGAATGAGATAAAGTCAGTGGAGCCAGGGTCCCGCCCCCCGCGTCCACGCGGCCGATCCAAAGATAGAGTAGTAACATTGAAATCCCCTCCCAATAACCATGGGATCTCCGCAAAGTCAACGGCCATCACCCTCAATTCGTCCCAAAGTTCCCGCCGCAGCAAATGGCAAGTAGGCGCATAGATCGCCGAAAAAGCAATGGAAACATTAGAATCGATGCGAGACAATACCACAGTCAAGGAATGCCTCCCCACACACATGGAAGAGAATTGGAAAATTCCCGATCGCCAAGCCAGAATGATACCACCCGAAGCGCCGACAGCATCAATAAATCGAAAATCATCCACAGCATGAGCACCAAAAGATCGCCACAAGGTTTCATCAACACCACAAAGCTTTGATTCCTGTGTAAAAACGACATCGCAATTTCACTCTGAGAAACGTGAACCCAATGCCTGTCTCTTGTCGGGATCCCCGAGACCGCGAACGTTCCATGATAGAATCTTCATTAATAACCAGAGGATCTTCCCCTGATAGGAGCGAGGCCCGCCGCCTCCGCCACCGTATCTCGCAGCGTCGCGCAAGAAGAAACCAAGGGTGAGCCAAGGCGAGGACGAGTTCGAGTTCGCCTACTGTAGCTTATTCCGAACCGCGAAGAGGTAGAAATCGCACCCGCAGGTGGGGCATCCCCAAACCCGGGAGAGACGTCGATCCCCAAGGAATCATCCCTCAATGATACCTGTGGATCATCAAGTAAAGAAATAGCCGGAGGAGACCACGTAGCTGAGGGAATAGGAGCCGGAGCCAATAGGGTCGAGGAGTCGAACTCGTCGAAAAGAATCCGCGGAGACAACATGGTCGAACCAACAGGGAACAATGGGAGGCCCAGCACTGGATCTGGGAACATAAACGGATCCTCAGAAACCCGCATCCGAGGCCATGACCTGAATCGCACCGATCCGATATGGGAGTGCCGAGAATGATTGCGCGCAAGGCTCGATATAGAAATATGCCTGCACACAGACGTCAGAGGAGGCGGTTGCATGGCAAGAGAATCGACCTCGAGGGAGCCCAAGGAAAGGAAATCGCGACTGTTGGGTTCCATACACATCATCCGAGAAGAATCCAGAAGAAGCGGGCCAGAGGGGATACGTAAAGTAGGCGACCCCTCGGTAACCCCTCCAAAAAATGACACGTGGCCGTTAGAAGACGAACCGTCCACCCCCAGTCCAGGGGTCTGAGCTTCAACACTGATGGCCGGAGACGCCGAGGCGGCCGCCGGCGCCGACGAGGGCAAGAGAAAAAAGAACTCCAGCTTGAACGACCATCTACCGATCTTCAAGGTCTCGAATAGAACCTTATCCATCGCAGTGGCAAGGAAGGATGAGGAGCAATCCAACAGAATCTTTGTGCAGGTCCAATCTGCGCCCGGAGATAACCCATCATCAAGAACGACCAACACCTCCCCCCAAGCACCGACGACCCGCGAGAGAGCCGCAACCGTGCGAGAGAGGAAAGGGACTCCCCGCACTTCAGCCACACATACCTCCGTCGCAATGGAAGCTCCGTCGGCCACCCTGAAGCACCTCCACGCCACGTCACCGTCGCCATCGAAGGAAAATAGCCTATCCCGCTGGGCCCGGGAGAGACCACGAACACAGCAGCGGGCGGAGTCAAGCACCACGAAGTCCCCAGCAAAAAGAGGCCCCAAGGTGCCCAAAGTGTTGGATTGTATCATGTCCCAGGACAGACCGGGCCGCTGCAAGACCCCCACCGCTGCGAAGCAACCACCGTCAACGCGAGAACTCCCCGCCTGAAGCAGATCCCCACCATTCGCCGCCCCACCGATCGCCACCGCAGGGGTCTCCTCCGCAATACGATGCTCCCCAGGCAAAGGAACCCCGCCGTTGCCCAACCCCTCGACTGCACCAGCACCCAACCCCTCCACTGCAGCAGCACCCATCCCCTCGACTGCACCAGCACCCATCCCCTCGACTGCACCGGCACCCATCCCCTCGACTGCACCAGCACCCGACCCCTCGCCTGCACCAGCATCCAACCCCTCGACTGCTCCAGCACCCGACCCCTCGCGTGCACCACCACCCACCACCTGAGCAAAGGACCGCGAACCTTCACCTCCAAAGAACACACCGCGACTGCCATGCACACCTGGCACATGCGATCGCGTCGTTTTCGAACGCGCTGAGAAACCACGGGGACCCGTAGCAGCTCTGCAGGAGATCATGCGGTGACCCACCCCACCGCATGCATAGCATCTCGGTGGAAGACGACAAGAAGACGCCAAATGCCCATGCACGCCGCACCGGAAGCACCTCTTCCCCATCTTCTTGTGCGACACCTTCACCCAGCCATCATCCCCACCACCCCGCGCCACTTCAGAGCCTACCACCCGCTTGTTGCCACCCCCACCAGGCACGAAGAGATCGGCTCCTCCCCGCTTCGCACTCCACCCGCAGCTTCTCCCTCTCCCTTCTCCCTCTCCCTTCGCACGCTAGAGAAACTTCGCTCGCCGCTCCATCCTCAGTCTTGGCCCCCCCACAAATAGGATAATCTATCATGGCCATTTCGATATCATATAGTCATTGATCTAAAGAGTTTTATCATGGAGGTTGATGCCAGATTGTAAATATAAAGAGTTAGATTGAGGACACGACCGGCAACGTTAAGTGATATTCAGAATCCGATCTTGGTCATGATGAGTTTCCGAATTTTCTATCAATGCTGGATTTAGGACCTACGTCAATTGAAAACCTTGGATGAGATCCTACGCCCAAAACGAAAGCTCCGATTGAGGGAGATGGTGATCAGTGCCCTACTTGGCCATGGACATCTTTCCTTCACGAAGCGGTGGTGGAGCTAGAGGATGCGGTTGAACATGCCCAACCATCAACTTGTGTCCCTCCTTTGATAAACAAAGGGAATGTTTTGTCTAGAACCTCCTCATCCTGTGGAGAGGGCAGAGGGAAAGAAGGAAAGGTAAAAAGATACATGAATAGAAGATGCCCAGCACATGTTAATAGAGGGGCAATGAGTTTATCCGCTTTTAAAGCCCAAGTGGTTGTGGCAATGGGCGTGTTGCCAACTTTGGGAACAAAGTATTCTCAACAGTGAAGATTTTATCGTGGAATGTGAGAGGACTGGGTGAACCTGAAAAAATCTTTTGGCACACGGTTGAAGGAGTGGTGTTGTGATATTATACTGCTACAAGAAACTAAGCTTTCCCCTGCTCAACTATTATTTGGATGCCACTGGATGTAAACTCTCTATCTTAGTTCAAGACGATTGATGCTTTCGGCAGTGCGGGTGGGGAGATCATCGCCTAGAAGGACTCTGTTTCGTTTGTATCTGAGGATAAGTGAAGGCATGTTCTTACTATTTTATTGGAGAACCATGTTTCAGGCATAAACATTTTGATGTCGTGTGTTTATGGCCCCTGCTTGTCAGTATAAAGACCTTATTTATGGGCGCAACTTCGTGAAGCCAAAAGTTTATATCCGAGGGTGGCTTGACTCATCGGGGGAGATTTCAATGTCACCTTGCTTTCGCCAGATCGACTTAGGCTAAGATGTGGTCAAAACCCGAATTCTATTGACTTCGCTAAAGCGATTGATGATTTGGAACTTGAGGCGATTGATGCCTCAGACACTCATTTTATGTAAAGGAATCTTGTCTCTCGATCTTGTTGAAATCTGAGAAGCGGAAGCGGAATCGATAAAACAAGAAAGATAAACATGAAGAACAAGGATTTAACGTGGAACTCTACTCCCTAAGGAGCGGGATGAAACCACAGGAGAAGGCCTCAAAGGGCCATATGCTTCATTGCTTTTTCTGATCTGAATACAATGGGTGTGGGGTTCTATATATAGAACCCACTGAGTCTCCACATCTCCTAATTGGTAGATGTGGGACTAAAGACTTTGAAGTGGTAAATGGATCCTAAGTCTCAACTCACAATACATGATAGTATGATACTACAGACAATATCAAGCGCACAATTGTCAGCTGCTGTCGAGGATGTTGCTTCTCATGCCATGCATGTGAGGAGGACGAACGAGCTGGAGTGTGAGTCAAACTGAATCTCCTCGTCGGAAAGCAGTCAGAGTCACTTCAACTGAAGAATGAGTCTCTACATGGAGAACTCTGGCCCGCTACAACATGTGGACAACTGCTCCATATCTGAAAAGGATCGATAAGAGCATCGCTAATTATCCATACGTAAATCTTTGAAGATGGATCTCTCTCATAGGGACCTCGAAGTGGGTTCTCTCTCATAGGAACCTCAGAAGGATCCCATACTAGAGTTCACGATCGCTTGAGAATGAAGTCTGAAGAAGTCTTCTCATCGGAGAACTGGGTCTCTCCCATCTAGCACAGAGAATGGTACTCTACTCTGGAGTCCCTATGAACCACATGAAAACCCTAGCCCATATGGCAAAGGGAATGGGATCTCTACTCAGGAGAATGAAAGGTCATATCGATATCGATATCGTGTCGATGTGATATCTCGACGATATATCGTCGAAATATCGCCCATATCGACACACTTTTGTGAAGGAAAGGCCTGAAAAGGAGGAGATAAAGCCATATCGATACCGACATCGGTCTCATCTCGATATCGATATATCGACGATATATCGTCGGATATATCGCGATATTTCCTTCCATGCTCAAGAGTCCCTAAGGAACACATGAAAACTCTGACGGAAACATAAAAGATGGGGACCACACAAAAGATGGCAAATATGTGCTCATCTAAAAGAAGACCGCATACATGTGCGTGTCTGAAACTGAGGACTCGGAAGTTGAACATCGAGTCTGAACAACTGGCTGGTCTAGAAATCTTGCAATGGACCTGTGACTACATAATACTCCCCCTTTCTCCCATACTGGTCGGAAAATCAACATCGACCAAGTTGGGAGAAGACAAGAAAATAGGGACAATTAAATAAACCATCACATTTTTATCTGCTTTTCCCAATCAAATATTTTCAAAACCATTTTTTCGGCTATTTCATTCTTCTTCTTTTTTATAGCCATCACCCCCTCCCTTTTTTTAAATAAGTTGTTAACATTTTTTGTGACTTTCCTCTTTTTGTTGATATCACGACCCAAGGGGCCCAAAGACTCACGGCTCTCTCTTCCCTTTTTTTTATAATAAACAGAGCTCGACCCAACTGGGCCTAAATATTGCAATAAACATTTTTTAAAGCACCCAGCCTACTTGGGCGTTGCTTATTTAGGGTTCCTGATTGGAACCCTGTTCCACGAAAGAGAGGCACCCTCGATGGGGTCTTCACATGTCGTCGCCAGCCTGGGAGATATGGGTCGATCGTCGGGGCTCGAAAGAGGAAGCACCTCGCGCGGGGAGGTCTGGCTTCGACAGGCACGACGTGATGGAAGGCCGGAGCTTATCGCACCTAGGGATCGCCGCCAATTGGACTCGCTGGAGAACCCTTGCTGTATGTGGGGGCTCGGAGGGACGGCACCGCCGCCTGGGCTCGGTGGAGAGGCGCAATGCGACAGAGTATGGTGGCAGAGCCGTTGACTGGATCATGCACATTGAGGTGCACTTCACGAAGGATGAGGAAGGGAGCCCATGCCTGCCTGCTTGAAGACTCATGTGGCATCTCATGGGCTTTGTTGCAGCCTGGAGGTGTCATGCGAGAGAGATTGTATCGCCATAAGGGGATATGCGGCCTGGAGAGGACATTGTGCAAGGGTATTGCCCTCGAATATTGTGTTATCGCAGAGCTGTGATCTGGAGATATGCACCTGGAGAGACGTCAGAGCCTGGGGATATTAATTCGTCTCTCCATCTATGGAGAACTGCTGCGGGAGGACGAGGGCGTGCGCCGCTGCTCCTCGATGATCTAGGGTTTTCAGAAACCCTAGAATTGAACTCAAATCTCGAACCATATATGAGCAGAGAATTATCTTCAAGAATAACTAAAAATCGATTCTCAAATCGATCCCAAATATAATCAAAGAACATGATGAAATCCTCGAGTATCGAACCCGCTCTGATACCATGTTGAAATCTGAGAAGCGGAAGCGAAATAGATAAAACAAGAAAGATAAACATGAAGAAAAAGGACTTGACGTGGAACCCTACTCCCTAAGGAGCGGGATGAAACCACGGGAGAAGACCTCAAAGGGCCATATGCTTCATTGCTGATGTAGCATGATCTTACATGATCACTTTTCGAAGATTTGTTTTTATTTATTTTATTTATTTTATTTTATGTAAAAGGCTCATTATACAAGGCCTTATCATCCTTTATTTTCTGATTTCATTCTTTAGAAAAGTTTAATTGGGGGGAATTAGCCTCTATAAAAGGCCCCCTTGGATTAGGGTTGGGATTAAGTTTGAATGAAGAATTATTTTTCCCCTCAATTATCTCTCTCCCCTCTTCGGTTCCCGCAGTCCCCCCTCCCCTTCTCCATCCCGTGCGCCTCTTCCCTCTGAACCCTAACCCCAGCACCGCCTTCCCCCAACTCCCCTCCTCCCGACTTCGACCCCCCCCCCTCTCTGCTTCTCTTCCCCTCCCAATTTCGCCATCCATTCCCCTCTCCTCATCCCCCGCACACCAGCGCTCTCCCCCGCGCACCCGCCTCTCCCCTCTCCGAGCCCATCTCCTCTGCCACCCTCTCGTCGCGCATCCCCCACACCCGCAGCCCCTGACCCAACGCGCCTTCCCGCCGCCTCCTTCCCCCATTCCCTCCCGCGCCTCTCCTTCTCCCCACTGACCCGACGCGCCTCCCCGCTGCCTCCTTCCCATTCCTGCAGCCGCCCCTGCCCCATCCTCTCGCCCTCATTGCCGCTTCCGCACCCACCTGACTTCCCCCGCCACCGCCTCCCGCGTTGACAAACACGCCAGTGCCTCCCCACCAGCACCCGTCCCTCCTACTCGCCACGCCCACCTACCTCCTTCCAGGCCGCCATACGTCTCTGCGACCACCCAGCCAACCCGCCTCCGTCTTCAACCAACCAGCGCCCCGCCAGATCATCACCGACTCGCCGCCGCCCCTGTTTCCCACGGAGACCGACCCCAAGTGCCGCGAAGGTGCCCCAACCCCTCTTCCCCACGAAGATCAGGTCTGCAGCGTGTCTACTGCCCTTGCTAGTTGTGGTATGAGAGCCTCCATCTACATATTATTCTACCGCATATTTAAATAGTTTTGTGGATGATTATATGGCTGTTTAGTTTGGTGAAACATTGAGATTCTATAACCGCAACATCGCTATTTATTTCGATTAGTCTTTAACTAGTTGTTTTGCCCTGCAATTTGTGGAGAAATCGGTGCTAAAACTCGAGTATTCATTGTCCATTGTTGCTGATTTTTGCGTATCGCACGTCATCTTGTTTGATTTCGCCCTTTAGTCCCCTAGTTTCAATTTTAGGATTACCATTTAGTTCACCACTCAATTAGGTTGCATCAATTTGGTATCAGAGCCTAATGACCCTGCATCTCGCCTGCATTCCATTTGTTTCATTGCATTAAAAAAATCAACATCAAAAACAAAAAAATCCCAAAATAAAAGAAAGTAGAAACCCTAGGATTCCCATGGTCGAGAAACCGTCTACTTCTAAACACGGCTACACCCCACACCCTGAGCTAACGTTAGAATCTTTGGATGCTAAAATAGATCGGATGTTCGAACACCTGAGCGGGCAAATTGCCACCCTCAGTTGTCAAATGCTAGAGAAAAATCATAGCAATGAGACGCTAAACAAAGGTCGGCGTACTAGCCGGAGACCACACTCACGGAGTAACACTTCCCTTGATTCTAGCTCTTCCACTTCCGACGGACATGTTAGCGACTATCACTCACAAGAAAGTGAAGAAGAAGGACCAAGAGATGACACCCCTTTCACTCCCCAGATTCAAGATCCACACACCTCTGGATATACCTCACAACCTACTGGTGGATATCAATTCCCGCCACGACCTGGTCCTAGGGCCGATGACGGATGGGATCGAGGCATCCGTCTCAATGTTCCAGAATTTGACGGGGGACGAGACCCTGATGTCTTTTTGGATTGGCTCCAAGCCGTCGAACACTTCTTTGTGTGGAAGTCTATGCCGAGTGAACGAAAAGTTCAATTCGTCACAATCAAATTAAAGGGACATGCTCTGCTATGGTGGGACCGTTTCCAGTCTGAACGCAAATGAAAGGGAAAAGGTAAAATCCGCAATTGGAGCAAAATGAAAGCCAAATTGAAGACCAAGTTCGTGCCTGAAGATTACAAACGAGATCTGTACGCACGACTGCAATCATGGAAACAGGGCACCATGAGCGTAAGAGAATACACCGAAAGGTTCCAATCCCTCGTTCACCGCAACCGATTGCAGGAGACCCCTGTCCAGGAGGTCACCCGCTACATGCAAGGACTCCGCCCCCATTATTCAGGATGAACTCTACCTCCACAACTGTCGAGACGTTGACGAAGCTTACAAGCAGGCTGAACGGGCTGAGACTAAGCTTGCTAAGGCCCAGACAAGGAGGATGTCCTTTCCTGTGAACTCCGTTCCGCGCACCAGTACCCCGATGACGACCTCCAAACCATTGGTGTCCCCATCGATTCCTACGAGTAAATCCCAAACAAAACCATCAACTCCTGCCGTCGCCCGAACACCTACTATAAACTCCGGATCGGGCATCTTGGGAAGTCGACCTGTTGTAGGACCTGATACTTGTTTCCGATGTTATCAAAAGGGACATCGAGCAGCAGAGTGCCCAAACCCAAAGGCTAGACCCGCCCATTTATGCACCGTCGATGACCCTGAAGACCCTGACCCTGACCAGCAGGAATCACCTAAAGAGGATCCGACCGCTTTGGCCGCTGACACCATGGGAGCCGATGACCACGAGCATCTAGGAGTGGACGGAGACATATCCGGACCGTTCTTGGTAATTGAACATGAGAACTTTATCGCTCCTGACAGCGCACCCACAAACATCCTGCTTACGCCCGCTATCAACGACGCTGATAGTTGGCTGCGACGCAGCATCTTCCGAACCACCTGCACCTCAGAAGGGCGACGTTGTTCGCTGATCATTGATGGAGGAAGCGTTGAGAACTTCGTTTCTCAAAAAATGGTCGATAAGTTGGGTCTGCCAACTCAACTACTCGAGAAACCTTACAGTGTGGCCTGGTTTCGAGGTGGTACCCAACTCCCGATCCACCGTCAAAGCCTCGTTACCTTGTCGATTGGACCTTCATATCAAGACGAGGTATGGTGCCATGTAGCCCCTATGGATGTATGTCACGTACTACTTGGGAGACCGTGGCATTTCGATCGAGACACGGAGCATAATAGTAAAATGAACACATACACCTTTCTCATAGACAAGGTGCGTGTGACCCTTAGACCACAACGCGAAGCCCTTAGCCCTCGCCAAGTGGCTACACTTCGAGCCGCGACCGCACAATCTGGTAAAAGCACTCCACCGTCAAAGCATTCGACTACGAGTCCCGTATTGTTGATGGAAGCCCAGACATTCCAACGTGAAATTCAGGAGAGCTCCACAATTTATGCATTACTGGGACGTGAAGTGAACAATCAAGAGACAACTACACCCGAAGTCCCGCCTGAGATAAAGCCCATCATCCACGAGTTTGCTGACATCATGCCTGAAGAGTTGCCTAAAGGACTACCTGAAGGATATGGAGAAATCCTCAAGCGCATCACGGAAGCGTGATCGTCGTATCGGATACGACGGAGAACGACTAATCGCACTAGTTGTTCGGTGCAGCGAAATTTATAAAATTTTTCATTGATGAAACCACATAATCCAAGAACGATTCTCGGATCGTTTCATCTATAACCACAACAAGTATAATGCAATACCTCTTGAAGCGTGGTTGATCGAGTCTCTAAGAAAAGAGACCTCCTGTCTCAAGTCCGATCGTCGGAGTAACGGCTTGCGAGCACGGGGATGAGTCGCGGTATCCTCGCAATCCAACAAGTTGATCCAAGTACGGTTGTTCCTGATCTCGTCGCACGAGATCGAGCGTCTCCTTCGTGAGCGAAGCACTCCAAGTAGACGGAGAACCGTAGAGCGTCGAAGCGGCAACGCGGTGGCGTAGGCGACGACGACTCTCTCCTTTAGGGTATGGTGGACGGCCACCAAGAAGAGGGAGAGAGAGGGCTGGCGTGTGAGGAGAAAGAAAGAGAGAGAGAGATGTGTGCTACAATAGCATGTAAGTAGAGAGCAAGGTATGCCTCTTTATTTATAGGGTTTTGGGATCCATGGATCTCAATCCATGGGACATATAAAATCAATGGATGAGACTGATTTATGTCAATCTAATGGTCAAGATTATTGTTGGTAAAAGTCAACAACTTGTGATTTAATTTTGATTAAATATATTTGATAAATCAAATAAATATTAGTACCAAATTAAATCAATCAAATAAGGAGTGAAAATACAAAGGAGATTTTCCTCCCCATAAAGGGGAGTGGACGGCCACCAATCCCACAAGGGAATTGAGTGTCGTCACCCCCTTTCCTAATGGGGAGGGCAATCTCATGGATTACCATGAGATTGCACATCTCCTTGATTTTCTCTCTACTTATTTCCAACAACTATTTGTTGGGATTTTTATTCACCAAAATAATTCTCAATTAATTTTGGGAATATTGCAATCTTGACATTGGAAAATTGTGAATCACATTCACAACCCAAAACAAAATGTAATTTACATTTTCAATTAATTAGACAATGTGTATGAGTGTATCCAATACACATTAATAATTAATCTACAAATATAAATTATAATTAGCTCTCTCTAATACATTATAAATCTCATTTATAATATATTATAAATAATTGGATATTACTATCCACATTATTCTTATCCATAATAATTAAATCACATTTAATTAAATTGGATAATTCCTCATACATCGTGATAATTAAATCACATTTAATTATCAACTTCTCATTGCTTAGATCTTATGAAATTGTTCTTAAACCATTTAAGAATAATGTTATTTCTCCTCAGATACTTGGAGATAAGGACAGGGCGATTGTATTGTTCCATGTATAGTGACTTGGATATTGAGATCACATCTCAAATCCAGATCCCATGGACCTCTCATATATGCTTGATCAAATCAAGACCGTAAACCTAATCTTCTCATTGCATCTGAATCTCATTCAGATCAATGTCCATTACATGGACTAAGATTAGGTCACTTCTCTAATGAGAGGAGTCACTAAAATCCATACCTGTGTCATCACTCCCTCGGAATGGAAGCGTCATGGTTATATAATCGTTTATGATCAAATCACCCTCAGGTATTCCTAATACATGTACATCCTGCATACTGGAAGACTCGTGATCATCATGAAGATATAGATCACTTTTGCACTGTCATCTTCATGGTCTGATCACTAAGTTTCTCATTCTTGGTCCTTGGGATATGGTACATATCATATGCTTTCACAAAGCATATATCTTACCTTCAAATTCATATCATGCTTCTAAAGCATGATGACCATGCATGGAATTTGGTCAATCCCAATACCTCATGCGTGAGCTCATGTCTCCCGGTTCACAAGTGAACCTGTATGATCCCTTTGAGAGATCATATTACTCATATGCCCTTACATGCACACCAGCTCGCCGGTGTATAGACCTTGGTTAGGTCATCAACCTACTGGTCTGCCAAATGTACATACTCAGACATATAGCAATACATCTGTCTCTGGTCAGAGGATGCTTGCCTGTGATGTGACAGTATTCATCATAGGTCTTTGGTTATCTCGATCTCGTTAAGTCAACTCATTGACTCAACTAATATGATACCTCCGAATCAATATTTCCATGCAGAGGACCTGCATCAAGAGGTCAATCAGATATCAGCCTAATGAGATAGGATTGCCATCTCCCACTCAGACTGGAGATCACTACTTGTCAATCATTGATGATGCTCGATGAGTCATCTATCTAACTCCTTAGATATCCATCCAAGCATCAGCCTTTATGATTCAATAAATGAATCAACAGCTATATGATTATCAAGTTGGCCATGGTACATAACCCTTATTGTACAGAAGGACCTTATAGTGCATTCATTCATTCAATATCAGAAAGGGAGTGAAACAAAATCAATAACTTTTATTGATAAATCATTTATTACAATAACATTTATTGTAGGAATGGTTTGCCTCGGGCTCACATTGCTAACAATCTCCCACTAGCCCTCAGAACTATTCAGGAACAATCCTTAAACCCATACTCATTACATGCTGGTCGAAAACCTTCTGTGTCAGAGGTTTGGTAAGAGAATCAGCAACGTTGTTAGGAGAGGCCACCTTGGTGATGATGATGTCACCACGCTTTTGAATCTCCTGAATGATCTGGTATTTCCTTTCTATGTGCTTGCTCTTCTGATGCCATCTGGGTTCCTTCGCCTGGGCAATGGCTCCTGTGTTATCACAGAGTAGCGGGATGGGAGTATCAGAGGAAACTACGCCAAGCTCCTGCACGAACTTGCGCAACCACATCGCCTCCTTTGCAGCATCTGATGCGGCAATGTATTCGGCTTCTGTTGTTGAATCTGTTGTAGTGTTCTGCTTCTTGCTTCTCCAACTCACAACACCACCATTCAACAGGAACACAAACCCTGATGTCGACTTTCGATCATCAATAACTGATTGGAAGTCAGAATCTGTATATCCCAAGACTTGAGATCACCATCTCCATAGACCAAGATGTAATCTTGCGTCCGTCTTAGATATTTAAATATGTTCTTTACTGCATTCCAGTGTTGTTCTCCATAGCAGGATTGGTAACGACTTACCACTCCCACTGCATGGCAGATATCTGGCCTAGTACACATCATGGCATACATTAAGCTTCCTACAGCTGATGCATAAGGGCATCCAGCCATGGCTTTCTTTTCCTCAACAGTTTGAGGAGCCATTCCTTTAGACAGGTGGATACCATGTCTTAAGGGTAGAAATCCTTTCTTGGAACTATCCATACGGAATCGTTCAAGAATCTTCTTAATGTATCCATGTTGTGACAATCCCAATATCCTCTTCTCTCGGTTTCTGAACAACTTCAGACCCAAGATGTAAGAGGCTTCTCCAAGATCTTTCATCTCAAAGGTATGGGATAGCCAAATCTTCACACTGGTCATCATCCTTGTATCATTCCCAATGATAAGGATGTCATCTACATAAAGCACGATGAACACAATGGCGCTCCCACTAAACTTCTTGTACACACAAGGTTCATCAGGATTCTGCACAAAATCATAACTCTTTATGATTTCGTCAAATATGATGTTCCAGCTACGAGAAGCTTGCTTGAGCCCATAGATGGATTTCTTCATCTTGCATATTTTGCCATTCTCAGTCATGAAGCCTTGGGGATGCTCCATGTAGATATCCTCCTCGAGGTATCCATTGAGGAAAGCCGTTTGACGTCCATCTGCCAGATGTCGTAGTCAAGATATGCAGCTATAGCCAGCAATGCTCTAATGGATTTAAGCATAGCCACAGGAGAGAATGTCTCATCGTAGTCGATGCCTTCTTTCTGTGTGTAGCCCTTGGCTACGAGCCGTGCCTTGAAAGTCTCTACTTTCCCATCAGGTCCCCTCTTTCTTTTGAAGATCCATTTGCACCCAATGGGTTTTACCTCCTTAGGTGAATCCTCTAGGGTCCATACATCATTCTTATGCATGGAGTCAATTTCTGACTTCATTGCTAGCATCCATCTATCCATATCATGATCCGCGAGTGCTTCATCAAATGAAGTAGGATCATTGTCAATTTCACTTGACACATGGAATCCATACCTTTCAGGTGGTGCAACCACCCTCGAACTCCTTCGAAGAGGTATAGATGTTTCATCTTTATTTACTTCTTCAGTTTCTGGTTCAGGAAACTCGGAATCCTCAGGAGATTGAATGAGTTCCTTTACTTCATATTTATCTTGACCCTTAAGGAAATCATTCTCCAGAAATTTCACATCTCTAGAAACAAAAACCTTTTTAGTCTCAGGGTCATAGAGTTGGTATCCAATACCATCTTTAACATACCCTATGAAGTAACACTCATAGGGCGAGATTCTAGCTTACTTGCGTCCACGTTCTTCACATGAACCAAGCAACCCCAAACCCTCAAGTGGTTAACACTAGGTTTGGTTCCATATCAGAGCTCATGAGGAGTCTTAGGTACAGATTTGCTACGAATCTTATTCAGGATATATATTGCAATCTCTACTGCATATCCCCAGAAACCAAGTGGTAAATCTGCTTTGCTCATCATTGAACGAACCATATCCATGATGGTTCTGTTGCGTCTTTCAGCAACACCATTAAGTTGGGGAGTTCCAGGAGGAGTGAGATTGGAAATAATTCCATTCTCTTTAAGGTATTCCTTAAATTCATCTGAGAGGTACTCGTCACCTCGATCAGATCGAATTCGTTTAATCTTCCTATCGGTTTGGTTCTCAACCAAAACCTTGAACTCTTTGAACTTTTCAAAGGTTTCAGACTTATGACGTAATAGGAAGATAAACCCGTATTGCGAATGGTCATCAACAAACGTCAAATAATATCGATATCCATTTCGAGTCGCAGTACTAAAGGGACCGCATACATCAGTATGTATTAGGTCAATAATACCTTCACATCTTGTAACCTTGTTACGGAAAGGCATCCTGATCATTTTTCCTTGAATGCAATTCTTGCAAGTAGGCAAAGGTTGAACCTGTAGAAATTCTAAAGATCCATCCTTAATTAATCTATTGATCTTATCAACAGACAAATGACCAAGCCTTTGATGCCAAATTTCATTTGAAAGATTTTCATCCTCCCCGGATCTTTTAGGATTTTTATTAGTGGTTGTGACATTCATAACACATTTATCAATGCACAATTCATAGAGTCCTCCAGAAGTCAAAATACCATCTGCAATATATTTATCATAACGATTTATGACTAATTTATTACAGAACAGGAATGAATATCCACTTTTAACTAGCTTAGATACAGATATTAAATTCCTTCTGACTTCAGGTACATAAAAACACTCTTTAAGTCTAGGACTATTCCACTAGATAATGGCAGTCGGCAAGTCCCGACGGCGACTGCTGCAACACTTGCATCAGATCCCATCTGGATGACTATCTCCCCTTTCTCAAGTTTTCTAGTTTCTTGAAACAAATACAACAAATTGCATACATGAACAGAAGTACTAGAATCAACAACCCAACTTCCTTCTCGTCCAATGAGAAAGCTGGTTTCAATGATAAAAGTAGATTTCATACCTGTTGGGGCTTTACCTTTGTCGACCGACTTTAGGTAATCTGGGCAATTACGCTTCCAGTGCCGCGGCTTTTTTGCAGTGGTGACAGACGTCGGTTTTCTTCGACGCCATTAGAGTGGATGCATTGGAAGACGAGCCAACACTTTGTCCCTTCTTCTTTCTCTTCTGGGTCGGGCCCTTCCGAGAACCATGCTTCCGACCGCGCTTCCCTCTGACCTGTGCAACCATTGCAGTGCCAGCGGGACCATCTTTCTTCATTACGTCTTCTGCAGACTTTAATGCAGCTAGAAGCCCAGCATTTGTCAATTCCAACTATTCATATGGAATGACACCACAAAGTTATTGAAAGATTTGGACAATGACAGCAGAATGAAATCAGATTGCATGTCTGCATCCATCGTTGCCCCCAGAGTCTCCAGCTCCGATAAGTACCCAAACATTTTGAGTACATGTTCACGGACCGAAGTCCCTTCCTGTATCTTGCAGCGAACCAGTTCTTTCATAACAATGTACCGCTGGGTGCGGTTAATGTCACCAAACATATCCTTTAGATTCTGCATGATTTCCTGGCAAGTACTCATCTCCACATGTTGTTTCTGAAGAACATTGGAGAGAGAACCCAAGATGTAGCATCTAGCCAAGACATGATCTTCATCATACTTGTCATTATATGCTTTGTCTTCCATAGATTTAGGGTTTTCAAGTTTGTCCTCTGAGAGCACATAGTTGATGCGCTCCGCCGAGAGTACAAGCTCCAAATTACGGATCCAATACGAGTAATTTGGTCCGGTCAATTGGTTGACCTCCAGAAGCCTGCTCAGTGGGTTCATGGATTTCATTTTCTGAAATTGAGAATGCACTATATTAGAACATATATTCATATATTCAATTTTATGATATTTGATTAAGGTTTTTTAAATCAAATTATTCTTGCATTGTCAACTTTGAAAGTTCATTCCCTCAATCACTTTCAAAGTAAGATATATACTTACCTCTATATCTCAAGCAAGAACTGGGATCTCCTCCTTATCTTTGTTACATCCAATAATATGAGAAACTGCAACTCCAATAAAGAGAAGCGGGAACACATTCCAACTTGCAAGTCCAACTTGCATTTCCCAATTCGGTCTTTAATGCCCGGGCCCACCACCCCTAAGGTGATGTTGACCCATCATTAATTGAACCAACCGTCAACAGGATTAGAACTCGCTATGCGCAATCCAATATCGCCCCAATAATATGAGGATCTGATATTGGGGTCACTACGCATACGGCATTACTCTTTCGAGAAGCAAAGAGTCCGATCCAGATGCGCTTGTATATAGGAGTTGTCACTTCGTACAGGCGTCTCCTATATACAATCCCTGGCGACGGAAACCCTTCGCCTTGACAGGAGACCATGGATGTCACTTATGTGATCCTCCACCTCTTATTCAAATTCAATTAGTTATCATGAATCACATCCATATAATTAATTCTTCCAAGGAAATTATCAACTCTAATCATATTAGAGTATTCTAGTTGGACATAATCAATTCAATCATATTAAATTAATTATCAATCCAATTTAATCAATCAAACTTGATTGTTATGCTTGAATATATATGGTATTATTCTCAAAGTACGTATTAATTCATATTTTAATAATTAGAAAAATACAACTTAATCTTTCAGACATTATCCCGGCCCTACCCGCTGTCATGGCCAGTGCAGGCGAGAGTGGGACGGACCACATACGTTGCAACCCGCTACCCCAGCGATCTCCGACTAGTCACCATATCCGCCTCGGGAAAGGATAATGCCAAATTGATTAATTTGTACTTGAGATGATCATCGATTCTTCAACCGAAATTATACCATATAGTAATCAAAACAATTTTGATTATAAGGAAATTTGCTAGACAAATTCCCAATCCTATTCAAGCAAGGAGTTTGATGATTGTGTTTGAATTATGATCTAGATCACATCTAATCAATTAATTGGTTGAGGCCAAGTCAATTAAGGAAATAATCATATTCCAATATTTCTCAAATATTATCCATAATTATTTCTTGAAACTAACAATTAATTTCATTAATTGGCAATCACATGGTTCTTGATTAGGACTGTAATTTCAGCAGTGACCCCTACTTACTAAAATTAGCATATCTCAATCATATTAAATATAAATTAGACAAAATCAATTTTCATGGATTGCTAATTTCATTTAGGATAGAACCCAAGTGTTGTTTCAAGCATTTCGAGACAAGTCTAAACAGTAATTAACATTTTTATCACACTCAGATCTACAGTTCCCGCAACAGTGCATACATGTTCATTAAAATAACCATATCTCGAGCATACGAAATCCGATTTACGCAAACTCAGATCCTATGGTTTCCTTATTTAATGGGGAACAAAATCCAAGTATTAAATTCGTGTTTAAACAATTTAAACAGTGCCGAATTTATTTACTAAACAGATCTGTGAAATCAAATGCGATAAAAACTTTCGCGACCTTAACGAGACCCAAGTCGTCCTCGGTTAGCGAATCATATTCGAAACCGTCAACCTAAGGCTTTGATACCACTTGAAGGATATGGAGAAATCCTCAAGCGCATCAGGGAAGCGTGATCGTCGTATCGGATATGACGGAGAATGACTAGTCACACTAGTTGTTCGGTGCAGCGGAATTTAAAAAAAAATTCATGCGATGAAACCACATGATCCAAGAACGATTCTCGGATCGTTTCATCTATAACCACAACAAGTATAATGCAATACCTCTTGAAGCGTGGTTGATCGAGTCTCTAAGAAAAGAGACCTCCTGTCTCAAGTCCGATCGTCGGAGTAACGGCTTGCGAGCGCGAAGATGAGTCGCGGTGTCCTCGCAATCCAACAAGTTGATCCAAGCACGGTTGCTCCTGATCTCGTCGCACGAGATCGAACGTCTCCTTCGTAAGCGAAGCACTCCAAGTAGACGGGGAACCGCAGAGCGTCGAAGCGGCAGCGCGGTGGCGTAGACGACGACGGCTCTCTCCTCTAGGGTATGGTGGACAGCCACCAAGAAGAGGGAGAGAGAGGGCTGGCGTGTGAGGAGAAAGAGAGAGAGAGATGTGTGCTACAATAGCATGTAAATAGAGAGCAAGGTATGCCTCTCTATTTATAGGGTTTTGGGATCTATGGATCTCAATCCATGGGACATGTAAAATCAATGGATGATATTGATTTATGTCAATCCAATGGTCAAGATTATTGTTGGTAAAAGCCAACAACTTGTGATTTAATTTTGATTAAATATATTTGATAAATCAAATAAATATTAATACCAAATTAAATCAATCAAATAAGGAGTGAAAATACAAAGGAGATTTTCCTCCCCATAAAGGGGAGTGGACGGCCACCAATCCCACAAGGGAATTGAGTGCCGCCACCCCCTTTCCTAATGGGGAGGGCAATCTTATGGATTCCCATGAGATTGCACATCTCCTTGATTTTCTCTCTACTTATTTCCAACAACTATTTGTTGGGATTTTTATTCACCAAAATAATTCTCAATTAATTTGGGGAATATTACAATCTTGACATTGGAAAATTGTGAATCACATTCACAATCCAAAACAAAATGTAATTTACATTTTCAATTAATTAGACAATGTGTATCCAATACGCATTAATAATTAATCTACAAATATAAATTATAATTAGCTCTCTCTATTACATTATAAATCACATTTATAATATATTATAAATAAATGGATATTACTATCCACATTATTCTTATCCATAATAATTAAATCACATTTAATTAGATTGGATAATTCCTCATACATCATGATAATTAAATCACATTTAATTATCAACTTCTCATTGCTTAGATCTTATGAAATTGTTCTTAAACCATTTAAGAATAATGTTATTTCTCCTCAGATACTTGGAGATAAGGACAGGGCGATTGTATTGTTCCATGTATAGTGACTTGGATATTGAGATCACATCTCAAATCCAGATCCCATGGACCTCTCATATATGCTTGATCAAATCAAGACCGTAAACCTAATCTTCTCATTGCATCTGAATCTCATTCAGATCAATGTCCATTATATGGACTAAGATTAGGTCACTTCTCTAATGAGAGGAGTCACTAAAATCCATACATGTGTCATCACTCCCTCGGAATGGAAGCGTCATGGTTATACAATCGTTTATGATCAAATCACCCTCAGGTATTCCTAATACATGTACATCCTGCATACTGGAAGACTCATGATCATCATGAAGATATAGATCACTTTTGCACTGTCATCTTCATGGTCTGATCACTAAGTTTATCATTCTTGGTCCTTGGGATATGGTACATATCATATGCTTTCACAAAGCATATATCTTACCTTCAAATTCATATCATGCTTCTAAAGCATGATGACCATGCATGGAATTTGGTCAATCCCAATACCTCATGAGTGAGCTCATGTCTCCCGGTTCACAAGTGAACATGTATGATCCCTTTGAGAGATCATATTACTCATATGCCCTTACATGCACACCAGCTCGCCGGTATATAGACCTTGGTTAGGTCATCAACCTACTGATCTGTCAAATGTACATACTCAGACATATAGCAATACATATGTCTCTGGTCAGAGGATGCTTGCCTGTGATGTGACAATATTCATCAAAGGTCTTTGATTATCTCGATCTCGTTAAGTCAACTCATTGACTCAACTAATCTGGTACCTCCGAATCAATATTCCCATGCAAAGGACCTGCATTAAGAGGTCAATCAGATATCAGCCTAATGAGATAGGATTGCCATCTTCCACTCAGACTGGAGATCACTACTTGTCAATCATTGATGATGCTCGATGAGTCCTCTATCTTACTACTTAGATATCCATCCAAGCATCAGCCTCTATGATTCAATCAATGAATCAACAGCTATATGATTATCAAGTTGGCCATGGTACATAACCCTTATTGTACAGAGGGACCTTATAGTGCATTCATTTATTCAATATCAGAAAGGGAGTGAAACAAAATCAATAACTTTTATTGATAAATCATTTATTACAATAACATTTATTGTAGGAATGGTTCGCCTCGGGCTCACATTGCTAACACTACCCCCCTTGCGAGATATTTAACATCACATTGACCTAGTCCCTGGAGCCAGCCTACCCCACTTACCACATTATCGGATGAGCACAAGTGAACACGAAGAAATGAACAAGCAGGTCACTGATCTTCTACGTCGTGGATATGTTCGAGAGAGTATGAGTCCCGTGGCGTTCCCTGCTCTGCTTACCCCAAAAAAGGATGGCACAAGGAGAATGTGTGTGGACAGTCGTGCTATCAACACGATCACGATCAAGTATCGTCTTCCGATTCCACGCCTTGATGACATGCTCGATATGCTATCGGGTGCCAAATTGTTCTCCAAAATAGATCTTCGCAGTGGCTACCATCAAATTCGCCTCCGACCTGGAGACGAGTGGAAGACTGCTTTCAAGACCAAAGAGGGCATGTATGAATGGACAGTAATGCCCTTCGGCCTATCTAATGCTCCCAGCACTTTCATGCGGACCATGAATCATGTTTTACGGCCCTTCATCGGTAAGTTTGTGATTGTGTACTTCGATGACATACTGATCTACAGCTTAACCAAAGACGACCACTTATCCCACTTATGACAAGTCCTGGAAACCTTAAGGGCATGTTTGGTTGCTGGGTTGGACTGGGTTGGGATGGGTGAATAGTAATCTGTGAGGAGGAAGTACCCTTGTGAATAGTAATCAGGGTTGGGCCAACCCTGCCCAACCCTGCAACCAAACATGCCCTAAGAGCCCAACAACTATATGTCCACTTCAAGAAATGCTCCTTCATGTCTGACACGGTCCTCTTCCTGGGATACATTGTCACGGCCGATGGACTTAAGGTTGACCCCTCCAAGATTCAGGACATTCAGAGCTGGCCCGTGCCCAAAACCCTCACTGAGATTCGCAGCTTTCTGGGATTGGCTTCTTTTTACCGACGCTTCATCCGGAACTTTAGCACTTGTGCAGCTCCATTGGTAGATTGCACGCGAAAAGGCGCACCCATTTGGACCCTTGAAGCAGAAACCAGCTTTCAAAATCTAAAACACCAATTGACACATGCCCATGTTCTGGCATTTCCTGACTTCACCAAGGTTTTTGTAGTCGACTGCGACGCCTCACATGTCGGGATTGGCACCGTCCTGAGTCAAGAAGGATGACCTGTAGCCTTCTACAGTGAAAAGTTGAACGAAACTCGATCACGGTACTCCACTTATGATGTCAAATTCTATGTTGTGGTGCAAGCTCTCAAGCATTGGAGGCATTACCTGATCCAACGTGAATTTGTCCTTGACTCTGATCATGAAGCCTTAAGATATCTAAACTCACAGAAGACCCTTAACAAGCGTCGCGCAAAATGGGTTAGTTTCCTCCAAGAATACACGTTCCATCTCAAGCACAAGGCTGGTAACCTGAATCGCGTGGGCGACGCATTAAGCAGACGAGCACATGCCCTGACCACAATGACCGTCAGCACAACAAGATTTGACACACTCAAGGATCTCTACCCTATTGATCCTGACTTCGGACAAGTTTATGCAGAATGTGTTGATATTGGACAGGATCCGACAGCCACTTATGTCCTTCATGAGGGATTCCTGTTCAAGGCCCACCGACTGTGCATTCCTGCCACTTCCCTTCGAGAGAAACTGATTTCAGAACTGCATAACGGTCTCTTAGCTGGACACTTTGGAAGGGATAAGACCTTGGCCCTTCTCCAAGAGCGATTTTTATTGGCCGCAATTGCGAAAGGATGTTACAAAGTTCGTACAAAAATGCCAAACATGTCAAAGATTCAAAGGCCATAGGCAGGACACTGGGTTGTATACACCTCTGACGATTCCTTTGCGGCCCTGGGAAGACATCACTATGGATTTTGTGCTAGGCTTACCCCTACGGTACGGAAAGTTGACTCTATTTTTGTGGTTGTGGACAGATTTTCTAAAATGGCACATTTCATTGCATGTAAGAAAACCTCAGATGCATCTCATGTCGCTGATTTGTTTTTTCGTGATGTTGTTCGATCGCATGGTGTTCCTCGTTCTTTCACTTCGGATCGTGATACCAGGTTTTTGAGTCATTTTTGGCACACGCTTTGGTCTCATCTTGGTACTCGTTTACAATACAGCATTGCTTATCATCCACAAACTGACGGGCAAACCGAAGCATGGAAGGCCGTATCGATATCGATATCGTTTCGGTTCGACCGGAAATGGATATATCGGGATATATCGACGATATATCGACGATATCGGTGGAAATATCGAAAATGGCTCAAAAAAGCCAATTTTTTGGCATTTTTTCAGAAATTAAGATCATCCAAGATATTAGAACAACAAATAACCTACAAATACACACTTATATCACACATATCTGTCATTTATAGACCATATATCACACATATCGGTCATCATATCGAACATATCATTGTTAATGTTTATTTCTGACCTTTAGATATTGAAAATGGATTCCATTCAAGTTCTTATAACATTAAATAACTTACAAATATACAATTAGATGACACGTATAGATCATTTGTGAAGACTGTGATCCTTATATTACACATGTCAATCATATCGAAATATCGCTGGTACTGTTAGCTGTTGACCGATATATATTGAAAATGGAGTTCATCCAAGTTCTTTGATCACTAAATAGCTTACAAATATACTCTTAGATCACACATATCGATCAATCTATGAAGCTTATATCGCATATATCGATCATTTTGAACATATCGATATTAATGTTTAATTCTTGACTTATAGATATTTTGTTTTTGAAGAATTGACTCATAGATATTGGAAATCGATTTCATTCAAGTCTTACAACATGAATAACTTGTAAACATACACCAAGTTGAAGAACCATTGTATGCACCCTCCTGTCGCACCATACCCTACCAGTACGGGGGTTTCGCTGAACCATTGTGTGTTTTAATACTAGGTGTAGCTAGATATATGTGTTTTAATACTAGGTGTTGAATCAATCTTCCATGAATAATAGTATTGATATATAGAGATATCGACGAAATATCGACGATATCGATCGATATCTGGAATTTTTTCTACTGAAACCAGTCATTTTTTACCTATATGAGCCGATATGACGATATATCGCCGAAATATCGGCGATATATCGCTGATATCCCTGTAAAAGGAGATGCTGGGTAATATCGAAACCCCTACCCTGTTGAAACCGATATATCGGCGATATATCGTCGATATATCGGTGATACGGCCTTCCATGAACCGAAGTAGTTAACAGATCATTAGGAAATTTATTGCGATGTCTTGCAGGGGACTCTCCGTCCAAATGGGATCTAATTCTTTCATAAGCTGAATTCGCGTATAACAGTTCCACCAATAGGTCCACCGGAAAATCGCCATTTGAGAGTGTGTACGGCTTCCCACTTACCCAATTTCTAGACCTAAAACCCACAACCATGCAAGGGAGAAGTAGTGCAGCTGCTGAGGATCTGGTCAAACACCTAACACATCTCCATACCGAAATCCGAGACAAACTCCAAACCATGACCCAGAAATACTAAGCCCAAGCCAACCTCCATCGCAGAGAGAGCGAGTTCAGAGTTGGAGAGTTAGTGATGGTCCACCTAAAAAAAGAGAGGTTTCCTTTGAGAGTCCACCAAAAATTGAGTGAACGAAAGATTGGTTCATTCCGAGTCCTCAAGAAGATTGGGCCCAATGCTTACTTACTCGACCTATCGCCAGACGTCCAGACATCGCCGGTCTTTAATGTAGCAGATCTCTTCTTATATCATGGAGATGAACAGACAGATGCCACCACGCCAGCAATTCCCGCTGAGGATATGCGCCAACCACCAGCCGAGACCGATGCCGATCAGATTGAAGATATTGCAGACATCCGAGATATGACGACTAGACGTGGTCTCTTCCGACGATATCTAGTCAAATGGAAGGGACGACCTCTTACAGATTGCACCTGGATTGACGAGGATGAACTCCAACAACTCCGCCCCGATATACTTCAGAACTTCCACGATGCCATCTCGACGAAGCGAGATTCTTCTCAACAGGGGGGAGTTGATGCAGCATGATCTTACATGATCACTTTTCGAAGATTTGTTTTTATTTATTTTATTTATTTTATTTTATGTAAAAGGCTCATTATACAAGGCCTTATCATCCTTTATTTTCTGTTTTCTTTCTTTAGAAAAGTTGTTGCTTAATTGGGGGAATTAGCCTCTATAAAAGGCCCCCTTGGATTAGGGTTGGGATTAAGTTTGAATGAAGAATTATCTTTCCCCTCAATTATATCTCTCTCTCCCTCTCTCTCTCTCTCCCCTCTTCGGTTCCCGCAGTCCCCCCTCCCCTTCTCCATCCCGTGCGCATCTTCCCTCTGAACCCTAACCCCAGCGCCGCCTTCCCCCAACTCCCCTCCTCCCGACTTCGACCCCCCCCCCTCTCTGCTTCCCTTCCCCTCCCGATTCCGCCATCCATTCCCCTCTCCTCATCCCCCGCACACCGGCGCTCTCCCCCGCGCACCCGCCTCTCCCCTCCGAGCCCGTCTCCTCCGCCACCCTCTCATCGCGCATCCCCCACACCCGCAGCCCCTGACCCAACGCGCCTTCCCGCCGCCTCCTTCCCCCATTCCCTCCCGTGCCTCTCCTTCTCCCAACTGATCCGACGCGCCTCCCCGTTGCCTCCTTCCCATTCCTGCAGCCGCCCCTGCCCCATCCTCTCGCCCTCATCGTCGCTTCTGCACCCACCCAACTTCCCCCACCACCGCCTCCCGCGTTGACAAACACGCCAATGCCTCCCCACCAGCACCCGTCCCTCCTACCCGCCATGCCCACCTACCTCCTTCCAAGCCGCCATACGTCTCTGCGACCACCCAGCCAACCCGCCTCCGCCTTCAACCAACCAGCGCCCCGCTAGATCATCACCGACTCGTCGCCGCCCCTGTTTCCCACGGAGACCGACCCCAAGTGCCGCGAAGGTGCCCCAGCCCCTCTTCCCCATGAAGATCAGGTCTGCAGCGTGTCTACTGCCCTTGCTAGTTGTGGTATGAGAGCCTCCATCTACATATTATTCTACCGCATATTTAAATAGTTTTGTGGATGATTATATGGCTGTTTAGTTTGGTGAAACATTGAGATTCTATAACTGCAACATCGCTATTTATTTCGATTAGTCTTTAACTAGTTGTTTTGCCTTGCAATTTGTGGAGAAACCGGTGCTAAAACTCGAGTATTTATTGTCCATTGTTGTTGATTTCTGCGTATCACACGTCACCTTGTTTGATTTCGCCCTTTAGTCCCCTAGTTTCAATTTTAGGATTACCATTTAGTCACTACTCAGTTAGGTTTTGCATCGATTGCTTTTTCTCATCTGAATACAAGGGGTGTGGAGGTCTATATAGAGCCTCCACTAAGTCTCCACATCTCCTAACTGGTAGATATGGGACTAAAGACTTGGATATAAATGACGCATATAAACAAAACTCCAACAGATCTCTAATTGATCGTTTCCTGGCGTCGGTGGAGCTTCTTGATACCTTATCTCTCTTGGCCTCGTCTACCAAACCACGAACTAGGTCATCAGACCATACTCCTCTAGTTTGTGACTCTAGTGTAGATTCTATGCCCTGAGGTTTCTTTAGGCTTGAGCGAGCCTAGCTACAGGAGGAAGGCTTCAGAGACTTGGTACACCACCACTGGTCTTCAACAATTTGTTTTGGCTTTGAGGCCGCTAGTATGACACATAAGTTAACTTCTCTTCCAGTCAGACTCTGTTTGTTCAAGAAGGAGATAAGAGAGTCCAGAAGAGCACGTCAATTGGAGGAAGAAACTGAGACTCGATGTATGGATAACCTAAAAGATGCTAGATATCTTGTAGCTGAAGAACTTGGTGAGAGAGCGACGGCGCAGAAGGTCATCTTGACTGAAGACAAGAAGCGTGATACATAATAGAAGAGTGTTGTGGTGCACTTGGCTCAAAGAATCCGATACAAATATTTCCTACTTCCATAGGGTTGTCAATAGTAGATGCCGACAAAATTGGATCAATGCCATTGAAGTCAATGGTAGAAGGGTGGAAAGCGACTGCGATATGGATCAGGCGATCACGGATCATTTTCGTGAGTTCTCAAGGCATGTTGTTGGTAGGATGTGGAGGTGGTCAGGGGTCGGGGCAAGTCAACTTTATGCACAACATGAGAGAGATTCGGTTCCGAAATGGGGCGTTTCCGAAAGGAGGGTGTTCTCCGCCAGGTCAAGGAGGGGTTTCGTTGTTGGCGGAGGGTGGCTGACGGTGGAAAACCCGTGCCTAAGGAGGAGGGGAGTGGGTTCAGGTCTCTCATCGCAAGCGAGGGCGAAAATGTTTCAGGTGCGGGGTTGTTGGCCATGTCGCATCGGGGTGCTTTCACCCTTCACGATGCTTCGGTTGTGGGAATCTTGGACATCGTCGCGTTTCTTGCCCGGATTTGCTACCTTCTTCGGCAGTGTCGGTATCATTGGGTATGGATGAAGCTAGCAAGCATAGAACATGTGATCAAGCCTTACTCAGGGATACAGCGATCTTGTATGCGGATGCTGTGGCTGGAAAGGTAGGTGACGCCTGTAACAAATTGTTGATTGGCTCGTGGACGAAACCGAATATGACGATGAATTCGGTTTGGGCTGGAGTTCTGTCGACCTTAGGAAGCAGCTTTCGAGGGGATGTTGTTTTGCTAGGAACAAACAAGTGTGCCCTGCGGGGCCTTTCAGCCGCTCAGGCGCATCATCTTTTAAAACGAGTAGAAACGACATCTTTTGGAGGTCTCCCGCATTGACTGATGGCGGGGAGGTGTCGCTCACCTCAAAGGGAACTTGAAGGGGTCCCTTTTCTATCGAGAAGAATGGAGGTTATGTGCCCACTGCTAAGAGACATTGGGGTTGTTAGGAAAATCTTGACCGATGGATCAGTACCGGGATCTGACCCAAGGATTACCATCGTTCTACTGGATTTTTGCAACCCCATTCCTTGCCCCTTTCGCCGTTGAAGCTTTCGATTGGTCGCGCCTTGTTCCAGATTTCTGTTTGCATCCCGACGCCGCCACCGCCGCCAACGGTGGCTCTTCCGATGAAGTTGGACTGCTCGGAGTTGGCAGACCGTGCCGACGTTGGAGATGCGATTGCCGAGGTCCCTACAGAATCCGAAGCGACCTCGCATGACTCCTCGTCTCCTATAGCGATGGCGGTGGCAGACGAGGCGGTGCTGGATATCGACATCGGTATTTGCACCACTAAAATTAAAGATACGTCGCTCATATCTTCTCGCTCAGATCGGGCGGAAGATCCGACTCGACCGATTCAGTAGAGTTTTGAAGGCTTTCGAGCCGGATCTGATTATATTGTTGTGGCTTTGCCCCCTAGCGGGACAGACCGGATTTTTTTGCCCCCTCTCGGAGCAGAGGGCTTCGGATCCCTTTTTGGATTGGTTTTCTTGGTGGGGACAGATCCAGTGGCACCGTTTCGAGTGGTTCGCCTGGGCAGGGACAATCCGAGACCTCTTCATCTACAGATGCATTCTCTATCGTGGTATGGATCCTCTTCTACTGGGCAGGGTGACCTGAGGGCCCGTGAACAGTACCAATTGGTTCCATGAAATAAATACTCCACATCCAATACTGATGTCCTTAGCAACGGTGATGGCCTGGGATGCACCCAACGCGAACAGTCCACCTATGCTAATATTGGCAGAGATTTGCAGAGCTGTAGTTCGAATGCAGACATCTCCTCGTCGATGGGATGCGGCAGAGACTCTTCGAAGAGATATAGGCGAAGACAAAGCAAGAGGGCCTCAAATGGAGAAACACGAATTATTTCTCAGCGGAAAGCGCAGATAGCTGTAACTGTAGGTGCGATTTGCATTAGGGGGAGCAAAAGGATGCCTAAATGAAGATCCTGTCTTGGAATATTAGAGGTCTGGGTGACCCGGATAAGAGGAGGGCGTTAGGTGCGAGGGTGCTGGACCGGGCCTATGACATCATCATGCTGCAAGAAACGAAACTGGAATCATGCGAATTGGCAACATGGAACTCTTTTGGGTTCAATTTGATCTCTGGGTTTCGGACTTTGGATGCATCGGGAAGCTCCGGTGGCCTGATCGTTGCATGGAAGGAACCTTCTTTTGTTGTTCGGGTTGAGCTAAAGGGAACTCATGTGCTCACTATCTTGTTGGAGTGATGTGATTCTTCCTCTCTTTAAGTCTTGACCTGCATCTACGGACCCTGCTTGAGCAGCATGAGTTATGGACGGACGTCCGAGCAGCTAGGGAGGCCTTTCCCGATGGGGCTTGAATTATTGGGGGTGACTTCAACGTCTCCTTGTTGTCTTCTGATCGCCCAAGATGACGGGGTGGCCAGGATCCGGGTTCTTCTGAATTTGCGGATCTGATTGATGGTTTGGAGTTGGCGGTGCTTGACGCTGCAGATGTCAAAGTTACTTGGCAGAACTCTGGGTCTCGTTCTCGCATCGATCGCTTCCTGGCGTCAGCGGAGCTTATGGAGGCGTTCCCTTGTTCGTTCGTCTCCTCTAGGCCTCGCTCGCGCTCTGATCATGTTCCTATTGTTTGGGTTTCTGGCTCCTCTTCTCCGCCGAGAGGTTTCTTCTAGTTTGATCGGAGTTGGCTTTTGGAAGACTCGTTCAGGGATATCGTGACCAATCTTTGGAACTCTTTGAGGCTGACTGGAACTGCGAAGGCACGGTTTGCGGAAAAACTCATTTGTTTACGTCAGCAACTGAGTAAGTTCAAGAAGGAAATGAGGGAAGCCAGGAGGGCTACAAAGAGGGCGGCGGAATTGGAGATCCAAAGGCTAGACAGGGTTGAGTATGATAGGCAGCTTGACGTGTTTGAGATGGAGCAGCGCGCTGCGGCTCTTAAAGTGGTTGCCGATGAGGATAGAAAATAGGGGACGGAATGGAGGCAGAAATCGCGCATCTCTTGTCTTAAGGAGGGAGATGCAAACACGGTTTTTTTCCACAGGAGATGGACAGCGGGAGGCGTCGGGTAAACTTTTTTCGCTCTATGGTTGTGAATGGTAACAGAATCGAGGGGGACAGAGAGATGGGAGCCGCGATTGCAGAACATTTCTGTGGATTCTCAAGGAGGGTTGATTTAAGAAGGTGGAGATGGAATGGTCTTGGGGCGTCCAGGCTCTCTGAGGCGTAAATGGCTTCTTTGACGACTCTGATGACGAGGGAGGAGGTCAAATCGGCAGTGTGGAGCTTGAATGTTGACAGCGCGCCGGGACTGGATGGGTTCCCTATTTTTTTTCTATAAAGAATTTTGGAACGTGGTGGGGAACGAGGTCCTGGAAGTTGTGGAGGAATTTTGTTGTGGCAACGCGGGATTTGAAAGACTAAACAAGACATTGATTTTTCTACTCCCGAAATCTGGGGGTGGACAGAATCGAAGAGTTCAGACCGATTGCCATCTCCAATAGTATCTACACGATAGTGGCTAAGGTGTTGGATATTCGCCTGAGTACGGTCCTTCATCCTCTGATCTCTCATGTTCAGTCTGCGTTCGTCCCTGGGTGCCAGATTGGGGACAGTATTGTGATGGATTCAGAGATCATATCTGACTGGAAGCGAAATAGCAGGCGGGCATTGCTTTGGAAAGTGGACTTTGCCAAAGCATATGACACATTGGATTGGCGTTTTCTGTGGTCTGCTAGGCATCGACGTGGTTTCTCGGAGTTATGGATTACTTGGATGAAGAGATGCATCACAACTTCTTGCCTCTCAGTGCTGATCATCAATGGTCGTTCGGAGGGGGGATACTTCCAGCCGCAGTGTGGAGTGAGACAGGGGTGCCCTCTTGCCCCTCTGTTTTTTGTTGTTGCAGTGGACGTTCTTGCTTACATGATTGATCAGGCTCAGAGGGGTGGGATTGTGTAGGGGTACTCATATGGGGACATTCAGATCCCTTTATTGCAATATGCGGATGCCACAATCCTCTTTTTGGAAGGAGGCAAAGAGGAGGCGAGTGACTTGGCTATCATTATGGAGATTTTTAGCGAGATGACTGGCTTGGAGATTAACTTCAGTAAATCTATTACTGTCCCATTCGGCATGACGGAGGAGGCTACTTCTTGTGGCACGGAGCTGGGAACGACTAATGGGTCTCTCCCTATCCGGTATCTTGGTCTCCCTCTCTCAGACGGCAAACTCAAGATATCTGACTGGTTACCAGTGGTGGAAAAGATGGAAAAAGGGTTGTCGGGTTGGAAGGTTGCACTGTTATCGCGTGGAGGCAAGTTGGTTTTGATTAAGGATGTCCTCGTAGCGATTATGGTTTTCTTCCTTGTTCCCGGATCATTCCGGCGGGAATCAGAAGAAGGTTGGAGCATTTGATGCGAAGATTCATATGGAGTAAATCTGAACAGGAGGGACACGACATCCATCTCGTTGATTGGGAGTCCATTACTCAACCGAAAAGGATGGGCGGCCTTGGGATTAAGAATTTAGATAATAGCAATGACGCTCTATTACTCAAATGGGTCAGCAGAATTTGGGACAAAGATGAGAGAGAGTGCTTGATGTCGATTGATTCGGAGTATCTACAATGTGTCCTTTGACAACCCTGCTCGTCTGCGACATGGGTCGTATCAATCAGCTCTTTGGAAGGGAGTGTTGAAGGTAATGCCGAGATTTCATGAGCTCTTTAGCCCCGTTATGGGAGACGAAGCCACTTTTAGATTTTGGAGGACCGATTGAACTGGTGGTGGCGCCCTTTGTGACAGTTTTCCCCGAATTTTCGCTTTGGCGGCTTCCACGGAGGCTCGGGTCATGGAGTGTTGGGATAACGGTAACTGAATGTCGTTGTTCAGAATGTCTTTCTCGTATCAGCGATTGGAGGAATTCTTCAGTCTCTTGGACTCTTTGGGGCAGGCGGGAAGGCCTTCCGCTGGAGCAGATCACTGGGCTTGGAGGGGTCACCTTTCTCGGTTTGGAAAGCATACGGCGCCATTTGTAGGCCTCCGCCCTCCCTTTCTGATACCATCATGCGGGACTGCCAGATTATTTGGTCACGGGGGCTCCCGGAGAGGGTGGGGTTCTTTCTTTGGCTTATGAGAAGGAAGCGGCTCATGACACGTGATCGATGTGCTAGACTCTTCGGGCAGCTGTCAGACAGATGTATTCTATATCGTGGATAAGGGTTTGAGAAATCTTGCAAAGTGGAGAATTTCTTACTAGAAAGTCAGAGTGGGAAAGGAGTGGTGAGGTGGGCCTTGTTCGAAATAGTCCAAGAGCAAGCCAAGCACCATCGCCTTACCTAGTCTCGAAGTGATTGCGACAATGAAATCGAGACAGTGGAACATCTTTTTCTTTCCTATCGTGTTTCCGTGTCTATTTGGAGAGAGGCGAATCTGAACTGGATTAACTCGTGTGATCTTGACTCATTCTGGTCCTCTATGCTTGGGTCACGTGGTCGTCAGAGGCAGGAGAGTATTGCTCCGATAGTGGTTTTGTGGGCAATATGGTTAGCCTGTAACAATGCGTTTTTTTTCTGGTCGTCGTTTTTACTGTGAGAATGTTTGTGTTCACTATAAGCACCCGGTAGCCGCGTGGTTGTTGTAATTTCTTTCTTTCTTATTTCTCTTCCTCTTTATTAAATAACATAATGGGATGGGCTCCAAGGTGTGTTTCCTCCTTTCTAATCTCAAAAAAAAAACAATCTGCACAACATGTGAACTATCTGTTTCAAGGATTTACAATGGATGAGGTTAAAACAGCAGTGTGGAGTCTGAAAGCGGATGGTGTTCCATGAGCAGACAGGTTCCTTGTTTTTTTTTCTTTCGTGAGTTCTAGTTTGTGATTGGCAGGGAGCTAGTAGATGTACTAGAAGAATTTGCAAGGGATAATGATGGGTTTGAGAGGATCAACAAGGCCCTCATCCTTCTTCTCCCTAAGGAGTCCTCTGCGAGAGTAGAGGACTTCCGTCCGATAGCCCTTTCCAAAGCAAAATATTTTGTGGTAGCAGAAGTGATGGTGAACAGACTTAGCAGGGTTATAGACTACATTATCTCGCCTCTCCAATCAGCGTGCATACCAAGAAGGCAGATAAGTGATAGCTTGGCAATGGCCACAAAGATTATTGATGACTGGAAAAGGAGATGAGTAAAGGGCATGCTTTGAAAGGTTGATTTTTCCAAGGCATATGATACGGTAGATTGGTGTTTTTGTTGATGGTAATCGGATCACTTAGATGAAGCGTTGCGTAACAACAGTATCGTATGCAGTGTAGGTGAATGGGCAGTATGAGGGGTTTTACCAGCCGCAACGCGGTGTGAGAAAAGGATGTCCCCTTGCCCCTATGTTGTTTGCCATTTTTGCTGATGCTTTATCCTGTATGGTTGATCAAGTGACAGAGAGTGGTATTACGCAGGTTACTCTATTGAAGATATACGGGTTCCTCTTCTGAAGCACGTGGATGATACCATTTTTTTATTGAGGGCAGTAGAGAGGCATCAAGAGAAATGGTTGCAACCTTTGTGACCTTTTGGGAGCATTCTGGGCTAGTGCTTAATCGTAGTAAATCTACTATTATTTCTTTTGGTTTTTCAGATGTGGAGGCACAGGCTTGTTATGAAGAGCTCGGGACAGGGAACAGGTCCCTGCTAAGCTGTTATTGGAGTTACCCCAAAGCAGTGGCTGACTTAGAGAGAGACTGATAGCCGAGCATTGACCAATTTTTTATGTTCGAGTGACCAATTTTCTTTGAGATTTCCAGAGAGACTCGGTTCAAATTTCATTCTCTAGTAATTGAGAACTCTAGTACAAGATCCTTTCGAGGTCCCTGTGAGAGTGGCCCACTTCTAATATTTATGTATGGATATTGCCACGATGTTCTTTGTTTGGTCCTTCAGAGAGATTGAGCGGTCTTCCACATGTTGCATTGAATTCCAAAATGTCGCGTTGAATTCCAACATGTTATGTTGAATTTCAACATGTTGCGACCAGAGTTCTCTGTGAAGGAGACTCATTCTCGTTCCAGTGACTCTGATAGATGCAAACAAGACACGCATGCCGGTTCACACTCCACACCATTTGTTCCTCCTCACTAGCATGGCATGAGAAGTAACGTTCTCACCAAGCAACCATCAGAGTACGCGTTGAGTTGATATAATCTATAGTGTCTTGTATTTAGTAAGTGAGTACTTCTTTCTATTTGTTCAAGCCAAGCATAGCATACTCCTGCTTGAAGGGGAGTGTTAGAGTACGTATCCATAGATGGGTAATCGGATCCCTCCAGGGTCAAATTATTACATGCAGTTAGGTTTAGTCACACATCGTGTATGAGTGGGACTTGGTCATATTGGTGGGGCTATATAAGAAGCCCCAAACCACTTGTACAAATTGAGTGCACATCCAGCCCTAAGTGGCCTTCTCCTGTAGTTTCATCCCGCCAGTGTTGCAGAAGACGGTATTCGGTATTCAGTCGGAGGGGTCACTGAATAGAGAATAATCGGTATTCGGGCGACTATTCGGGATTATTCGATTTTGTATTTTTTAATATAAAATTTATTTATAATACATGTATTCTTATATTTTTATACATATATGGTCATTATTTAACATGAATCCAAGATAAAAGTACCATTCAATATAATAGACATATAGAATTTGACATTTGTGGCGATATCGTGGTAAAATGTAACCCATAAATATTGAAAATTAAAAATAAAAAATAAAAATTCGAAGAGTCAAACTCCAGTCGGCCTCATAGTCGGGCCAGTCGGCCGAATAGTCGGCCGACTATTCGGTCGGGCCGACTATTACCCGACTGGAGGTCTGTTCAGTCAGGTACCCTACCGCACCGCATAGTCGGACCGACTATTCGGGATAGTCGGCCGACTATTGCAACACTCCATCCCGCTCCTTATGGAGTAGGGTTCCACATAAACATGTGTGTTTTGTACCGTTCTTTATCATTATTATCTCTGATTACGCTTTCACGTTATTGCTTTCTACAATAATGAACTCTTTTTGCTTGATATCTACAATCGTATGTATACATATATGTGATGGTAATATTTAAAACTAATCTATGTTAATTTAAAAACCTAAAGTTGGACCAAATGTGCAAAGAGTGCGCACTTTGTCTCGAGCATTTAAATTGAGCATATAATGCCTTGGGCCAAGTGCATTCCTGGACAATGCCATATGCAAAAAGTATCGCCTGAAGCGGAGCCGTGGAAAAAGGTGTATGGGCATCCGCTTGCCTTAGCACCTAGGAGAGCACTTCGGGCACTTTCAATGACATTGGTGGCAGGCCAAAAGACGGATAACCCTTGACCATATCCAAAACAGAACGAGCATGTACATCATGCTGCATCATTTGAATCTCCAAACATGCTATGTATTCAGACTTCAGGCACATTCATTTATTTTATTCTATATTGTCATATCACTGGTTATATGATATTAACAATCGCTGCAGTTAAGAAGAAACAAAATAATAAAGTTCTGAGCCTGTGAGGGCCTTACTGCCTCGGGATTTAAGATTAGCAGATATAACCCAAGATTCCTCAGCAGATGAGTCTTTCTGCAAGATAAGATTCTGTAGATCTTAAACATTGTGTTGTGGCTGCTATCAAAATTGTTGGTTCTTTCAAGGATCCCCTACTATGGCATATCGTATTCTTTTAATGACCTGATAGCATCTTACATGCTGCTATATGGCAGCTATAGAGAAAGCTGCCGAAAATTAGGAATACGCTGCACAGACAAAGGAAATGATTTCTATTCTTCAAAATATACCTGCAAAATAAGTAAATCCTCTTCACTTTCACTTTTCAAAACCACCTTGACTTGCCCACACATTTCCCACCTACAATTACCGAAAAAATGTCAAGCAGTCTGAAAGCATTTTCATGATGGAACAGAAATCCAAATACTAAACTTGCACCAAACCTGTTTAACGCTTTGGGTGCCCTGCGGAATAGCTTTTTGTAAAGACCCAAAGTCGCATGGCTGTTATAAAACCATATTGATAATGTTAGGTGCATCAAAGTAAACAATTAGGTAGATGAACTTTGATATATGGTCAACACTTGAGAGGGCAGTTAGATATTTCAGATAACCACATAAATCTTAACATACTGTAGCCAAAAAGAGACATCTGACAAAATCTCTGAATAAATTAATCACGTGCTACAGCATAAATACTGTGTTTTGTAATGTCAAAAATTGATATTGAATGTGATAGGCCGTCAATCGTGAACATAGAATTAGAATGCTGCCAGCAAGATTACATCTTTCTTCGTGCTTAAAAGGGTCCATGAGACGGAAGAAGCCGAAGAAAGATACAGGAGAGTTTCATATAATATGTGCTGCATCCAATAATTAAAATAAGAAAGCTAATGCATCCTGCATGTATGTTATGTTAGAAGATTGAGCCCAAACTATCACAAGGTTTTCAAGTGTTGCATACCTGAAACGGCTATTCAAAACCAACAAAATGTGAATGTTATGTATGACTGTCCACCATCCCGTGGTCACAATCTTAGAAGAAAAAAATTCCGCTGCTAGTAAACTATGATTTGAGTCACAACAACAGCAAAACTTTTTCCCACATTAAGTAGGGTCGGCTAAGCTATGTTTTGAGTCAATATGAAAAATTTTCAATTCATTTTGTTTGTCCAACTGAGTAACATAACTCAAATCATATCCAAATATCCTTGTAAGGTTAAAAAACTCTCTCCCCTGCAGGCATGAGATTCAAATCTTCGTCCTAACTCATCATATACATCACCTACACAAGCTAACCAACTCGAGAACCAATATTAAAAAAACAAGAACGAAATTATTTTTATCATTGGCCTTCATTAGCCCTTACATTTGCCTATCTATATATGAACAGCACTGCTTCCCTTGAGCTATATGTTAGTGACAACCATCTTTACTCCCATGTCACTGATGTGATGGCAAACTTGACTTATATGTTATATCCAGGCAGATTTTGAGGTCCCCACCAACTTTTCACTGCAATTGACATAATGCTATGCGACTAACTGATGATACACCAACAGGATATGTAACTACTGAATTCAAATCCAGATATTTTTTATGTTAACTGCCAGCTAGCTACTGCAAGTTTCAACCTTTTCCAGGCTTGGGGCTGATGTTAGGGATGGTAAAAGTCTTATCTAAAATGGAGCTGAAATTTCAGAGACGGACATGTTTTTAGCGGCATAGAACAAAATCTGTTCTAAGTTTGCAAAGCGTGATCATATAAGAATACAAAAGAAATCAGCAAAGAAGAACACTTCTTGTATACAACAACAACAAGGCCTTTTCTCACATTAAGTAGGTCGGCTAACACTTGTCTTGGATAAAGCAGAAAAATGTTACGGCAACCACTCAACAAGTATGTCATGAAACACGTGAATTGGGTACCATATGTCTACGCTTGCTTATGCGGGGTGCAATTTTTGGTTATGATACTACTAATCATAAAGCAGCATCTCTCTCCCATATTCCTTGTCCATCCGAAGCTCCCAGCACTAACCCCACTCATACAGCCCCCACACACACCACACATTATTTTCGCACTTGCAGTTTCTTTTAAAAACTTATCAGAGACCTATAAATTAAAGTTCAAGTCCAAGGTCGCCCCATCCATTTTGAAATCTCACAACGAAATGGCTTCCATTTAATTTCAATTCTATCCATTGAACGATTGAGTGGTTTCTCAGTAATTAATAGTTCTATTTGATAACTAAACTACACTGCAAAACAACCATCCACGGAAGATGCCGTAATGAGATCTCTAATCCAGCAATGACTGACAGTCTTTTTTGAAATCGTTAAGAAAGTCCATGAAATGACTTTACTTCGGAGCACAGCACTGGAAAGAGCGCGTCAGCAAAGCAAATAACCTGCATTGGGCGGCAATTTTTCCTTTTCCCATCTTCAAGTCATTCCTCACAACCAAAACCTGCAACCGCCAATCCCTCCCGTCACCAACAGAACGTCACACCGTCCTCAAACCGAAAGCACAATATTCATTTTACCATCTTAAAGTCCTCAAGTATCTCCGCCAGGTTTTCGATTTCAAGGGGAACGCTCTCCTTCGGCCGCTGTATCCCTTTCTTCTCGTGACGGTCACCCAACTCCCGGGCACCTGACCTGGCGATGGACCCTATCCAGGCGAGGACGGCACCGACGCGCGTGGAAGGAGCGGGAGGGGCGGCGGCGGCGGCGATGTAACCTAAGACAAAGCAGCTCGCGCCGACGAGGAGGAGGACGGCGGTGGTGTTGGCGGCGAGGACAGAACTCTCCATCGCCGCCACTATCGCCGCCATCGCCATCATCATGGTCGTCGAATTCGTAACACGAGGCGGATCGACGGCGGAAGATAGCGACGGGACGAGCGCAGTTGCTAGGCTGCGGTGGAGTGGATTCTTTGGCTCCACGGATTTTGTGGTTTCCTTGCCAAATGCTGTTCATGGCCAGAATCTTGGATCAGATTACAGGATAGTTTTATGTGGCCGGGCCGAGATGGGGCGCAGGGTTACGTCGGGTTCGATAAAGCTTAATGGGTTTGTAAGATGCTAACCTTCATGGGAATTGTGCGTATTTGGAATATTGTGAGGATTAAAATGGTAAATGTCATATGGTGTATTATTCTTTGCGTATTGTGTTATATTGTGTTTTTATTTGAAAAGTGTTCACAAATATTATAATAAAGGAAATGTGAGGTTCATATCATTAATTTCAACTCAAGAATGTATGGGTAAGTTGAGGGCAGCAAAATCCCAAACAGAGGTATATCATGAGTATCTTGGATAGCATGTCAACCAAGAGCGAAGCCAGAAAATTTTTATAAGTGAGGCCAAAACATATATTTGTGATTCATGTCCAAATCATAAAGCGAAATTGTCCGAATCATAAGGCACGTTGCATCCGAATCACGTGGCGATATTTTAAAAAAAAATAAAAAAAATTGTCGAAATGGGACGAGAGCGACCTGATGGCTCCTCCCACGGAGAAATCCCATTTTTTTCTCTCACACATACGCATACATACATATAGAGGGGTGATTATGTGAGAGCCAAAATCTGTGAGAGCATGAGAGGACTGATTCTGGACCACTAGATTTTGCCATCTCTCTCCTTATTTATAGTAGGAGGAGAAAGAAGAGCAGAATCTAGTGATCCAGCTTCATTACTCTCATGCTCTCACAGATTTTGGATCTCACAGGATCACCCCTCCATGTATATATATATATGAGTGATCCTGTGAGAGCAAAAAACTGTGAGAGCACGAGAGCAGCGATTCTGGACCACTAGATTTTGTCTTCTCTTTCCTGGTTGAATATAGTAGTCCAGAATCGCTGCTCTCGTGCTCTCACAGGTTTTCAGGATCAGCCACATATGTGTGTGTGTGTGTGTGTGTGTCAATGACATGTAACCAACCCTAAAATAAAATGAGATGGCATATGATTGTATATCCCACAGGACCATACTCAATCAATCTTCGAATAATGGTCAAGTTTAGATGTCTATACATATTCCTAATGTTCAATAATAAGTGAATCTCTAATTGTGAATACTATAACACAAATATCAACTAAAATATTTGTACATTAACATTAATTTCTAACGACGCGTAATGTTTGATCCTGATTTATATAATGTAAATACATAAAATGTAGAGCTCATATCTAGATAATAGTGAAGGATATGGTTAGATCCTTAAGCGCATCACGGAAGCGTGAGCGTCGTATCGAATACGACAAGGAGCGACTAGTCGCGCTAGTTGCTCGATGCAGCGGAATTTAAAATTTTTCATGCGACGAAACCACATGATCCAAGAACACTTTTCGGATCATTTCATCTAAACCACAAACAAGTAATAGGATTACCTCTTGAAGCGTGGTTGCGATCGAGTCTCTAAACGAAGAGACCTCCTGTCTCAAGTCCGATCCGACGGAGGAGACGCTTGCGAGCGGGGGATGAATAGCGTGCTTCTCGCAATCCATGTTGATGATCCAAGTGGCGGATCTCCTGATCTCGACACACGAGATCCGACGTCTTCTTCACGAGCAAGGCGCACCGAAGGAGACGGAGATCCACGAGCAGACGATTGGACAACATAACGACGATGCTGCGGCGATGGAGAACTTCTCTAGGACATCCATGGTGGACGGCCATGAGAGGAAGAGAGATGGTGTGTGGGAAGAGAAGAGAGAGAGAGAGAGATATGTGCTACAATAGCATGTACAAAGAAAGCATGGTATGCCTCTCTATTTATAGGGTTTTGGGATCCATGGATCTCAATCCATGGGACATATAAAATCAATGGATTAGATTGATTTATGTCAGTCCAATGATCAAGATTGTTGTTGGTAAAAACCAACAACTTATGATTTAATTTAGATTAAATATATTTGATAAATCAAATATACATCAATCCTAAAATTAAACCAATCAAATAAGGAGAGGAATTCAATGGAGATCATGCCTCCCCAAGTAATAGGGTGAACGGCCATCAATTCCTTATAGGACTTGGTAGCCGCCCACCACATACCAAGTGGGAGCAATCTCATGGATTTCCATGAGATTGCATATCTCCTTGAATTTCTCCATTATTTATTCCAACAATTTTTTGTTGGGATTTATTCTTCAAAAATAATTCATAATTAATTTTGAGAATATTACAATCTTGCCATTGTAAAATTGTGAATCACATTCACAACCCAAAACAAAATATAATTTACATTTTCAATTAATTACATAATGTGTATCCAATACACATCAATAATTAATTAACAAATATAAATTATAATTAGCTCTCTCTAATACATTATAAATCACATTTATAATATATTATGAATAATATGGATAGTGCTATCCACATTAATCATATCCATGATAATTAAATCACATTTAATCATCTTGGATCTCTATTCTATTGTTCCCAAATAATATGAATCACATTCACATTATTCATATCTTTGACAATCAAATCACATTTAATTATCTTAGATAACTCTCTTTATAATATGAATCAAATTCATATTATTCATGATAAGTAAATCACATTTAATTATCCATTTTCTCAATGCTCGGATACATATATCAACAATAGAATTATCCATGAACTCTTTCAAGGATAATGCGCTTTCTCCGCGAATACTTGGAGATAAGGACAGGACGATTGTATTGTTCCACGTATAGTGACTTGGATATTGAGATTACATCTCAAATCCAGATCTTGGGCCTCCCATAGATGCTTGATTAAATCAAGACTGCAAATCTAATCTTCTCATTGCGTCTGAATCACATTCAGATCAATATCCAACATTTGGATCAAGATCAGATTACTTCTCTACTGAGAGGAGTCACTAAAATCCAGACCCGTTTCATCACTCCCTAAGAATGGAAGCATCATGGTTATACAATCATTTATGATCACATCACCATCAAGTATTCCCAATACCTGTACATCCTGCATACTGGAAGACTCAGAATAAACCTGAAGTATTAGATCAACTTTATACTGTCTACATCAGGGTTTTATCAGTAAGTTTCTCATTTTGATCATTGGGAGTTGGTATCGATCATATACTTTCCAAAAGCATATATCATACCTAGGTCTTGATCATATACTTTCCAAAAGTATATATCAAACCTACAAATTTAGTCAAGCTTCCAAAGCGAGACGACCGTACGCATGGAATTTGATTCTTCCCCATATCTCATGAGTGAGCTCATGTCTTCCGATTCAGAAGTGAACCTGTATGATCCCTTTGAGAGATTGTATTACTCATATGCCCTTATATGCACACCAGCGCGTCGGTGTATAGACCTTGGTTAGGTCATCAACCCATTGGTCTGCCAAATGTACATACTCAGACATATAGTAACACATCTGTCTCCGGTCAGAGGATGCTTGCCTATATCATGACAGCATACGATATAGGACTTTGGTTATCTCGATCTCATTAAATCAACTCTTTGAGCTAACTAATCTGACACCTCCGAATCTCTATTCCTATGCAGAGGACATGCATCAAGAGGTCGGTCAGATATCAGCCTAACTGAGAAAGGATTGCCATCTCCTACTCAGGCTGGAGATCATCTCTTAATAATCATTTGACGGTGCTTGATGAGTCCTCAATCTAACTCATTAGATATTCATCTAAGAACCAGCCTCTTTGATTCAATAATTAAATCAACAGTTGTATGATCATTAAGATGGCCATGGTACATAACCCTAATTGTACTAAGGGACCTATTATGCAAATTATGTATTCTTCATTTCAGATTAGGGAATGATATTCGCAATGACATTTACTGCATAATGGCTCGTCGTGGACTCGCATGTCCAACAATCTCCCATTAGCCCAAAGAGCCATTAATGGGCTAATCATTTAAACCCACACTCATGTGACAATCATAGACTATTTAGAAAATAGCTAGGTAAGCTGATCAGTCACTCTGTTCCCAAGAGACTACGCCAAATCCTTTTACGGCACTTGCATATCCCCTAGTAACAGTGCTCGCATCCAATGCGAATGTTGCATCTTATGCAACCAATACTCAATATTGTTATAGTGTCCTTGACACTATAGCTTGATAATTATTATAACCAGTATGCCCATACTCCTTATCAATAATACCTTTATTCCTAGAGATCTCTATCTCCTAAGATATCTACAGTTAAGATCCTTATAGATCACTATCTACAAGGTCTTAAACTTTTGAAGATAAAACTTTGAGATCACCATCTATGAGTTTCATCATCTTTGAAGATATTGTTATTACCGCAACCAAGTGTTTTATCTCCATAGTAGGATTAGTAACAGTTTACTACTCCCACTGTATGGCAGACATCTGGCCCTTGTACACATCATACACACAGCTTCTCGTACTGATGCACAAGGGCAAGCAGTTTACATTCACATCCTCAACTCTTTGAGGTGCTATCCCTTTAGATAGGTTAGTACCATTTCTTAAGGGAAGGAAGCCTTTCTTGGAATTTTCCAGAAAATGGAATAAATCCAAGGTGTACTACTAATGTGACGGTCCCAATATCCTCTTCTCTTTGCTTCTGAACGACTCCAGAACTAAGATCTAAGAGGTATCCTTGAGATCATATCTCAAGGTATGGAACAACGAGATTATAAAACACTTATTATTATCCTTATATCATTCCAAATGATTAGAATAATATCTACATTTAGCACTATGAACACAATGGCACTCCCACTAAGCTTCACATGGTTCATCAAGATTTTATCTGAAATCATAACATTTATAATTTCATCAAATCTTATGTTCCAACTACAAGAAGCTTATTTGAGTCCAAAGATGGAGTTCTTTAGCTTGCACACCTTGCTTTCCTCAACCATGAAGCCCTGGGGCTACTTCATATGAATATCCTCAGAGAGGTATTCATAGAGGAATGCAATCTTGACTCACATCATGACGATGTCATAGTCAAGTTGTATAACTATGGTTAGCGATATTCTGATGGGTTTAAACATGGTCACTGGAGAGCAAGTCTCATCGCTTGCGACGTCTTCTTTTCGGTGTGTAGCTCATGGCTACGAACCGTGCTTTGAAGGTCTCTACCTTCTCATCAGGTCTCTCTTTCTCTTGAATATCCATTTACACCTTAATGTGTCTTACCCATATAGGTGGATCCTCGAGGGTCCATATACGACACTCGTATATGAAGTCTACATTAGACTTTTATTGCTAACATCCATCTTTCCATGATATGATCTTCAAAAGCATCATCACATAAAGTCGGATCATTGTCAGATTCAACTGACACATGGAATCCATCCTCAAACTTATTTGAAGAGGTATTAATGTTTCATCTTTAATTATCTATTTAGTTTCCGATTTCAGGAGCCTCATTATCTTTTCAAGATTAAATGAGTTCCTTTACTTTATTTTCATCTTGATTCTTGAGAGTCTCATCATCTAAGAATCACATTCTCAGAGATGAGATCTTTTTAAGAATCTCAAGGTCATAAAGTAGGTATCCAATACCATCCTTTATTTTCCTAATGAAGTAGCACTCTCTGGTGCTAGATTCTAGCTTTCTAGCATGGTACCTTGTAAGGATATATAATGTAGTCTCTACCACATATATATACCATGTACTGGCTGATTATGTGCATGTCATATGATATATCTGGCCTATTTACAGTGAGATAAAGTAGTTTACACATTAGGATTCTATATTGTGTACTTGAAGTATCCTCAAACTCAAGATTAATAGATGTAGAATGCTTCCTTATTTCTGCAGGGATGCCAGATGGGTTGCATCCAAGTAATCCAACTTCAATGATAATGTCTAAGCAATACTTCTTCTGTAAGAGTTGTAGACCCTCTGGGGTGTGTATCACTAGGAAGCAGCGAAGCTGTTTAAGATCCTTCGTGAAAAAGACCTTCTGGAGGAAAGTCTTGGTCTCTGAAATGTCAGCTTCGTCATCTCCAATGACAATCACATCATCAACATAGACAGCAAGTAAACGGTGCCATTAGGCTCTCACCTGAAGAATATAGAATAGTCAGATGTCATCCTCTAAAAATCAAGAGTACTGATCTCATTGGTCAATCTGTCAAAGCACGCCCGATGGCTCTGCTTTAGGCCATAGACGGCTAGCATATTTGCCATACACACTCCCCCTTGACTATGTAACCTAGAGGGTGCCTCATATAAACCTCTTCTTCGAGGACACTGTAGAGAAAGATGCTCTTTGCATGATTACATCAAGCTGAAAAATGAGCTAGGCTTAATTAGCAACAACATGGAGAATGGTGAGTATGGAGAAAGCATCAACTCCATACGTCTGTGTGAAGCCTTTTGCAGCCGGTCTAACTTTGAATCTGTCAGTGGACTCATCAGGCGACTTTTTGGTCTTGAAGACCCATTAGACGACTAATTCTCGGGGGCACAACACAAGATCCCACGTGCCTCAAGCGGTAAGGGCGTCCATCTCTTCATCCATGGCTTTTCGCTAGCCATGGTCCTGCAGTGTACTATGATGATATCTGTGAGTAGAAGTGGCCATCATGGCGTCTACAAACCTCTTGTCACAACTAGATAAACCATCAGTAGAAGTAAAATCTGACATAGGGTGAAAGATAGATTGCCTCTTTTGTTTTCAGAGAGTTGTAGGAAGCTCCTGAGGCACATATGGGGGCAACAGTCGTGGGGGAAAAGGAAGAAGGCATATCATCCTGCAAGAAAGGAACAAGTAAAGGTATAGAAGTAAGTGCAATGGTGTGCTTGCGTTTATAAACGATCGATGGAGGTGGTAGATTCAAAGGGATGCCTATGTCAGTCTGTGCAAAGAAGTTAATCTGCTCAAAGAAAGTGACATCTGCATATGGGAACTCTCACGGAGATCGTGTGGTGGGAGAAGAGAAAGTAAGAGAGATAAATCTCATTTTTTTTAACTCAACTGTCTCAGCACATAAGCCCTTGCTCTCTTTATATAGGGGAAAAGAGGGGATTATAATAAAAAAATAAAAGGAAATAAAATAAAAATCCTAAGAAATCCTAATTATCCTCTAACATGCCTTTTGGATCATGATAAAAAAGGAGAGAGAGAATATTTCTAAATAATAAGTTCTTGCAAAATAAGTGGTATTGTTTTTTTAAGCAAGAATGAGCATTAATGAAAAAAAGAGAGAACTTGCTAGTGAATTAGTTTCAACGTTAACAAGTTGAAGAGCATAATATTTTTTATGAAAGGTCAACATTTCAAGACAGAGGTTGGAGTTCAAGATCAAGGAGAAAATTATTTAGTACTTAACATGAATCTAAAAGACAAAGATACATCACTCAAGGAGTAAAAGAACAAACGACTAATAACTCAAAAGCTGAAAGGCATGTGGAAAAGTGCCAAACTCAAGGACATCGATGCAAATCTTTGCCCAGCTTTAAATCAGATAGGTGTTTTAGATAATATCATAAAGTTTTCATAGAATGAATTATTTTCTCACTGAGGTTTAGGGATTGACGGTTTAATGAATATGTCAACAACGTAATCATTGGTGTTTATACAATCTAATGGAATATCTCCTTTTACTCTACAATACTAGAATGACGCCCAACATAAATGTGTTTTTTAGTGTAATACTGAATTTTTAGATAGGTTGATATCGTATATCTTGTCACGATTAATTCTATTAATTCTCTTAGATTTTTTTATGAATCTCCACTTCATCACCTTTATTTTTTTCATTTGACCTTTAATCCTTAGCAAAATGCATGTATATAGCATTAGTTTGTACAAAATAACACTTGCTAATTGACGTGACAATACCGTATACACATATGTATCCAATACCAAAATAAAAGAATAAATGAAAGAAAATAAAATAATGAATTGTCAAAGACACTAAATGGCCCTAGACACCGAGACCCGATCATCATGATGACTTTGTCGACAAGGAATAAAGTACGGGAGATAGGGCAGAGAAACTGTACATAACACACTCAAAATCCTAATATTTATTCAGCAATAAATATGCTTTTGGGACCTATTTTATTTTCCTATTATTATACCTCAAATCAATAAACCCTCAACATGAATAATGTATATAAAAATACATAAAAAATACAAAACTGATTTTACTAAAAAGTAGTACACAGTGCACTCGAGACACACAAAACAAAAAGACACAGAGAAAACTTCCTAAACCTGTATCTCCTCCATGCAGACTCATAATTGATCAAACTCACCTTTATTGTTCGTAAAATTGAATTATCTATTATATGAAGGTGTTTCATTAAAAAAATGTGGCTTTTAGGTCCCTATTGTTCTATACACGTGTATATAATATTCATTATATTTATTCTCTATCTTTCTACACTTCTTATATTTTTATAAACTTGTAAATAATATTTGAAATACATGTATAGAATAAATGCGTTAAAAATTCATTAAAAAATAATGTACTATAATATATATGTAAGCTATACCTATATAATGCATGCACTTATTTATTTAAGCAAATAAATAAAATCAGAAAAATAAACTAAAAAAATATGTAAATGTGTAATTAAATAATATGTAAATATATAAAATATCTAAATATAATAATAAAATATAAAATACAAAATACAAAATAAAATACCTCAAAAATATACCTATAAGTATACTTGTAAAAATAAATGCCTAATAAATTAGCTTATAAAAATAAATAAAAATCACCAAAAAATATTACATAAAACAATAAACAATTTTCATGTTTTAAGTCTTTTTATTAAAATCATTTATTAATTCTTATTGAATTTGCATGAATTTTTATTGAATCTTTGTCCTGTAGCGGTCCTACGTGAATCACTCATAGGCAGGGGACTATTGACTTCAGGTCGACAACCCCTTCTCTCCTCCTCGAGCCTTATGTGGTTCTGAAAATGTCAGAACCCCTGATTTCCGCCCTTTTTCCCGCTTGAACCAATGATCGTTTTGCCTTGAGCTATGAACGAACTCAACGATCAGATCTCCATGTTTCACGTCGTACTTTGAGGATCAATCAATCCTCTTCGATCAAGGTAAGATCTTCAGTGGAAATCCCCTCCCCACTCTGTCTATAAATAAAGAATCTTGCCTTCAATCTGCTTTTGATCCCCCTTGATCCTCTATAACCCCAATATGCTAGTGGTTAGAGCTTGCCGCTGACAGCGGCATGCTCGCAAGAGCTTTGGCATGGAGAAAGAGTGGCAGAGTTGGTGATCCAACTCGTCGGAGTCCGCCTCAGACGAAGCTTGCCTACTCCCTACTCTATAGATATGAGCTGTAGTTTTTAGGTTTAATTCATCACATTTCCTTTACTTAACAAATATTAGTCTTTACTTTCAATAATTATCCAATATTTTAGCGTAATTTCTAAGTTTCTCGATTGTCAGAGATTGGGTTCCAACTCAAAATCATCGTTATCCATCCACTGTTCCGACCCACCAATGCCTCCATTTCGTTCCCCTTCACATTCTCCATGAATTCCCATCATTTCACCCCGATTCCTGCCAAGAATTGGGAGATCCGAACTCCCTTTGTTGCCTTCTGCCTGGGTTCTTTGCTCATTCCATTCCCTGCTACCATTAGCTTCAAATTGGGTCGAGGAGCATCGCCTCGAGCCCCTTATCCTTTTTGTGCAGGACTGGCGTCGAACAAGTGCATGGAATAGAGATATTGAGCTCTAGATTGTGCAAAATGAAGAAGGATTCCAAGTACCCATCGATGGGACCAGGACCCCATTGGTAACCACCTGCGGACATGAACACCTCCCAGGAGCATTTTGAGCCCAACATCGGCTCCAGAGGACGATCAGAGAGGAAGAAATCGAAGATTGAAGGAGGCCCAACCCACTGTTCCTGTGTGTTCTTTCGAGGTGTTCAAGCACTATCGGATCAAGGTGTAGCCCCAGATGGTACAACCACCATCGGATTGAGGCTTGTGCCCACAATTAGATCTATCTGTAGATCTAATCTCAACCGAAGTCCACGAACCGTCATCCATCAATGTGGGCATGACACGTGTTTGAGTGAAGCAATCCAAGCTGTCCATCCACGTACCTATTAAGGGTATTTTGCATCTAAACCCACATGCATTCTTGCATTTATTTTCTAGTATTTAATCTTTCAGCTGTTGTGTAGATTATTCTGTAATATTTGCATTTCGACACTTATATTTGCTAGATATTGCATTTTGGTCCATGCTAGATCACCTCCCATGTGTCTACACGTGATGAAAGCATTTTGTAGAGATACCGTTGCGGGTTTAACCATTTCATTTTAGTATTGGAATCGAAATATCATTGTTAACTTTTGGGATAAATTACACAGAGGCCCATGTACTTATTTTTAATTGCAAAAGTACCACTTCCATGCTTGTAATTATTTCTTTGCATTTTTCTATTTTTATTAAATAGCTCATGTGCTGCAAAAATTATGGGGAAAATTTATTTACGTGCTTGATCTATTTCTCGTTCATGTCTTATTTTTATTTTGACATTTGATTGTATTTTTCAAGTTATTAAAAATCATTTAGGAGTTAAATTTCCCTGTCTAGGTAGTAAAAATATAAAAATTTGAAAACCACCGTTAAAAATTCCAAAAATCACATAGTGTACATATATATATTATAACCAAAAATCACAAGAAAATTACAAGAATAAACACTAAAATTTAAAAAAAAACTAAAAGCCCATAAAATTAAGTAAAAATTCTTAAATTCCAAAAAAGGTTTCTGCTGTATTTTTATTTTTATTATATATTATATATTAAAAATAGTTTTATGTATTTTTAGGTTAATATCTATTTCTAAAAACCCGAAACAATTTGATCAATTTATTATAGCTATTATTTTGTATATTTAAACCAATTAGAAATTCCAAAAATTAGCAAAAAATATAAAAAATCACAACAATAGAGAAAACTTGAAAAATAAAAAAAACACAATTTATTTTGTAAATTTTGAATATATGTATCTATATTTAAAAATTTAATACTCTATATAGACTATATATATGATGATAATTATATACTTATTATTATTACTACTTATAAATACCTAATATATATTTAAATTCTTTAAAAAATAAAATGAATTATTCTTTTGGCTATTGCTTGTATTTTATATTTATTATATATATATATCTGATGAATCTGTGATTCGTCATCTTTATTCATTTATTTTAGCTTAAAATCCCTTATAAAACACCTGCATTTAACATTAACTCCATATTCTTATTAACTTACATTTGTGTGTAAATATTGTACATTTCTGACTAATTTTAACCTAAGATAAATAAATAAAGAAAGAAAGGAAAAATAAAGAAAATAAAAAAAAATAAAGAAAGAAAGGAAAAATAAAGAAAATAAAAAAAAGAAAGAAAGAAAATAAAAGAAAAAAAGGAGAATGTATATAGGCTGACCCGAACCCCGAGAGAAGGTCAAAGACTTGACCTGATCGACCAGGAATAAAGTAGGGGGAGATAGGGTTCTTAATTAGAAAATCAAAAAAAATGTGTGTATCTGGTTGTAAATATCTCTCACTAATTTTGTATATATCTGTATAAAACTGACACTAATTTATTTGTACCATAATTAACCTCAAATCAAATAACATTCAAAACCAAAGTTGTAAATAAAAAGGTGTTCTAATTACTAAAATTGATTGCACAATTAAATCTTGTACAGAATAAAAAGTAGCCACACTTGGAAAAAAGCCACTAAGCACTAATTGAAAGACCAATTCCAGCTCCATATGAGCTCAAATTGAATCAATCTCAGTTCCATTGGACTCGAAATTAAATTATCTTTAAAATGGCTATATTTTCATAATTTTTGGAGTTACGGTTGAAAAGTCGATTTTCTGAGGTGGTTTGTGCAATTTTCCTATGTATTTTTGTGCATATTGTATTTGTATTTATTTATAAATTAATCTCACTAATTTTTTAAAATAAAAAAAATTAAAATTCTTTAAAAAAATAAAAAGGGGCTAATTTCGTCATTTAACCTTGTATTTAGTGTCACATATGTATATAGTATATGTATATAGTTGCTGATTTTAATTAACCTTCATAAAAATAACATTTTTTAATTCAAATTAATAAAGTGACAAAAATTCAAAAAATTAGATAATTTTGTAATTAGTTTTTAATTCTCTTTTATCTTCATTTCAAATTTCATCTCCCTTCCACCAAAAAATTCAAAAATTCATTTTATTTTTCATCTCTCTTTTTCAAAAATTCATTTTTAATTTTCAATTCGCTTTTTCAAAATTTCACTTCAATTTTCATCTCCCTTTATCTAATAAAAATTCAAAAATTCAAATTTCATCTCTTTTCTATTTATATGGCTCCTTCTCCTTCATTCCAACTCGATCAATCTTTAGAGAGAGGAGCCCGATCTCCGAGAGAAATTTCGTCAAGAAAGTTGCCTAGCCTCCGAGCCATCCGGTGACAGCGAGTCGGCCTTGTCGAGGCGATCACGGTCTATTTTCCGCTCCTAAGGTGAGATCCGCATTTTTCTTTGCATTTTTTCTTTGTTTAATCGTAATTTAGATCGTCGCATTTATTTTATTTTCATCATCATTTTTTGTTCTTCTAGATCAATAAAAAAATTTCATCACGATTTTTATCTGCCCTGACTTGATTTTTCACTTCATTTACTCATCTTTCCGCCTTCGATTTCTATCCCCCACGATCTATCAACTCCGGCCGCGTACGGTGGCTGGAGATCGTATTCGATTCCTCATTTTTCGCCGAATCCCCATCCACGTTCCGACTTTGTTGATAAATAAAATTTTCCCCTTTATTTCTAACGTTTATTTTGCAGGATAATAAAAAAAATAATAAAAAAACCATTTGTTTCTAACGTTTATTTTGCAGGGAAAACTTTATAAAAAAATAAAAAAAATAAAAAAATCTTCTTCCTTTCTTTTCTTATTTTCAGATTTAAAAAAATAAAATAAAAAGTTTTTCTTTTATTCATTTCCTGTTTACATACAAAGTAAAATTACAAAAAAATACAAAAAAAACACAAAATAAAAAAAAATCCACGGTTCGCCGACCTCCGCCAAGGGCGGCAACGTCGCCCAACAGTCTCAAGCTCCAGCCGCACGAGGCGGCGGCACCCCGCCTCCACACCTCCAGGCGCACGCCTTGTCTTCCTCCATCCTCCGTGCCTCCTTCCCGAGCGACCCCTCTCCTCGCCGCAAGACGCGCAGAACGTGCGACCCCAACGAGCCCAGCGCCGCCCCGTGGCCCCCCTCGTTCCAGCCACCGCGTCCAGCCGACCGCACCAACCTCTGCCAGGACCACCCCCGTGTTGCCGCGTGGACGGCGACCTCCATCCCTCCAGTCCAGCGGGCCGCCCCACGTCTACGCCACGCCTCCATCGCCGCGTTGACGACGACCTCCACTCCTGCGGCCGCCACATCACCTCCACCATCGAAGAAGAAAGGGTGGGCGGCGGGCCCCCCTGGTTTCCTCCCTTTGTGCGTGAAACGAAGAAAAGCCCTAGGGCTTTTGAGAAAAAAATATATTATATTGGAACAGTCGCATCTCAGCTCCAGACATTCCCGAAATTTCAAAGAAGCCCCTTCAGTCTCCAAGGCACAGTGACATACTGGGTAAATTGCAAAATTCCTCTTGATTTTATTTACTATTCCAATTCCATCAAAACTTTTGACCAAATTACAATTCTATCCAACCTTTTGCTTACTTACAGTTTAGTCCCTGAACTGCAGAACATTGAATTTGCATGATCTTTTATTGAAATAAATGTTATTCATGATCCAAAAATTTTGAGAAAATTATGCTATACTCCTGACGTGCTATTCTTCCTAGCATAAGATTTTCATTGAATTTGGTCTTCATTTATTATTATTAAAAAATCAAAAACAATGCCATTTTGTCTTCTGGAAATTCGAAAATTCATAAAAATTCAAATAACTCCAAAAACTCCAAAAAACTTAGAGTAGTTGCATTTCATTGTCTTTTAATTTCTGACCAATTTTCACGCATCTATTTATAAAACCCAAAAAAAATGAAAAATATCAAAAACATTATAAAAATCATAAAAAAAATCTACAAATATCGAAAAATTGTGATTTCAGTTCTTGTTTGTAGATATTTTCTTCTAGTTCGTCTTAAAAATAGTTGTCAGGAGTTTTGGTACTTAAATATTTTTAAGTTGGAAATTACTCCAGACTGAGCACATTTTCTTATTTTCTCTCTGTTTGATTTTTATAAAAATACACAAATATCCGAAAAATCTACAAAAATTCTCAAAAATATTTTAAAACTTTTAAAACTCAAAAATATTTTCGTTGCATTTTTTTCTGAGCATTTTTGGTATAATTGAAAATTGCAAAAAGAGTTGGAGTGCTTATCTTTGTCCTTGTTCATATTGTTTGTTATTTTTGAAAATAAAAAAATTGCAAAATTAAAATCACTAAAAATTTGAAAATCAAAAAATAAAAAAAAGAAATAAAAAAATTTAAAAAAAATAAATAAAAAGATAAAAAAATCACAAAACCAAGGATAGTTGTCCTTTGAGATTCCTGTTTTCTTTTAATTAGTTTCTGATTAATTGAATAACCCTCGGGAATTGTAGCCTCCCTGAGTTCGACCATGTCTGCTATACAGGTTAATAAGTAGCAAAAAAAGAAAAAAAATATTTTTTGTTGACACAGGTTATTGGGGATAGCAACAACACAACAAATATTTTTATCACACATTAATTTTCCAAGCCCTGGCAATAAATTCCTTGCTCAACAAAATTTTGCCATTGCCGGAAATAAAAAAATTCAAAAGTCCCACGAATTCTCGTTCAACAAAATGGCGTCGTTGCCGGGGAGGCACGGCGAGGGTAGTTAGGTTTCTCTTTTGACTTGCTATTCTTGGTTGTAAATATTTCCATTCATTCCATTGTTCATATCACTGCATTCATTTCATTTCATTATTTTTCTCTCATCTTTGATTATTGTTTTTCTTACACATTTTTCTTTTCTTTTCTTGCGAGGGCCCGCGGAGCGAGGGAGGCAATCCTAGGAGAGCCGAAGCACCCAAGCGACGTGGAGGCGGCTTGATTCTTCACCAAGCCGCAGGATAGCGTGAGAAGAGGAGAAAAAGAAGTGAAGGAGACGGAGAATTTTTTTTAAAGAGAGAGAGAGAGTTTCTTTTCCATTTGAACTTTGTAACATGATATTCATTTGTTGCGGGGTCTGTTTTGTCAAGTATCGGTGCACTTGGGGGACCTCACCGGTTTTGTTTTCATCGCCTTTATTTTTCTTTATTTCCCGCGGATTTCGTGAGCTACCTCTTGATTGCTTTAATTAATTTGCTTGAGTCAGGTAATTAATTAGGTCCAAACACCATAAACAATATATTTTTGTGCCTATAGAGTAGAGCGTAATTTGGACTTAATCAAATTAATTTGTTCTTGCCCGTTAATAGAAGTTATCATCTAGGACGGTTCACTTGCATTGCATATAGGATGGTTTATTTAGATTCTGCGCGGATCACTTGCATGTAGAGTGCCGGCGACAAGGTATGCATCTCTAACCCCTGCATACATCATTGTTTTTAGTCGCGCATTGGCACTTCCGATCTCCTTCCTTGTTTTCACTCACATAAGTTAAAAAGGAAATTGGATACTCGGTAGGCGATTCTTTGAGAACATTTTAACCAAGTGATCACTGCCTAAAATTGGGACTGCTAAAGAAAACTCGACCCTAAAAAACACAAGGAAAAATCATTGTTTTGGGGAGAGTAACCCCCTCATTGTATTCGTTTTAACGTGCTCGCATACACGCTAAGGTTAGTGCCCAAATCCCATAATTCAGCCTAAGTGTTTGTACAACTTTGTGATTATCACCTAACTCTAAAACAGACAAGATTAAGAGACCGAACCTTCACGGTCTTCACATTGTGTTGAGTTGGTGAATTGGGGGTTTGTATTGTGTTTGATTGCTTGTGTGCATACCAGATCCTTCTGTGCATTTGCGCCTTTTTCTCCATATCTTTTGGCTTGAACCTCGTGCTCTCTCATCTTTTATTTCAAAGATGGCCGACTGGAGTTATTTTAATCCAATCTTCGAGGATACTTCGTACTCTCCAGACGATCCACCTTCCTTTTTCCAAGAGGACTTTTCTCCTGATTTTTGTGCATATCCGCCTAACCCATTATTTCAGGAAGCGGAGGACTTTGATTTTCACCCACCCTCATTCAGCCTACCCGGTCCTGAGATTTTGTGGTCACCTTTCATGATTTCTACACTTGAGATGCTGAACCAGATGGTGGAGCATATGAATTCGAGGATTTCCAATCTATTTAACATAAATGAGAGCCACAACGCTGCTCCAATATTTGAGGATATCGATTCACTTGAGGATAATCATGAGAGCTTGAAATCATCCAAAATACAAAAAAATGAGAAAAATTTGAAAATACAAAAAGATTTCGGGAGACACGTTGATTCATTTTGTGAGGAGAGGACCCAAATGACCGATCATTTACCCACACAGCCATGTCCCAACCTTGACCCCGAGGATGCTACTGTACATATTGCTCTTGGAAATCCTCGTGTAAATGCTGATTCCAACCTCCTCCCTTGTATGGATGAGGTCCAAAAATTCAAAAAAATGTTGACTAAACCCGAAGTGGTGGCCACCCTCCATGAAATCATTAAGGCCCCACTTCAACAGACCATGACAGATATATCTACTCCTCAATACAAGAAGAGAAAGCGAAGGAGAAGATCTGAGCGTCACATCTTGACCATGGTCACTGCCTACGCCATCTCTCATCGTCCATATTTTAAGAAAGGGAACACGACACACCTCTTGTGAGTTGCTCCATATCTGACTATTCTTGTGATAACGCTCTCCTTGACGGCGGTTCGTCAATCAATGTAATACCCTTCTCAATGGTACAATCTCTTCATCTTGGGCCTCTCAAGAAAACAAGGATGATAGTTCAATTTGCTGATGGATCTATCAAGAGGCCGAAGGGTATTCTAAAAAATGCTGTCATTTCTATTCAGGGCATGAATTTTACTTCGGATTTTATTGTAATGCCCATGGAGACCTCCACCCATGTGGAGCACCCGCCAATCATCCTGGGACGGCCTTTCCTTGCCTCTACGGGAGCCGTTATTGATTATGGTTCAGGAGAGATTCGCTTCTGTTCTGATGTAAGGAGCGATGTGTTAATCACTACACCCACTACCGTCCAGAAACCCGCATCCCATGAGAGCCCACCTGTGTTAGACAACCCCAAGGACTCTGACAATGATGATACTACCAGAGATTTTTGCTATATGATGGATGATACTGAGACCTGAGAATTCCTCTTCAAGGAGGAGGACTCGGAAAGCATAGACCTTGGAGTTTCCCCTTCTGGAATGTGGAGATGCAATGATGACATTCGCGGGATTTACACGATAGACACCCTGGAGCGGAAGGCAGATTCAGAGACTAGACAGGACGGACATGATTTGAATACTTCCACTGATGAGTCTGTTCCTATTCACCCTGATTCAGATGAGACCGATCATGCCCAATTTGATTTGATTGCTTTTATAAAAGAATTTGGGCCTTTTGATATAGATGATGATCCAGTAGAGGCTCGCCTGTCTGATATTGATACTACTTTTTCGGATAATGATTTCGAGCCATTTTACTTTGATGTTTGCGAGACTTCTCAGGCTAGACATGACAATACTACTTCCAATAATCAGTTTAGGTCTGCACAATCTGAACCGCTGAGGACACATTCTTGGTCGATCCTACTCAGTTCATATCTAATGATGATCCCAATATTGACCTACACCTTGTCAAATCCATACCTCAACGGTCCCGTAAGAAGGTTCGTTTTCGACCTTCTTGACCGTTGTACATCCACTCCTCTTGTATATCCTTTCATTTTACTCGGTCTTCTCCCATTTTATCATTCACCCCTTTTCCGTGTGTGTATATTTGCTATACTTAGGATGTGCTTTATCCTAGGTACAGGGGGTGAATGATTTGTGTTGTTCATTTTTGTCCTGTTCATCACTCTTGTTGTTGCCTATACTTAGGGATACTCTACCCTAAGTATAGGGGGAGTGATGTTGTTCATATCGTGTCTTTTTTTATTTTTTATTTTTTTGAGTCTATACATTCTCATCATCGGTTTTCCCCTTTTTTATACTCCACTATACTTAGGATTACTTGATCCTAAGTATAGGGGGGGATCACCATCTTCTCTTCTTGTTATCTTCTCTTTTCACTTTTCTATACTTAGCATAAGTTATGTCTTCCTTTTTCGCTCTCTGATCACTATGAGGACATAGTACGAGCTAAGTATAGGGGGGTGTCGTATATATCGTATATATACTTTAGACATAACTCGTACTTTTAAATTCGTTTATTTGGACGGTTATGGGTATAGTTTTTAAAATCCTTGTGCGTAAAAAAAATATCAAAAAACAAACAAAAAAACAAACAAAAAAAACAAAAAAAACACAAAAAAACAAAAACAAAAAAAACAAAAAAAATAAAATAAAAAAACAAACAAACACACAAAAAAAGAAAAAAAAGAAAAAAAAAATCTTGTATATACTTGTATATATTTTACTAACCCTTTTCTAAAAAAAACTACAAAACCAAAAGTCTATAAAAATTTGCAAAAAAAAACTCTTTTCTTTCACATCTGCATTTTTCCTTCAAAAAAATCCATAAAAAGTTGAAAATTAGAGAAGTGTTTTTTTAAAAAATTTGTGTTCTTTCCACATGTGCATCATTCCTTTTCCAAAAAAACAACACTCTCTGCATTGTTCATATTTTGCATTTGCATGTGCATTTTTCAGGATAGTATTGATATTAAAACTAACTATGTCTGGAATAAAATTGAAGAATGGAGCTTAGTTGGACCTTAATCCACCTAATTCTCAGAGGAACTTCGCCAAGAAATATGATTTTAGAAGCTTCAGGTCTTTGACTTAATTCTTTGAGTTCCACATGACAATGTGCAGTGTTTGACTCTTAGTGTCTAACCTGATCTCTTCATTCTGGGTATATCTCTGGAATAGGGAATCAATTTGTACTCTCGCACTATGCACTTAGCTCAACTCAGACGGGATGTTGGAAGACTGTGTGAGTTTCTTTTCTGGTAGCGTGGAAATCTAAAGACCAGAGTACAGGTTGAAATAAAGCTTCGGAAAAGGGATGGACGACTGGGCACAATTTTTTCTAAGACCCCCAAAAATGTACGGAAACAAAAGATTCTATATCCGTAGGGGCACAACAAGATCTAAGCAGAACCACCAAAAATCCAAATACAAAGAAGCCACTACCAAATAAATTTCTGACCAAAAAGGTCCAAGCTTCAAGAAACCTACAGATCTTGGTGGAGACTCGGCTACACTGGCCAGCTCCACAAGGAGAGGTGACTACACTGGCCACCCTCCAGTTCTTTTCTCCTTCTTCTATCTTCTCCCCCAATTCGATTGTGAACACAGCGCGACAGACTTTAGAAGGAAATACCTGACTCCCCGAGGACGAGTTATTGGAGAGGAGATTTGTATGGTAGTCTGGCATTCTGGATGGGAAGAGCTAAACCTTTCACACACATGAGTCGATTGTTCAGTGTTCATAGGGTGTGCTTTGGGAAGAGGATTGATCTAAGATGACTTCTGAGCTGAAACTGTGACAATGATGTGTAGAACTTGAAGGCTGTTGGTTTTAAAATTCTAAGTCTCACAGAAGTTCCGACACACTAATAATCCAAAGGTCCGACAGAGCTCCAAACCACAGTTTTATGAAGATAAGTTTAATACTCAATGTTGTCCTACTTTCTTTATTTTCCCTTTCTTTTTCTTTTTCTTTTTCTTCACTTATTCTTTCAAATAAATGTTTGCTAAGGGACTAGCAAAGGTAAAGCATAGGGGGATGATGAATCTGCGATTCGTCATCTTTATTCATTTATTTTAGCTTAAAATCCCTTATAAAACACCTGCATTTAACATTAACTCCATATTCTTACTAACTTACATTTGTGTGTAAATATTGTACATTTCTGACTAATTTTAACCTAAAATAAATAAATAAAGAAAGAAAGGAAAAATAAAGAAAATAAAAAAATAAAGAAAGAAAATAAAATAAAAAAAGGAAGACTGTATACAGGCTGACTCGAACCCCGAGAGAAGGTCAAAGACTTGACCTGATCGACCAGGAATAAAGTAGGGGGAGATAGGGTTCTTAATTAGAAAATAAAAAAAATGTGTGTGTCTGGTTGTAGATATCTCTCACTAATTCTGTATATATCTGTATAAAACTGACACTAATTTATTTGTACCTTAATTAACCTCAAATCAAATAACATTCAAAACCAAAGTTGTAAATAAAAATGTGTTCTAATTACTAAAACTGATTGCACAATTAAATCTTATACAGAATAAAAGGAGCCACACTTGGAAAAAGCCACTAAGCACTAATTGAAAGACCAATTCCGGCTCCATATGAGCTCAAATTGAATCAATCTCAGTTCCATTGGACTCGAAATTAAATTATCTTTAAAATGGCTGTATTTTCATAAATTTTGGAGTTACGGTTGAAAAGTCATTTTTCTGGGGTGGTTTGTACAATTTTCCTATGTATTTTGTGCATATTGTATTTGTATTTATTTGTAAATTAATCCCACTAATTTTTTAAAATAAAAATAAAAAAAATTAAAATTCTTTAAAAAAACAAAAAGGGGCTAATTTCGTCATTTAACCTTGTATTTAGTGTCATATATGTATATAGTATATGTATATAGTTGCTATTTTTAATTAACCTTCATAAAAAAATTAAAAATAACATTTTTTAATTCAAATTAATAAAGTGACGAAAATTCAAAAAAATTAGATAAGTTTGTAATTAGTTTTTAATTCTCTTTTATCTTCATTTCAAATTTCATCTCCCTTCCACCAAAAAATTCAAAAATTCATTTTATTTTTCATCTCTCTTTTTCAAAAATTCATTTTTAATTTTCAATTCTCTTTTTCAAAATTTCACTTCAATTTTCATCTCTCTTTATCCAATAAAAATTCAAAAATTCAAATTTCATCTCTTTTCTATTTATATGGCTCCTTCTCCCTCATTCCAACTTGATCAATCTTTAGAGAGAGGAGCCCGATCTCCGAGAGAAATTTCGTCGAGAAAGTTGCCTAACCTCCGAGCTGTCCGGTGACAGCGAGTCGGCCTTGTCGAGGCGATCACGGTCTATTTTCCGCTCCTAAGGTGAGATACCATATTTTTCTTTGCATTTTATCTTTGTTTAATCGTAATTTAGATCGTCGCATTTATTTTATTGTCATCATCATTTTTGTTCTTCTAGATCAATAAAAAAATTTCATCACGATTTTTATCCGCTCCGACTCAATTTTTCACTTCATTTTCTCATCTCTCTGCCTTCGATTTCTATCTCCCATGATCTATCAACTCCGGTCGCGTACAGTGGCCGGAGATCGGATACGATTCCTCATTTTTTGCCGAATCCCCATCCACGTTCCGACTTTGTAGATAAATAAATTTTTTCCCCTTTATTTCTAACGTTTATTATGCAGGATAATAAAAAAATAATAAAAAAAACCATTTGTTTCTAACATTTGTTTTGCAGGGAAAACTTTATAAAAAAATTAAAAAATAAAAATCTTCTTCCTTTCTTTTCTTATTTTCGGATTTAAAAAATAAAATAAAAAAGTTTTTCTTTTATTCATTTCCTGTTTACATACAAAATAAAATTACAAAAAAAAAACACAAAATAAAAAAAATCCACGGCAGGCGGCAGGGCCACCAACCCCCGCCGCCCGTCCTTCGCCGACCTCCGCCAAGGGCGGTAACGCCGCCCAACAATCTCAAGCTCCAGCCGCACAAGGCGGCGTCGCCTCGCCTCCACACCTCCAGGCGCACGCCTCGTCTTCCTCCATCCTCCGCGCCTCCTTCCCGAGCGACCCCTCTCCTCGCCGCAAGACGCGCAGAACGCGCGACCCCGACGAGCCCAGCGCCGCCCCGTGGCCCCCCCTCGTTCTAGCCACCGCGTCCAGCTGACCGCACCAACCTCCACCAGGACCGCCCCCATGTCGCCGCGTGGACGGTGACCTCCATCCCTCCAGTCCAGCGGGCCGCCCCACGTCTACACCGCGCCTCCATCACCGCGTGGACGGCGACCTCCACTCCTGCAGCCGCCGCATCACCTCCACCATCGAAGAAGAAAGGGTAGGCGGCGGGCGTCCCCCTGGTTTCCTCCCTCTGTGCATGAAACGAAGAAAAGCCCTAGGGCTTTTGAGAAAAAAATATATTATATTGGAACAATTGCATCTCAGCTCCAGACATTTCCGAAATTTCAAAGAAGCCCCTTCAGCCTCCAAGGCACAGTGACATACTGGGTAAATTACGAAATTCCCCTTGATTTTATTTACTGTTCCAATTCCATCAAAACTTTTGACCAAATTACAATTCTGTCCAACCTTTGCTTATTTACAGTTTAGTCCCTGAACTGCAGAACATTGAATTTGCATGATCTTTTATTGAAATAAATGTTATTCATGATCCAAAAATTTTGAGAAAATTGTGCTATACTCCTGATGTGCTATTCTTCCCAGCATAAAATTTTCATTGAATTTGGTCTTCATTTATTATTATTATTAAAAAATAAAAAACAGTGCCTTTTTGTCTTCTGGAAATTCGAAAATTCATAAAAATTCAAAAATAACTCCAAAAATTCCAAAAAACTTAGAGTAGTTGCATTTCATTATCTTTTAATTTCTGACCAATTTTCACATATTAATACTTATAAAACCCAAAAAAAATGAAAATATCAAAAATATTATAAAAATCATAAAAAAATCTACAAAAATCGAAAAGTTGTGATTTCAGTTCCTGTTTGTAGATATTTTCTTCTAGTTCGTTTTAAAAATAGTTGCCAGGAGTTTTGGGCACTTAAATATTTTTAAGTTGCAAATTACTCCAGGCTGAGCACATTTTCTTGTTTTCTCTCTGTTTGATTTTTATAAAAATACAAAAACATCCGAAAAATCTACAAAAATTCTCAAAAATATTTTAAAACTTTTAAAACTTAAAAATATTTTCTTTGTTTCAGAGCATTTTTGGTATAATTGAAAATTGCAAAAAGAGTTGGAGTGCTTATCTTTGTCCTTGTTCATATTGTTTGTTATTTTTGAAAATAAAAAAATTGCAAAATTAAAATCACTAAAAAATCGAAAATCAAAAAATAAAAAAATAGAAATAAAAAAATTTAGAAAAAAATAAATAAAAAGATAAAAAAATCACAAAAACCAGGGATAGTTGTCCTTTGAGATTCTTGTTTTCTTTTACATGGTTTCTGATTAATTGAATAACCCTCGGGAATTGTAGTCTCCCTGAGTTCGACCCTGTCCGCTATACAGGTTAATAAGTAGAAAAAAAAGAATTTTTTTTGTTGACACGGGTTTTTGGGGATAGCAACGACACGACAAATATTTTTATCACCCATTAATTTTCCAACCCCCGACAATAAATTCCTTGCTCAACAAAATTTTGCCGTTGCCGAAAATAAAAAAAAAATCAAAAGTCCCACGAATTCTCGTTCAACAATATCCTATATATAATATTTAAAATATACATATTACTAGTATATAGATATATATATATACTTATTATATCTTCGAAACAAAAATAAACTATTTTTTTTTTGTAAAATTAAAAATAAAAACATAAAAAATATAAAAGAATTTAAAATTCATAAAAACAAATATAAAACATTAAAAACCCGTAAAAACAAGTAAAAACAAAAAACACATAAAAACACCTAAGCATGTTGCTAATTTATCTCTATCCCCTTTGCCTTTTGTGGTTCGACACTCTACATACGTGTCTTTATACACATACTTTGGAGAGTTAAAATGATATAAATTTTGACTCACTTCCCATTAGTTGTTTCATTCATATTGTGTGGGTTGATTTTTGTTTAACTTTGTCGATCTTGTAAGCAGTCACCTCAACGACTCGTGTTCCATCCTTATTGGAATACCAAACCCTAGAAAGATCCTAGTCATCGAATGAAGCTGTTGCCGGGTAGAAATGGGTGAGTAGAGTTGATAGCTTGCTTAGTTTTTATTGTCATTTTCTTATATATCATCGATTTCTCATTTCTCTATTTATTCTATTTTCTATCTATATTGCTCTGACCATATTTATTATTTGAATTTGTTGCGAGAGCTTGCTTATTGAGGGAGAGTTTCTTAGGATGCTCACTACACCTGGGAGACGTGGAGGATTGGTGGTTCTTTTCTTCACCCCATATCATGAGAGAGCAACAAGGGAGGACACAGAATCATTAGAGTAGTTTAGCTTAGAAAATAGTTTAAATTTTTGTGAGAGAGCGATTTATTGCTTAATTTGTAATAATATAGGTACTTGGACTTTGGACATTTGAACTCTAATGGGCCTATTTTACCAAGTGTCTATTCACTTGGAGGCTTGGTCGATTTTTCTCATGCTTTCTTCACCTTCCACTTTTATTTCTCCCTATTTTCCTATTATATTTATTCATTTTTTGTTATTTGTGCTTTTCACCTTTCTTTTATTTGTTTTATGTGATTGAGACCATAATTCTAGGATTGCTTGACTAGGTAATTTAGGTCCAAATCCCTAATTATCTGCATGTTCCTATAGCTTCTATGCTTGGACTTATATCAAATTTTGATTGGTTGCCCGGATTCGATACCACATGCCATGAGAGGGTCGATACAATGCTTACAAGATCCAATTTGTCGGACACCAACGACTCCAAGATCGGACTTTTGGTATTTTATCTAAGCAACTCAACAAATCGGTTCTTCATGCTAATAATAATTCCTGCTTAGGGCGATTACCATCTTACTTTTGCATGTAGTGTACTTTAAATTTCTTGTCTCGCATCATGCATTGAGAGCGCTAGGAAGTACTTTGAATCTTCTTACTGAGAATACACCATTTTGACACAAGGATAAGATTTCTATCCTTCTGTTGCCTTGCATTCCTTTTCTGCCATCTCCCACAGTTTTGTATCACTTAGGTTTTTAAATAAAATTCAAAAAATCATTATGCACTTATTTTGAAAAATATCAAAATGACAACTAAAAAACTAAAAAAGGGCTTGTTAAAGAAAACTTGATCGGAATAGAATTGATTAATTGGACACTCATTGCATTGGGTAAGCAATACCCTCGTTGTTTTCAGATACTCTCCCGACTGAGTGAGGCACATCCCTTAAGGAACAGAGCCCAAATCCCATCTTGGGTACTACCTTGTCAGTAACTAGCTTCACTAAGTACTAGAGCTTCTATCGTACGTGGGTGAGTAGAACTTCGTCTGCTTGCAGACTTAGTCTGAAATATCGAGCTTAGGCCATCCATTTACGAGAGTGTTTGTCTCATTGTCCTGTGTCTGAGTATCCCTCCAGGGGGAAGTATTGGTTTCGTCTATTGGCTTCATCCTCTATTCTATGACTGAGTAATGGATCTAGACTCAGTAACAAGGACCTTAAAAAAGTACAGGCTACTGGTTACAAAGGAAGTGGGAAGTACATGACGATTGTCTAGTAGTACTCGCTCGCCTATAGGGATAGTCGCTAAGGACTAGATTGAAAAGATTGTTGAAAGCCAATAAAATTGACAAGATAATTACCTAACTTTCATGGCTCATTGTGTTGAGTAGATGAACTCACCCCTTGTACCGAGATTTGATTGATTAGTGTTACTTTGGTCAAGCTAAAAAACAACGTGCACTTGTGCCTTCTTTTCATACTTCTCTTCTTTCGCTCAGTTTGAGCCTTTCTATTTATTTCTCGCTTTCCACTTCTTCTTTATTCCATGCTCCAATTCCAAATCATATCATTCCTTTTTGCTTCTAAGATGTTGCATTCGGGACGGCTTTTTTCGGACTCCACGAACACACACATCGAATCCCGGATGTCAAAATCTCCAATATTTCGTGGCGATTCCCGAGAGCTCGGTTCGAACCTTGCAAACCACTCTCAAGATTTCCCATACCCTTCTCAAATAAACCAGGATCTATCTTGTTCCAAACTCACTCTTTTTTTATGGAGATTGACTTTACTCCATATACATCTCATCCTTAACAAAGTTCAGGATTGATCATGATTTTGAACTCTTCTCCACATCTAGTGCCTATTTCAAGACTGGTCGGGGTAATTTTTCAATTGTAGACATTGATCCTGATCTAGATATTAGTTTGTCAGACTCTGAACTTGAGATGACTCCAAAAGGGTAAAGGGCAACAAGTAGATCAGAATGAGGTCAAGAACCAACTGCTCGCTTCAATTCAGGCTATTAAACAACAGATGACAGACCATGATCCATCTCAAGTGGCCTTTCAAGATATGTTGAATGACATGAGGAGGGACAAAGGAAATAGAGAAAGAAAGCACGGTGGAGAGGACAGGCAAGCTGGAGGAAACCCCAAAGGTGATGACGAGGTGAGAGAGAAACCTAAGCCGGCTCTTTAGGAAACTTATAACCCTGGAGTCGAGCAGATCACTGAGTGGATCCAAATCCATGCGATCCAAAGGCACTTCAAACTCAAACCGTATCTGCTCTCACTTCTTCCCACCTTCCATGGGAATACAAATGAAGAAGCCTACATCCACCTCCAACCATTCAACCACATTTATGGTACCGTGCACTACCCCAACATCCCGTTGGATGTAGTCAGCTAGAAGTCTGCCTTCCTGCAAAGCTAGAAGGAGCTTCCAGTAAAGCTTGAACCATCTGTCTCTACAGAATGACCAACCATGGAGACAACAATATCAGAACCAACATCAACCATACCGGCAACAATAACAACATCACTTGAGTGGTTATTATCATAACCAGTATCAGTCCCCCCTGTAGCACAATTTCCAGTCCTTCCCTCCTCTTCCATATCAGAGTCACCAATCGCAGCTTCCACATTAGTACCAACTGTAACGTTCACATTATGCTGAGAATTCTGAGATAACTCCCCTGTATCTCGCACTTGACTGCTTGCCAGAGTTGGTGAAGAGCTTGAGTGAAATGAGCCAGAAGTTGGATGACCTCATCATGACCAAGACGATTATTCCTGCACAGGTGGAGGCGAATCCAAACAATTTCCAACGCAAGGAGCAGGAAGTTTGCAATGTCCAATCCCCGACCGAGTCAGGTATGAATGATCCTATTATGTTATCTAGCTCTTTGACTCTCAAGAGCGGTAGGATGTTGCGACCGTCTATCACTGTGATGGATAAGAATAAAGCTTCACGTGGCGAGTCCTCATCAGTTATACCTACATCGAGTTCGGGAGGAAGAGAGGAGAAAGAAAAGCATGTAGTGCCAGATTCAGAAAAAAACACAAAAAATGAAGAAAAAAAAATTCAAATTACAACAATAAAAGCAAGGTTGAGCTGATGCAACAAAGAAGATGTCAGCACCCGCAACAGATCCTATGTGAGCCGACGAAGTCGATATTCCTTTGTTAGATTTTCCACTGGGGCAAATGATTGTATCCCTCCTGAACATTTGCATGTAGAAGATGATTTACCTGAACATTTTTTGACTAATGATGTAAATATGCCATTTCCAGATGTAATGAAAAACAAAAAAAATAGAAAATTCAAAATTGCTTTGTCTGATCCAAGTGTGGTTGAAATTTTGCATAATATTGGCATGGAAATGCCACTTCTAAAAGCCATGGAATACATGTCGACTATGAAGAAAGGTCTAAAAGGGGCATGTACTTTGAAGCGTCAACCCCGCAGAAACATATGCAGTAGTGCTGAAAAATATATTTTTATCATGGCTACTTGATAAACCGCAAAATCACCTAATTAATATGTCATTTTTATCGTAGCATAGGGGGCGATTTTAGATCTATGCAGAATCGACCACATGCTTAAATATATGCGATGAATTTTTACTTGGCAATCATACCAAGGTCGAACACAGGGACACGAGCCCCCTCGCTGATTAATAAGATATTAATGATTAAAAATGAGTGATGACAATCTTTGATCTAGGTCTTATTATGCAGACGCTATGCACATTACAAAATAATGCAAACAAATATGCATACAATATTCATGCAAATACATGCATGCAAGACAAAGATACCATGAGTAAAATGTATGAAAAGAAAGTACATTTTTTAATCAAATTTTAAGCATGCAATACAATGTATGATGAACACATAAAATGCATTATTTTATTCTATTTTACACAGAGTAAATGCAGTACAAAATGCAAGAAAATGAGATGAATGAAATGATGATCCACATGAATTTTTATTTTGGTTTTTAGTAATCAAGATGATGCAAGTTGCTAAATAATATGATGAATGCTATCTGAATGAATATGCACACAATTATCTCTTCAAAATAATCATATTATTGAGTAATAAAAAAGTCCCAATTTCAATATCAATTGAAGCATTAAGGTAGTTCACAACTCTAATAATGGCATAAAAATGATAAGCAAATGACACAGTTAATATATAGAATAAGCATATCAAATAAGGTGTTAAATCAGTTATATAATGATGCCATCAGAAAGAGAATCAAATTAACAACACAATGAAATTGAAATCACTAGATTTGGAATTCGTATGCTCAAGTTATGACTAAAAGAGTGAAGAGTATAATTGCAATAAAAATATGAAGATAAAATGCATACAATTTTCATATAGGTCCTTTAGAGGGGCACAGATGCAATTAATAAAAACTGACAGGCCCCTTCATAATTTTTCCAGATGCGTATGTGAGGCACATGCACCTCGGAAGGACCTTTTTGCAATTATTCAAACTTAGCAGGGCATGGATGCAAAATTTCTCAAGCTGTCACGTGCAGGGCACACAGGTGGAGTCTTAGGAGGCTGCACAGATGGCTCGAGCCATGTGGCGTGCTCGAGTGGTTCTCGAGCTGCCTCGATCCCGCCGAGTCTCTAGGCTTGGTTCTGTGGACCGTGAGATCCGAATTGATCCAACGAAAACTTCTCTCCCTAGCTCCTCCTTGGAGTGATGACGAAAATGGAGCGCATGCGAGGGCCCAGCTCCTCTGTCGTGTCCCGCTAGCTGGCTAAAGGTCAGGGATGAATCTGGAATTGCATGTGAAGACCTTAGAGGGGTGGAGAAGCGTTGAGGTGACCCGTATCGTCGAGTTTACACCACCACATCGGAGTCGAGCCTCTAAAATGGAGGGGCTTCAGAACCTTTGGCTAATGATGAGGAAACCTGCAAGAGAGGTCAGATAACCGAAGAGAGTGTGTGAGTGATATGGAAGTGAACGGAGGGCTGCAAGGCGAAGAAGCGGGGGCCTTGGATGGGTTCTGTGACGCCCCACCCCTCCGGTTACCGAAACCGACGAGATAGGAGCGTTGGACCTACGGTCCAAATACGCCCACGATCTATGATACTCAGCAAATTATCTTATGCACATTGGGTCGACATTTGAAATATAAATAACAATAGGAGAATAATATAAAATGGAAAGAAAATGCACCATCCATTCTCATTAATAATAAACATCAAGACCATGTCCATAGAAAGAGATACATCATAAAATTATAATTTTGTAGAAAAAGTTCTCCACATATCTCACCACAAAGTCTCTAAAAAATATAACAAAATGTGGAATAAATAAGTTACTCTAAGTAGAACGCACCCTGCTTGGTGCAAGTATGACGAAGAAGGTCTGATCTCCTCAAAGCCACTACTATTGCGGCCGTTGCTCAGCTACACCTGTTGGGTTCACACGAAGGTAACAGTATGAGCAATTTCCCAGTAACGAAACAAATACTACAGTAACAAATGTTGGAGAAAGCAAGGAACGTATACTCAACTCTATCTAAAAACGTATACATATATTGTAGACAACAAGAAAACTGCCAAGTTATTCTGATTCACATTGGATCATACAATAACTGATTTTATTCATTGATTTAATAATCATTTGAGTACTACTACAACGGTCTTGATATTTCTCCAAGTTGGCTGGGGTCTACAACGGTATACAATTACAATTTCCAGTATCCGATCATTAATCATTCCTCATATTATTTTAGCACATGTAAGTACATGACTCGCAGGCCTCCGCTACGCGGGAACTTGATATTCATCTTGAGTAACTCTCAAGACCCTTTGTTCAACTAGAACGTGAAACGATCGAAAACCTCGTTTCTCTAACTTTAAACAACATCCCGTAACACCTCTCATAATAATAGTACTCGAAGTAAAATTAGATGCGGCCACATCAAATTTTAAACCGAGTCTTAAAATTGTGTATAAGTGAGAAATCAAGAATGCCAACCGCGCCACCTGCCAACTCCGTCGAGCGACTCCGGATACTACCGGGCTGTTAGGTGGAACGCGTCACCCAACTCGTCCATTGGGATCGCGACCTTCATGACATCTACCCAGGGCTCAAGGGTGCTTAATGCCCAAGCCCTTGAGGTGCCTATCTCCAACTATCCACGTACCGTAAGATTTCACCCACATGAAATAACCATCAACAACATCGACGCTAGTGACCGTTGTCGATTTGAATGTGTAACATAATCATACATTACCACCCATATAAATAAAAAAAACTCAATGCGAACAAAACATTGGTGCTAGTGAAAATGTTGAAAATGAATTGATTGGATTGACCATCATCGTACATAATCGTCACTCAACCTTCACTTCACCCCAATAGTACTCAACGTATCGTGATCTGTTAAGTCCCTTAAACTTATTCGTCTACCATACAAAATTGGATGTCTCCATTTCAAAATATAAATTCAAAAGTACTTTTATCCATAAGGTTTATGAAAAATACAATTAATTTAATAATCATTTCTTGTGTGACAGAAAGGGTAGTTTGTTGATCTTTCATACAATTAGGATTCCATGCAATTTGATAGAGTAATGTACTACTATATTATATGTCACTCAAGCTTAAAATAGTATAAATCATCAGGGTAAATAAAAGAAGTGATTCTTTATATTCATACATTAGAGGAACATAGACAAACCCTTGATAATTATTGTGAGAAGGACGTCACGATTTGTCACGGATAAAACACGTAGGTAAAAGAATCACATAATGTAGTTTCGGATGTAAAGCATTGACATAGCTATTATTGTTGTATTATTCCAAACTATTTTTTTCGGAAATCAAAATTGACTATCACTTGACTTTCACAGATGTTTCAAAGATCTGATATTCATGCACTTTCGTCCATTTAATTAGAAGGAAACGGAAATTTGAATTATGATGATATTAGTTATGAAACGGCTATTGAAATACCTAATTAGAGCAAGGATCCATAACGCTCCAATTAACACATACGTAATTACAAAGAACCCACGAAAGGTCTCCATTTGTAGGAATGTAATTGGTCCTTTTCTTTGTGAAGTCAGTATTGTAATTGTAATGCAAATGATATTTTTATGGACCACCAAATAAAACAAGCCATTTCAATACGACACCAACTAGTTCTGTTGTTCTCTCATTATAATTGAGTAATTATAGTGTAATAATCATGGACCTAAGTAGACGACTTGTTGCATTATTTTAAGAGGCTCCTAGAACCCTTATGGTTAGTATAGTATCAATTATCCTTTAAAAAATCTCTATGCCAAGGATTGGCATGCCTCACAGCAATAATCTATGACAATCATAAATCAATAAGAATAGCAATAACCACACGCTGATTATTAACCGATCTTGAATTCTTACGAAATTCGTTGTGACAATTTATGAAAATAAAGCATATCCGAACCAACATAAATAAGGATATAGACTATACAAGGTTGAAGTAGAGAAACTAACAAATCACATGAGCCCAATAACAAGGAGGAAGGAATACATCATTATAAAAATATCATAGGACTTCATCTATGGTTAAGCACATAGGTCTAATAAAATTATTTGAAACCAACCGCAAGAAGGGGAAATGACATAGTTACTAGTATGTGGATCACATCGTAAGAATAACCAAAGCTCTAAGCATGTTTAAGTATACAGGAACAAAAATATGTGGAAACCAACAACAAGAGAAAGGTATAATATCGTTACCTCCGAGGATGTTCCCTTGGGATCTCCTCTCACACGAAAATGATATTTTCGTAGCTCGATTGTAGCGCGGATGCATATACGAAGGTGACCTCGAGCTTTCCTACGTGATGGTGGTCGCAGATCTTCGATCAGAGCTCCTTCTCCGCTTTCGACGACGGCCCTCCGGCGACTAAACTAGCCAAGGTGGTGGTGCTCCAATGAGAGGGGAGGATGGTGGTGGCTAAGGCTTTTGAGAGGGCATCCTATCATGTTCTATTTATAGAAGAAGAGGTGAAAATGAGTGCAATTTCGGATCTGGTTTGGATCCATATATGGGTCCCAACTATTATACTTAAAACATCGATAACTTGAGCTAGGAATGTCGGAATTTGGTGTTCTTGGGCTCGTTGGAAAGATCTCGACGAGATCTTCGTAATGGCATGATTATTTGAATTTTTTAGATGTCATAAATGCTCCAAATTTTTAGGAAAAAAATACAGGGTTTCACATCATAAAAATCTTAAAGGAAGTCTTGTCCTCAAGATGTAGGATTTAACATATATGTTTCTGAATGTGACATAGATTCATGCATAAAAATCTTAAAGAGAACGAAACTCATAAAAATCTTAAAGAGGCTTGAAATAGGGTTTCGTGATCATACCTTCAAAAAGATAAGGGTATTTCTGTCGCATATATGCCTCAGGCTCCCATGTGGCCTCCTCAACGTTCTGACTATGCCACAATACCTTGACCAAAGGAATGTCTTTCCGTCGCAGCTTCTTGACTGTCCGGTCTAAAATCCGAACGGGTGCCTTAGGGAAAGACAAATTTGGTTCACGAGGTCCTCATAGCTAATCACATGTCGAGGATCTTGAATATATTTCCGGAGGTTTGACACATGGAATACATCATACACGCTTGCCAAGTGAGGGGGAAGTGCTACTCAGTATGCTACCCTCCCAATACGGGACAAAATCTCGAAAGGGCCAACAAACCTCGGTGCCAGCTTTCCCTTAACACCAAATCTTTGAATACCCTTTATTGGAGATATTCTCAAGAAGACAAAATCTCCGACTTCAAACTCGAGATCACGACACCTCTGATCAACATAGCTCTTCCGACAGCTCTATGCAGTTAATAATTTCTTCCTAGCCATTTCCACGGCTCTTGTTGTGTCCTCGATTACCTGAGTAGAATAAATACCCTTGTCGCCCACTTTCTGCCAACACAAGGGAGTGGTGCATCTCTGCCCATACAATGCCACAAAAGGTGCCATGCCAATACTAGCATGGTAGCTGTTGTTATAAGTAAACTCCACCAAAGGGAGGAGATCCTTCCAAGATCCTTGTCACTCAATGGCACATGCTCGGAGTACATCCTCAAGAGTCCGAATTGTCCTCTCTGATTGTCCATCCGTCTGCGGATGATATGCTGAACTAAGACACAGTTCAGTTTTTAAAGCCTTCATGAATTCTCCCCTATAATGTGACGTGAAACGAGAGTCCCTATCAGATACAACCTCCTTGGGAATTCCATTCAAGCGAATAACATGTTTAATATATAGCTTGGTCAGATCCACCGGAGTACATGTCATGTTCACGGGAATGAAATGTGCAGACTTAGTCAACCGGTACACAATAACCCAAATAGCATCATATCCACTTACTGTACGAGGTAAGGATGTCATGAAATCCATAGAGATACTCTCCCATTTCCACAATGGAATAGGGAGTGACTGTAACACGCCAGGAGGACGCTTGTGCTCTGCCTTCACCAATTGACATGTAAGGCAACGACTAACATGTTCTGCAACATCTCTCTTCATCCCCTCCCACTAGAAATGCTGACGGAGGTCTCTATACATCTTGGTACTTCCTGGATGGATAGATAATCTAGAACAATGAGCCTCATCTAGGATGTCTCTCCTTAACTCACCATCATCAGGGACACATGCACGGCCTCCCTTCCATAAGATGGACTCACAGACTCTGAATCCATCAAACTCCTCCTTCAGGCATCGATGGAATAAGTCTTGTAATTTCTGGTTTGTTTGTTGACCATGCACAATCCTGTCCCATAGTCCACTATACTTGGTAGGTACAGTTACGACATCTGTAGTACTATCAAATGGGTGCCACTCACTGAGTGCTGTGAGCATACCCCAAGTCTGTAGCTATGTTGCGGTACCCTCGGTATGTGTTCTCCTACTCAAAGCATCCGCTACTACATTCCCCTTACCCGGGTGGTAAGAGATAGTGCAGTCATAATCCTTCAGCAGCTCCATCCACCGTCTTTGCCTCATATTCAACTCTCGCTGGTCAAAGATATATTTGAAACTCTTGTGATCTGTAAAAATCTCAAACGTGACCCCATATAAATAGTGACGCCATATCTTCAACGCGAAGACTATCATTGCCAACTCCAAATCATGAGTAGGGTAGTTCCGTTCATGGTTCTTTAGTTGTCGTGACGCATATGCCACGACATGCCCACATTGCATCAACACTGCTCCTAAACCCTCCTTCGATGCATCAGTATACACCGTAAAATCTAAGGTGCCTGAAGGAAGGGTGAGGATCGGAGCACTCGTCAGTCTCTCCTTCAACGTGCAAAAACTCAGATTACACTTGTCTCTCCAAACGAAGGAGACATCTTTCTGTGTTAGCCGAGTAAGTGGTAGGGTTAGATGTGAGAAGCCTCTAACAAAACGTCTGTAGTAACCGGCGAGGCCTAAGAAACTGCGTATCTCTGTAACTGTCTTGGGCTGCTCCCAGGACATTACTGCCTCTATCTTGGCTAGATCAACTGCCATACTTGCTCTCGAAATTACATGATCGAGGAAAGCTACCTTGTTAAGCCAAAATTCACACTTACTGTATTTTGCATACAACTTGTGTTCTCTGAGTGTCTTAAGAATAGTATGAAGATGTTGCTCATGCTCATGTTCATCACGTGAGTAGATCAAGATATCATCAATGAACACCACCACAAAACGATCCAAGTATGGACAGAAGATTCTGTTCATCATGTCCATGAACGCGGCAGGTGCGTTCGTGAGTCCAAACAACATGATCACAAACTCATAATGGCTGTATCTGGTGCGAAAAGCAGATTTAAGCACATTTGTGTCCTTAATTCTCAATTGATGATAACCCGATCGGAGGTCAATCTTTGAGAATACCGCTGCACCTTGCAACTGATCGAAAAGATCATCGATTCGTGGAAGTGGATAGCGGTTCTTTACCGTCCTTTTATTCAATTGCTTGTAGTCGACGCACAAACGCATAGACCCATCCTTCTTCTTTACGAAGAGGACCGGTTCTCCCCAAGGTGATGTACTGGGGCGGATAAATCCCTTTTCTAATAACTCCTGCAATTGTACTTTGAGTCCCTGAGTTCGGCTGGTGCCATTCGGTATGGAAGAATGGAGATCGGTTGCGTGTCGGGTATCAAAGTAATCTCGAACTCGATCTCCCTCTTTGGCGATAGTCCAGGTAATTCCTATGGAAATACATCAGGAAAATCTCATACAATTTTGACATCTTCAATCATACGATCTTCGACAGGTAACTCCACAACATAGGCGAGAAAACCTATGCAACCCTGATCGAGCAAGTGTTGGGCCTTCAATGTCGATACATACAAGACCTCACTATCTGAGGTACATCCATCAAACTGAAAGGTAGGTATAGGAGACGAAACACTACCGTCTTCTCGAAGCAATCAAGGCATGCGTGATATTGCTCGAGCCAGTCCATACCTAAGATGACATCAAAATCTTCTAACTGAATAAGTAAAAGATATGCGGGCATTAGGTACCCGCCAATCCGCACTGCTACATTCTTCACTGCTTGTCGCACTATGAATAATTGTCCCCCTGGGCCTTTGATGTAGTAAGGAGATGAAACACAGACTGACTCTTTATCTAACTTGGGTACTAATCGTTGTGCTAGAAAAGAGTGCGTAGCTCTCGAATCAAATAAGGCATGTAAGGATATACCACGCACTGAGATCATACCTTGCACTACACCTCCTGAGGCGTGGGCACGCTCCTGTGTAATTGCATTCAATTGTCCCTACGGGTTAATGGGGTGTTAGAACTTGCAGCACTGAAGGTTGATCGTGGTGGAGGACGTTGAAAGCCTCGACCTCCACGACGAGAAGCTGAACCATGTGACTATGCAGGTGAGAAATTTGGTCGTACACTTGGTTGATGACTACCTGAGCTGCTGGCAAGTAAGGGACACTTGGCCTTGAAATGGCCCGGCCGTTGGTAATGGAAACACCTACGATCTCCTGGTTGAGAAAAAGGAGCATCTTGAGACAAGGCTAGCACCTCCTATCTTGCGACTCTGCAAGTGTGTCGAAGAGCGGAAGGAAGTAGTACCGTGACTCGCCAAGCCCTGCCCCAAAGTAGGTGTAGGGGCAAATCTTCTAATGGTAGGAGTGGTAGCAACTAGATGGAAACGACGCTCTCTACGAGTCTATAGAAATCTCGGCGAGCAGATCTCCCAGACTGAGGTGGTTGGAAGTGTGATAGACCCCCCTAAAGCCGACTTTGAGTTGCCTCCATCTTGGTAGCCTTAGCAACTACCTCCTTGATGGAGGTGAAATCCAAGGTAGACAACTGGTGTTGAACATCGTCACGTAATCCCCAAATAAATTTCTGTAAATTCTCCTCATGGAAAGTAGTGGTCACAGGTAAGTGGTGGGAGAGTTCAATGTAGCGAATGAGATATTCTTGGGCCATCATTGACCCCTGATTCAGCTCATCAAACAACCTCCTTTGATCCTCAACCCAGTGATCAGGGTAGAACTGGCTACGGAACTCGTCAAGAAATATTTCCCACGTTATGGGATCCTCCAGATGTTCCTTGGTGGCGTACCACCAACGCTCACCATAACCTGCTAATGAAAACTCCACAAATGTAAGCCAAGACTCTTCAGGAGCATGAATCATCCTCAACACCTTAGATACATGATCCATCCATAGCTCAACCTCATCTGGCGTACCGATGCCAAAGAATTGTGGTACCTTAGACCTTTGATATGCTGCGTAGGTCGTCTGATGTTTTTGTAACACCTCTAGGTCCTCTGATCCTTCCGGGTCCAGAGACACCGAAGGGTGAACACTGTCCTCCTCCTCACGCGAGGGCTGACATGAGGAGTCATTCTGCTGAAGGAGCCTTTGCTCCAATACAATCTGATGCTGTTGTATACCCCACACAACTTGAACTCGTAAGGCCAACTGCTGTGCAACATCAGGGTCAACACGAGGCGACATCATTCTCTGCAGAATCATTATATTAGCATTTATTTCTATGGTTGGAGAGATAATGGACTCATTAAACTTGACTGCAATTATTCTCCTTAACTATTGCCAAAATTAGAATGCTTTGTCGCTATATTTATATTTTAAATCTCGATGATAATCTAATATGCAAAAGATATAAAGGAGTATCGGGCTCTGATACCATCTGTGATGCCTCGCCCCTCCGGTAACCGAAACCGACGAGACGGGAGCGTCGAACCTATGTCCAAATACACCCACGATCTATGATATTCAGCCAACTATCTTATGCACATTGGATCAACATTTGAAATATAAATAACAACAGGAGAATAATATAAAATGGAAAGAAAATACACCATCTATTCTCATTGATAATAAACATCAAGTCCATGCCCATAGAAAGAAATACATCATAAAATTAAATTTTGTAGAAAAGGTTCTCCACATATCTCACCACAAAGTCTCTCAAAAAAACATAACAAAACGTCGAATAAATAAGTTACTCTAAGTAGAACGCACCCTGCTTGGTGCAAGTACGACGAAGAAGGTCTGATCTCCTCAAAGCCACTACTATTGCGGCTGTTGCTCAGCTACACCTGTTGGGTTCACACGAAGGTAACATTATGAGCAATTGCCCAGTAACGAAACAAATACTACAGTAACTAATTTTGGAGAAAGCAAGGAATGTATACTCAACTCTATCTAAAAACATATACATATATTGTAGACAACAAGAAAACCACCAAGTTATTCTGATTCACATTGGATCATACAATAACTGATTTTATTCATTGATTTAATAATCATTTGAGTACTACTACAATAGTCTTGATATTTCTCCAAGTTGGTTGGGGTCTACAACGGTATACAATTACAATTTCCAGTATCCGATCATTAATCATTCCTCATATTATTTTAGCACATGCAAGTACACGACTCGTAGGCCTCCGCTACGCGGGAACTTGATATTCATCTTGAGTAACTCTCAAGACCCTTTGTTCAACTAGAACATGAAACGATCGAAAACCTCATTTCTCCAACTTTAAACGACATCCCGGAACACCTCTCACAATAATAGTACTCGAAGTAAAATTAGATGCGACCACATCAAATTTTAAATCGAGTCTTAAAACTATGTATAAGTGAGAAATCAAGAATGCCAACCGCTCCACCTGCCAACTCCGTCGAGCGACTCCGGATACTACCGGGCTGCTAGGTGCAACGCATCACCCAACTCGTCCGTTGGGGTCGCGGCCTTCATGACATCTACCCTGGGCTCAAGGGCGCTTAATGCCCAAGCCCTTGAGGTGCCTATCTCCAACTATCCATGTACCGTAAGATTTCACCCACATGATATAACCATCAACAACATTGACGCTAGTGACCGTTGTGGATTTGAATGTGTAACATAATCATACATTACCACCCATACAAATAAAAAAACTCAATACGAACAAAACATTGGTGCTAGTGAAAATGTTGAAAATGAATTGATTGGATTGACCATCATCGTGCTTAATCGTGACTCAACCTTCGCTTCACCCCAATAGTACTCAACGTATCATGATCTGTTAATCCCTTAAATCTTATTCGTGTACCATATGAAATTGGATGTCTCCATTTCAAAATAGAAATTCAAAAATACTTTTATCCACAAGGTTTATGGAAAATACAATTAATTTAATAATCATTTCTTGTGTGACAGAAAGAGTAGTTTGTTGATCTTTCATACAGTTGGGATTCCATGCAATTTGATTGAGTAATGTACTACTATATTATATGTCACTCAAGCTTAAAATAGTATAAATCATCGGGGTAAATAAAAGTACTGATTCTTTATATTCATACATTAGAGGAACATAGACAAACCCTTGATAATTATTGTGAGAAGGACATCATGGTTTGTCATGGATAAAACACGTAGGTAAAAGAATCACATAATGTAGTTTCGGATGTAAAGTAATGACGCAACTATTATTGTTGTATTATTCCAACCTATTTTTTTTCGGTAATCAAAATTGACTATCACTTGACTTTCACAGACGTTTCAAAGATATGATATTCATGCACTTTCGTCCATTTAATTAGAAGGAAACGGAAATATGATTCATGATGATATTAGTTATGCAACGGCTATTGAAATACCTAATTAGAGCAAGGAGCCATAACGCTCCAATTAACACATACGTAATTACACAGAACCCACGAAAGGTCTCCATTTGTAGGAAATGTAATTGGTCCTTTTCTTTGTGAAGTCACTATTGTAATTGTAAGCAAATGATATTTTTATGGACCACCAAATAAAACAAGCCATTTCAACACGGCACCGACTGGTTCTGTTGTTCTCTCATTATAATTGAGTGATTATAGTGTAATAATCATGGACCTAAGTAGACGACTTGTTGCATTATTTTAAGAGGCTCCTAGAACCATTGTGGTTAGTATAGTATCAATTATCCTTTAAAAAATTTCTATGCCAAGGATTGGCATGCCTCACATCAATAATCTATGACAATCATAAATCGATACGAATAGCAATAACCATGAGGTGATTATTAATCGATCATGAATTCTTACGAAATTCGTTGTGACAATTTATGAAAATAAAGCATATCCGAACCAACATAAATAAGGATATAGACTATACAAGGTCGAAGTGGAGAAACTAACAAATCACATGAGGCCAATAACAGGGAGGAAGGAATACATCATCATAAAAAATATCATACGACTTCATCTATGGTTAAGAACATAGGTCTAATAAAATTATTTGAAACCAACCGCAAGAAGGGGAAATGACACAGTTACTAGTATGTGGATCACATCGTAAGAATAACCAAAGCTCTAAGCATGTTTATGTATACATGAACAAAAATATGTGGAAACCAACAGTAAGAGGAGGGTATAATATCGTTACCTCCGAGGATGTTCCCTCGGGATCTCCTCTCAGACGGAAATGATATTTTCGTCGCCCGATTGTAGCGTGGATGCGTGTACGAAGATGACCTCGAGCTTTCCTACGTGATGTGGTCGCGGATCTTCGATCGGAGCTCCTTCTCCGATGTCGACGGCGACCCTCCAACGACTAAACTAGCCAAGGTGGTGGTGCTCCAATGAGAGGGGAGGATGGTGGTGGCTAGGGCTTTTGAGAGTGCATCCTATCATGTTCTATTTATAGAAGAAGAGGTAAAATTGGTGCAATTTCGGATCTGGTTTGGATCCATATATGGGTCCCAACTATTATACTTAAAAACATTGATAACTTGAGCTAGGAATGTCGGATTTTGGTGTTTTTGGGCTCGTTGGAAAGATCTCGACGAGATCTACGTAATGGCATGATTATTTAATTTTTTGGATGTCATAAATACTCCAGATTTTTAGGAAAAAATATGGGGTTTTACATGTTCATCTCCGTCTCTGCCAGAGATGAAAGCTTGGGGTGGGGAGGTTGCGGAGGAAGGAATAGGATGATCTGAACTTCCCGTAAAAGTGAGGGAAGCTGGACAGAGGTCGGAGGGCAGCCAATGGAAGGTGAGGTGACCTAGATGTTGCGAATTAAAAGGGAGAAATAAAAGATAAAACAAGGTTAAGGAGCTTACATGGAGATCGAAGATCGAGTGGGTCATTTATCTTGGGTAGGGCTCAGGTCTGAGCTCCGGTCATCGCTCCATATGGAGAGCCATGCCAGAGAACTTGAATGGAGACAAAACCACCGTGACATGGTCGTGGACCTTGGGTCACACTTAGGTAGCAGAGCTGTTGTTGCCTCCATGCTCTAGCATCTCTCTGTCACAGAGGGGCGGAGGGAAGCTGGGCCTACACCCTTATGATGGTGGACGATGTGACATAGGGGCGGCGATGGGGTATTCAACAATGATGGAATGGCGATGTCAGGTGATGAAGATGCGATGTTTGTAACATGTGAAAATGGTTGGGAGTTATGAGGGAGAGAATGATCTTAGGTCTATGTGGAGGTGGTGTCAGGTCGTGGGAGGGAGATCAACGGTGGTTGCCAAAATGGGAAGGGGGTGAGAGGTGCATCGTGCATTACATGGGAGAGAGGGAAAAGATGGATGTGGTAGACGAGGTCTGGGCCGTTGGATCTTGTGATCCAACAACCAAAAGGTGGAGCGTGAGGCGATGAATTATATTAGATGAGAGATGCAGACCCAAGGGCTGAGGGGGATGCGTATAATGGCGACTGAGATGTGGCTGATCGAGGGATCCCATGGTGGGGAAGAAAGAGGCTACATGGAGGTCTCATAACTGTTGGATGGGAAGCCATCCAACGGGTGAGGTAAAGGCGGGATGGGACGGTGATGATGTCATCTGATGGGGGGATATCTATGGGTGCTGAGAGAGGCGGAGATGAATGGTTGAGATGAAGCAAGGTGCGTAGATCCAAGGGCGGAGAGAATAGGTGGGTGGCTGACAAGACGCTAAATACGATGATTAATTCGTGTTCATTGTAATACATGTACCTAGCGATTCGGTCAGAACCGAGAGAAGGATCTCCGTGAAGAGTGTCTCGACTTAATTTATATCCCGGGTAAGTCCGGGGTCGAACACAGGGAGGCAAAGGAACGACTTGGGTTTAATTCGAAAGTTTAGATCTAGATTTCCAATGTGTAATTTTTTTAGATTTTTTAATGCAAAATGAAAAACCAATGCAAGATGCGGTTGAATTAAAACACTAAGAAAACACACAACAAGGCCAAATTAATTTTAATGTCAAATTAGTCCAATTTAGCCAAATTATATTTTTCCTAGGATCTTAATTCAGTGAGGAACGCGAAACATATTTTTTTTGTATTTTCAGGGGTTAAAGTGCAATAAATAAAAATGTACACTTTTTAGGGTTTTTTTCGCAATTTATCACACAAACAGTAAGCAAAAATTATGAAAAAATTACTGGAACTAAACAATGATGCAAGGATACTACCGTATTTTTTTGGATTTTTTTTACAAGTTATGATTTTTTTATGGATTTTTTAGTGAAAATAGAGTGACAGTGAGTAAATAATTTCTAATAAATCCACATTGTCAAATTAATCAGAGTGCGAATTATCTCAGAAAGATATTTTCATGTAGAATCCAGGATATTTGAAATTTTGCAAAAAGGATATACATGGATTTAATTAAAAATCAAATATTTAAAACACTCTACAATTTATTTCGGGCACATGACAACTCCAATAGATGTGAAATTTGGACTGTAACTTTATCACATTTCACGGCATCATTCCTAAGTTTTGTGGATTTTTTGGAGCAACCGTGAGTTAGATATGAATTTAAGTGCTCGAAAATGGTAAACTATGCAAAATTTCAGTTGAACAATTTAATTTAATTACCCAAGGGATCACAAAAATATAAATAAATGTCCACAATGTAGAGAATTAGTTGTTCAACGTGAAAGCATTTTTTATTGAATAAAAAGATGCAAAACAAGGTCCAAATTAGTAGTGAAACACATGGTTATCCGTGCAAACTGGAAATTGAAAATTACAATGCAAGTTATATACAGGGATGATTATGCAATTACATAAACATAGAAATAAAATAATGCAATTTTTACATAAAAAAATAAAAAACAATTCAGACCTTCTTCTTCAGGCGTACTGGGCGGAAGAACCCAAAAGGGTTGAGGCTGGCGTCGGCGGCCGCGCGCAGCGGCGGTGGAGAAGGTCGCGGGTAGGAGAGGGGGCAACGGTGCCGCACTGGAGGCCGGTGGCGCTTGGCGGAGACGGGCCCGCGTGTGGCGGCGCAGGTGGGTGGCTGTGGACGGGCGGCCGGCGAGGGCTGCGGGCCTCGGCTGGCCACCGGCGGTTTTGATGGGGGAGGTGGGGCAGCGGCCGTGGAGCTGCTGCTCCACCTTCTGATTTTTTTAATTTTTTTAATTTTTGTGTTTTTTTTCTGATGCAATAAAAGAGATTTTTCTTTGTTTTAAATTTTTTTATTTTTTTGATTTTAATTAGAAAAGGGAATATGATTAAAGAAAAAAGTAAGATGGGTTGGTGGTGATGATGATGAACTAAACAAATAAAAAAATGATGGTGGTGGTGGAAAGGATGATAAGTGATGTGCTAAAAGAAAAAAAATGCAAAAAGACAAGATGAACTAAAACTGCCTACGATGAACGCGGGCGCCTATGGAGTGCTCTCGTGAGCACGGTCTTCGCTCAAATCGCCGGCGTGCGATGAGCTCGAGCAGCGCACGGTTGCGGCTGCGATGTTGGCCAAAAAAATCAACGGATCTCACCGGAGAGATGGTCGCCGTCGCTCGACCGCGGTTGCGTCGCTGTCACCGATTCAACTCTGGGAACTTGGCTCTCCTCACATAAAGATGGATCCAAGACAAAAATGAGGAGAATGACATGTATATAAAGAGAATGGAATGAGAGGTTATTAAAGTGGTGGAGTTGAATGGGAAGTTGGAAAAAATGGTGCAATAATGGAGTTGAATTGGTGGTTATTGTAGAGAATGTAAAATAAATAAATAAAAAATATAAAATAAAGTAGGCTACTTTAATTACAATAGAATAAAAGAGAAGAAAATAAATAGTGGATAATTTACAAAAGAAGACAAAACACCATGTACATTTTTTTTACTTTTCTAATATGTAATTTTTTTATCTTTTTAATAAGAGATATTTACAACAGAAAAAAATACAATAAAATACTACAATTAAAATACAACACAAATATAATTTTTTTTGTATTTTTAGTAATTAAGAAAGGTAAAATAAAAAATGAATAAAGAATGAATATATACATAATATACAATGTACATCTAGGTCCCAAAACCCAACTTTTGCAAACGAGCTCCGATTTTAATGAAACCACTTCCGTTGGATAGATAATTTTCTAACTCGAACTTTAAAAGTGAGTTTGATGAATTTGGAGTTCAGACGAAGCGGGAATTTAGCTTGGAAGTTGGACTTTACGGCTTTTTCTCTTTGGGATCTAGGAGCATTTATTTGAGGTAACATTTGTTTTGTATTTTTGTATTTTTATATACATTTTTATAAACAAGTTAGAGAAAAAATTAGGCAAAAAGGAGTTGAAATGAAATTATTAAAAATACATGAAGTTTTGGGCTATTTACATGTATAAAACTCCTTTATTTTTGCGGCTTTTTATGTGTAATTTATTTTGTACATTCTAATATACAATAATTAGTGTGTTTTATTTACAAGAGTTATTTGTTAATTTATTGATTTTATGGACATTTATTTGGGATTTTACTCGGGGATTTTGCTAAGATCAAGATATTGCGATGATGAATCGCGGATTCATCACCCCCCCATACTTAAACTTTGCTAGTCCTCGAGCAAATAATGAATGAATAAGTTGGATTAACCCCTGACTGTGCATGTGAATACAAGACTTGATCCGTTCAAGAACTCTCGATTTTAGAGATCCTAAAATTCTAAGCTGAACCAAGCTCTAGTCAAAAGGTACCCAATTCTCCTAATCATCAGACTCTCTTTGCATACGTATATATAAGGGATATGACTTTAAGTGTGGACTGCAGTTATAAGAGTAGAGTCACAACGTCACCCAAGGTTCCAGTCCAAGAGACTCTCCTATGGACCCGATCCTCAACACTAGGGAATAAATCATTTCTTGCATCCAATCCACCGTCTCTTTAGTTGTCAGACTTGAAAGTGTAGATGGAAGGCCAGTTGATAGAGGGAATAGGATTGTGTCATTTCTTCTCTCCCTCTCATTGGAACAAGGATCCTCTCAAGTGCCTTATTACGCAACGCATATTTTTGTTGTTGATCAGTGCGTCCGTCAAGAGAAGTTGGAGCCGTCTGCACTTGTTTTCCTGGGAGTACACCGTGGTGTGCCTTTTTTGAGTACCTAACGTACCTTCTACACCCAGACTTGTAGCATTTACGATGGAGAGCCCTTTTTTGGTGCAAGCTCGACTCCTGGTCCTATTAGCGGTGGTCCAAGTGGACACTTTGAAATGGTTGGGAGCGCTCGCCTTTGGTGGAAGCTCTTTTGATAATTGACTTTGTGGAATGAGAGCTTTTCTTTGAAATTTCATTGCTTTGTAGTATTTTTGGCTTGCTCCACTGCTTTTACCGAGAGTTGGCGCACACTGATCAACATTTTTTTATTTTATCACACCCTGGCACATAGGTAAATATCAAGAGACAGTACAAGAACTATGTTCTCATACTGGCTAAATGTGCTGACACTCAGGTTTCATGAAGCCTTCATTGATTTTATCCCATCCTCGAGCATCATCAAATCAAGTCCAAACTCAAATCCCTCATCCCAGTTCCTCAAGTGGAATTTCAACTCATCTCATCATAACTGCAGTCGTGTATGTGAGGTGCTGATCATATTCTTTAAGGTAGAGACTAAGCATGCAATATAGCACACAAATCTTTCAAAATAGGGAAATGTGAATAATTAAGTCAAAGACCCTAATGACTAAGGCTGGTTAACTCAAAGTCTCAAGACCTCATAAACCAAGTGTTCTTGATCACCACTAGTCTTGTGTGAAAGTGAATTGTGTCAGAGATTAAACCAACTTATTAGTTAGTTTTTTAGTTAGTTTTTTTTAAGATTGATTTTTTTAATTTTTAGAAAAAGTTTTTTTTTTCAAAAAGTTTTTTTTGACAAACAAAGGCAAAGAATTTTTTTTGTTAGAAAAGTTTTGCTTTTTTTTTCAAGAGTTTTTTTTTTGAAAAAGATAGGTAAATAAGAAAAGACTTTTTTTTGAAAAAGTTTTTTTATATAAAAGAGGTTTTTTTTGAAAAGTTTTTTTCTTAGCAAATAAGGAAAAAGAGTTTTTTTTAGGAAAGAGTTTTTTTTGTTGTTTTTTTATTGTTGTTGTTTTTTACCCACCCCATAATTATTGTATAATATATACAAAAATACATGAAAGTACGAGGTATGGGTAAAGTATATATGCAATATATACACGCCCCCTATACTTAGCTTGTGCTATGTCCTCATGGCACTAGGTGACAAAAAGACATAGCTCGTACTAAGCGTAGGAAAGCTAAAATAATAAAAAGTATAGAAGTCGATCCGCCCCCTATACTTAGGCTCTGGATAGCCTAAGTGTAGCAGAAGAGCAAAAATGGGGCGGACAAAGTCAAGAGGAGAAATGGATGAGTATAGACATATGGTGGGCATCGGCTCCCCCTATACTTAGGCTCTTGGTAGGCCTAAGTATCGGATAAGAGTAAGTGTAAGAACCAATGTGATCTAGAGAATATACAAGGAAGGGAGAATGTACAAGAGTGATTGAATCTTCTAAGATGTTGAATCTGTATGCTGCATCTTCATGACGAGTAATATGATGTATCTGCTCTTTGCTCACTCTGCATGAAGTTGATGACCTTGACTTGGACTAACTGCTCTTTCGAATCAACAAAATGCTTCAACAGTTGTCCATTCACCACATGAGATTGTGCACCATCTGTGAGATCAGCTATCTCTACACTTCCATTCTCGTGCACTTTCTTAACCACAAAGGGGACCTGTCCATTTAGATTTGAGCTTCCCATGGAACATCTTCAACCTGGCATTGAACAACCCTACCTTTTGCCCAGGGACAAAGTCTTTGCACCTAATGTGCTGATCATGCCATCTCTTTACTTTGTCCTTATAAATCAAGCTGTTGTCATATGCCCTGTTTCGGATTTCCACGAGCTCATTCAAGTTGAAGTCTCGGCAAAGCTTCCCTAGGTGACAACTCCAATTAATCTTCTTAATTGCCCATTCGGATTTATGAATCAATTCTGCGGGCAAATGGCATGGCTTGCCATAGATCATTCTATGGTGTCTTGTAGGCTGTCCTATAGGCCCACAGAACTTGGTCCAAGAGTTGAGACCAGTTCTTCCTATCAGGACGAACCAATTTCTGCAAAATACTCTTCACCTCTCTGTTCGAAACCTCTGCCATGCCGTTGGACTGTGGGTGGTAAGGACTAGTAACTCTATGCTCAAATCCATAGTCCTTAGCTAAAGATCTCATATCTCGATTCACAAAGTGGCTACCTCCATCAGATATCAAAACTTTTGGCACCCCGAACCTAGCAATAATATGGTTTCTCACAAACTTACAGACAGTCTTGCTGTCTGCAGTTCGGGTTGGGATAGCCTCCACCCACCTCGATAGATAATCAACCGCCAACAATATGTACTCATGTCCTTGGCTGTTGGGAAAGGGACCCATAAAATCTATGCCCCATGCATCAAAAACATCACAAATAATCATCGGTTGCATAGGCATCTCATCTCTCTGTCCAATTATCCCTCCCATCCTTTGACAAATCGGACACGACCGTACAAAATCAATGGCATCTCTAAATAAGGTCGGCCAATACAATCCACATTGAAGTACTTTGTGAGCGGTTCTCTTTCCTGAATGGTGTTCTCCAGTCTCAAGTGAATGACAATATGTGAGGACACTCTGGTATTCCTCCTGAGGAATACACCTTCTCCAAACACAATCCGGTCCTTCACAGAAAAGGAAAGGATCGTCCCAGTGGTATCTCCTCGAATCCGACTTTAGTCGATCAATGCTGCTCCTAGTCCAACCATGAGGAACTGCTTGGAGACAAGATAGTTCACCATGTTGGCATACCACGGGAGGGAGTCAATAACACAAATTGACTCATCTGGGAAGGTCTCTCTAATCCGCTCATGATCAGGAGAATCCTTAAGTTCAATCCGAGAAAGGTGATCAGCCACAACATTCTTCACTCCAGGTTTATCTTTTATCTCCAAATCAAATTCCTGGAGGAGTAAAATCCACCTAAGAAGATGCGCCTTCGCGTCCTTCTTTTCCATTAAATATTGAATGGTTGTGTGATCAGTATAAATTGTCACCTTAGAGCCCAAAATATATGATCTGAACTTCTCGAGGTCCCATACTACCGCGAGCATTTCCTTTTCAGTCACTGTATAATTTTTCTGTGTAGGATCTAAAACTTTGCTTGCATAGTGAATCGCAAATGGAATCCCCTCTCGTCGTTGTCCTAACACAGCTCCTATAGCGAAATCTGAAACGTCAGTCATGATCTCAAGGGGAAGAGACCAGTCAGGAGCTTGTAGGATAGACGAGGCACAAATCTTCCTTTTCAAGAGCTCAAAGGCCTCCAAACACCTGTGATCTACAACGAACTCTGTGTCTTTCCCTAAGAGCTCAGTCAGTGGGCGGGCGATCTTTGAAAAATCCTGAATGAATCTCCTATAGAATCCAACATGCCCTAAAAATGACCGCACTGACTTTACATTGGTAGGTGGATCGAGTTTCTTGATCACCTCCACCTTGGCAGGGTCAACCCCCATTCCCCTTTTGGAGATGACATGCCCCAACACGATACCCTCCGTCACCATAAAGTGACTCTTCTCCCAAGAGAGTACCAGATTCACCTCTCTACACCTCGTGAGGAATCGGACCAAGTGCGCTAAACATGTATCAAAAGAATCACCATGGACTGAGAAGTCATCCATGAACACTTCCAGGAAATCTCCCACCATCTTGGCAAATATGGCTATCATGCACCGCTGAAATGTGCCCGGGGCATTGCAGAGCCCGAATGGCATGCGCCTGAAAGCATAAAAACCGAATGGACATGTGAATGCGGTCTTTTCCTGGTCCTCAGGGGCTATGGCCACCATGTTGTAGCCTGAGTACCCATCAAGAAAACAGAAGAACTCTTTCCCTGCGAGTCTCTCCAAGATCTGATCAATAAAAGGCAAGGGAAAGTGATCTTTCTTGGTTGCAGCATTCAGGCGCCTGTAGTCGACACAGATGCGCCACGACGTGGGTACTCGTGTTGCGATCTCTAACCCCTCCTCATTGCTGACCATCTGAATTCCCGACTTCTTCGGGACAACATGAAGTGGGGCCACCCACTTGGAGTCAGAAATAGGGTATATAAACCCTGCCTTCCACCATTTCTCAATTTCTTTCTTTACTACTTCCCGTAGATTGGGGTTAAGTCTCCTTTGGAACTCACGGGAAGGTCTCACATTATCCTCGGTAAAAATATGGTGCGAGCAGAGAGCGGGGTTGATCCCTACGAGATCCGACACTGTCCAGCCTATTGCTTTGCGGTTCCTCTCTAAGACCTCTAACAACCTAGACTCCTGTTCTAAAGTCAAGTCTGAGCTAATGATGACAGGATATCTCTCTTTGGGTCCCGCAAGAAAGGCATACTTGAGTGTAGGAGGTAGTGATTTCAATTCTGGCAAAGTGGTATCATCAATCAAATCTGGCTGAACTGAATCTGAATCTGGTTCCGTGCTGCATGAAGGTGGGCTCAACTGTGTAGGACTCGCCACCAAATCGGAAGTATCGGGAGTCGGATCGTCAAAAATATCCAAACAATCGACAAAATCCACGTCCGACTCGTCATCAATGTCCCATGATTGTTCCGAAGAGGATGGAACTGACAGATCCGGATGGATCTCTAAGTCATCATGAGAATAGGTTGATGCATCTCTAGCAAGATCATACAACACCTGGCAAACTGCATCATGCACTATATCCTCTCCAGATGAAAGGGTCTCGCTCTGTCCTGAAGGAATCTGTCCCCAAATCCCAACTGTACTAATCATACTGCAATCTGCCTCTGAAGATGAGTACTCTATACTACTCTCTGAATCAGGTCGCTGACACTTGGTTTGCTTCATCTCAAGGTTCACTTCTCCGTCTGGAGAACGGAAATTCATCATACCCGTACCATAATCGAAAGCTGCGCCTGCAGTCCTAAGGAAGGGTCGCCCGAGAATGATCTGAGATTCTCTCCAATGATTGGGGGTCTCCATGTCCAAGACTGTGAAGTCCACCTGATAGTTCTGTCCCTCAATCGAGATAACGACGTTCTTCACTTCTCCCTTAGGTCTCTTCACTGAACGATCTGCGAATTGGAGTAAAGCTCTAGATTTGCGAAGTGGTCCCAACTCCAATTTCTGATATAATACTAAGGGAAGTAAGTTGATCGAAGAACCATTATCTAAGACTGTGCGTGCAAACGCAATGTCGTCAATACGACTCTCTACATAGTGAGCACCCATGTCTCTCTTTTTCTTTGGCAAAGTCTGATTCTTGAGACAATAGGTTGTGACTACTGATAAGACATGTGTCTTTATATTTCGGTTATCTTTCTTCCTGCTAACCCTTCTAGGTGTGCATCTCACCTTAAGGTATTTTTGGAAGGCAGGATGGTTAGCCACATATTCATCAAATGGCACCTTTACAGTGATGTTCTCTTTACAAAACCGTGCCATATTGGGGTCATCTTTCTGAATTTTTTGACGCGCTTTCCTACCATAAGAGCACGGGGGAAGGGATTGAAGATAGGGAAACAGAGGATGAAGAGTCTGAATCATGAACCGAAAGATCATTCTTTGCATTAACGGAAACATAGCTCTTCATACAAGAATCTTTTTGATGCAACATGGACTCAAAATCTAGACTATCTACTAAAGTTTGTGGAATAGAAGATGGAGTGGTATCCGCCACAACCGGAGATGCAAGGTCCTCCGTAGACTCAGAAGAATATCCATGCTGATGATGCTGCATACGCGCTCTCCTCCTCTTCTCGACTCCCTGAGTGGAAATCCTCGAATGGTGCTGATGAGGCTCTGAAATATGATGCCTCTCCTCCTCGTCCTCTGAAGACTCCTCAGGTAGAGCTTCAGAGATGCCCCTCCTCGTGTCCCTTGCCCGGTCAGGTACAACCACGGTCCTTCCGCTCCTGAGTGACATGTGGTTAGCCTCGTCACACGAAAGAATCTCATGTTCAGATTTAGGAGATGCTGAATAGTATACCTGACCAAAGTGATGCTGAAAACTAGAACGGTGCAGGCTATTGGGGTTAGCCTGAACTTGGGCTGGGATCGAGGTAGAGGGTGCAGTCTGCTCGTCTCGCCATCTGGACAGGCGGTTGACATCCACCCGTAAGTCCTGAACCTCATTCCTGTAGGAACGTAGCTCGTCGAGTATCTGCTTCTGAATATCCATGGGACTAGACGATGAAGGAAGTGGATAAGACTGGGAAGAAGAACGGGAAGACTGGCCCTGCTGGCCAGTGTACTGCCTCTGCTGCTGCTGCTGCTGGGGTTGCGGGCCCTGCTGACCCATCTGGTAATGGCCCTGTCGGCCATACTGCTGGTACTGCTGCCTCTGCTGCTGGGGTGGATGGAATCCAGGGCTCTGCTGTGAAGGAGGTGGTGCAGAGGTGAATGCGGTGTTGTGAAAGGTCGGGGGATGCTGATAGGTCTGTCGGTCTCCCGTACTTCCCTGCCTGGCAGGGTCCTGAGTATACCATATCCCATTCACCTCCCAAACTGGTGGAGGCTCCTCCTGGACTGTCTCTGCTACTGGAGGTGGCTGCTGGAAAGAGTGGGTGTAGGATTGGTCCTGCTCCCACGGCTGGGGTTGCCCTGACACCAACTGCTCCTGAACATGGTGAACTCGGTATACAGGAGCAGAGGGTACAGTCACGGCGGGTATCCGTATCTTAGATACCTTCCCAGTCAACTCCTCCATATGTTTTGGAAGTTTGGAGACGCTCCGGTCTAACTCATCAATCCTCCTGTCGTTCCTCTCGACTACAGTAAGCTTGTCAGCAAGGAGTCCCATGCTAGGGATCACGTCTTGAGAGAGATCGACTACAGCTGATTTTCCCCCTCCAGATGAGAGTGAACTGGGGGATGGTGTATAGGCCCTGCTGGCCATCTATGAGCGGCTAGTTTCAGCCATCTGCTCGAATACCCTCCAGACGGTATCCGCTCCTCATGATGTATAGCTGCCTCCACAGGCAGCGCTCACTAAACCCTGCATCTCAGGGTTGAGACCAGTAAAGAAGGATTGGACCAAGATGTTGTCATCTAAATTGTGACAGGGACACTTCTACAGGATGTCCTTGAATCTTTCCCAAGCATCACAGAAGGCTTCATGGGGTAACTGGGAAAAACTCGTAATTCGCGTCCTCATCATGTTAGTTCTACTCAAAGGGTAGAACTTCTTTAGGAATAGGTCCTTGAACTGGGCATAAGTGGTGACGATGATTCCAAGATTCTTTACCCAGTAATCGGCTTTTCCACCCAAGGCAAATGGAAGGGCTTTGAGCCTAATATAATCCTGGCTAACATTATTATGTTTGAGGTTAGCACAGATGAGCTCAAAGTCCCTTAGGAATGCATATGGCTCCTCAGAAGCATTCCCATCAAAATGTGGCAGCAAGTTCAGAAAATGCGGCTTCAATTAAAAGTCAACAGTAGGTTCGGCCGGACTCAAGTAGTTATGAATTTGATATTGTCCGGGGTTGTATGCCGCATCCATTGGTAGTTGGACCCCAACATTTAACTGTCCTAACTGAGCTCTCAGTAATGCATGTTGCTGCTCAGATGCAACTAATCGGGCTAGTATCATTCTCATCGGGTCTTCATGGTTCTCTTCTTCCTCTTCTTTCTTCTTTGGCATTTTACTCGAATCTTCTTTATGTCCTGAATCAGCAATGTGTTCTTGATTAGAAGAGGATTCATGAATCATGATATTCTCACCAAGGCGATGGTCTTCCTCGGTGAGGTGGGAAGAGAGAAAGGGAATGGTTTGAGAGTAACCATCCTAAGAGTGAATGATCCTGTGCTCAAGAGGGTCATGAGTCCAGGTTGGTCCAAGTTACGCTTGGACCTTTGAAGACATACTTTTTGAAGGGTTCAACGAGAGATTCGCAAAGTCCGAATAAATATCCCCCCAATCAGTCATCTTCGATGTCAAAAGAACCGATTAGATCACGATAGTCAATGAGGCACTAGTTCTACGGTGCACGTAAATGTGCGTAATGAACTCACACAATACAAACGCAATTCAAACCCTCAATTTCACCAACTCAACACATGATGGCCGTAAGAGTTCGGCCGAATTATCTGGTCAGTTTTAGTTGGTGAGAATACAATCTTGGGAAGATTAACGAGCTGTTAGGTGCCTGTATTTTCCTACAGACTGGCCCGGTTCTTACGACTAGTTTGACCTACTTTCAGCCAGTATAGGAGTAAGTACGGACCGTATAAATACGGATACCCATTCCTTGAGGACTAAGGCATCCTCTAAACCTCCCACTCTGCTAAGGAAGTCCGGACCGTTTACCGGCTACCCGTAAATCCTCACTGAAAAGTAGCTAATCGCCTAAAAATAAAGAACCAGTACTAAGTAAGAAATCCAGACTTGGCTCTATCCTAGGGTCGTCTCTCTCTCACTTGCAATTAAAACAAACAATGAGGGCTTTATGCACCCGAGAACAAGGGTTCTTTTTGTTCCAATTATTTTAATCAACCTGCTCAACTCAGTCCCAATTTTAGAGTTAGGTTATCACTTGAAATTTATGTGAACACACAAGCACGTCTACCGTTCAGTCCCAATTTCCTTTTGACCTTAAGTTGTAAAACAAGAGGGGAATTGGAAATCAGAATGCAAACGAGAAACTATGATGCATGCTCAGAAGAAGGTATACTTACAGTGAATCCCAGCACTCTTCATGCGTTATGCAGAACAGAATTTATAAATATTACACTAAATGCATGCAGATCAAGAAAGCCGCACCTAAACAATATACTATTATCGGGGAAGAATTGATTGAATTTGAGCTAAGTAGTACGTTTCTATGTGCGTCTCATTATGAATCTTATCAGATAAGTAAATCTTCTAAGATATGTGTGGCTTAATTTACGATGGGCACAAACAAGTTTGAATCTAAACTACCGTGTGCCTAATCCTTAAGTTCGCCACTCAAGTCGAGACTCCACCCTCACCGGAGAGTGAAACAAGCTCGACACACCACAAATAATGTCCAAGTCTTTTTACACACGCGAGCTCTCAAACAAGAGCCACTATAAAGAGCAAGCTAAATAATTACAAAAATTTACAAAAGCTCTCTCAAAAATAAATAAATTATCCTCGCACTTCAGCAGTCGGCACTCCTCACGTCCGTCGACCTCCGATGCACTCCAAGTCCACCGAACCCTCGCAAGGAAAATGAGATTTATATTAGAGAGATAAACAACAAGATGTATACAAAAATATGAAGAGAAATACTTGCAAAAAAATGAAATAAATACAAGTGGCTCAGGGGTCAGACTACCCGAGTAAACGAAAATCTAAATCCAAATTTTTAAACTAATCCCTAAGCCGTTTGCCTCCCCGGCAACGACGCCATCTGATGAGACGCTAAATATGATGATTAATTCGTGTTCGTTGTAATACGTGTACCTAGCGATTCGGTCAGAACCGAGAGAAGGATCTCCGTGAAGAGTGTCTCGGCTTAATTTATATCCCGGGTAAGTCCGGGGTCAAACACAGGGAAGCAAGGGAACAGCTTGGGTTTAATTCGAAAGTTTAGATCTAGATTTCCAATGCGTAATTTTTTTAGATTTTTTAATGCAAAATGAAAAACCAATGCAAGATGCGGTTGAATTAAAACACTAAGAAAACACACAACAAGGCCAAATTAATTTTAATGTCAAATTAGTCCAATTTAGCCAAATTATATTTTTCTTAGGATCTTAATTCAGTGAGGAACATGAAACATATTTTTTTGTATTTTTAGGGGTTAAAGTGCAATAAATAAAAATGTACACTTTTTATGGGTTTTTTCGCTGTTTATCACACAAACAGTAAGCAAAAATTATGAAAAAATTAGTGGAACTAAAACATAATGCAAGGAGACTACAGTAATTTTTTTGGAATTTTTTTACAAGTTATGATTTTTTTATGGATTTTTTAGTGAAAATAGAGTGACAGTGAGTAAATAATTTCTAATAAATCCACATTGTCAAATTAATCAGAGTGCGAATTATCTCCGAAAGATATTTTCATGTAGAATCCAGGATATTTGAAATTTTGCAAAAAGAATATATGTGGATTTAATTAAAAATCAAATATTAAAAACACTCTACAATTTATTTCGGGCACAGACAACTCCAATAGACGTGAAATTTGGATTGTAACTTTATCACATTTCAAGGCATCATTCCTAAGTTTTGTGGATTTTTTGGAGCAACCGTGAGTTAGATATGAATTTAATTGCTCGAAATGGGTAAACTATGCAAAATTTCAGTTAAACAATTTAATTTAATTACCCAAGGGACCACAAAAATATAAATAAATGTCCACAATGTAGAGAATTAGTTGTTCAACGTGAAAGCATTTTTTATTGAATAAAAAGATGCAAAAAAAGGTCCAAATTAGTAGTGAAACACATGGTTATCAGTGCAAACTGGAAATTGAAAATTACAATGCAAGTTATATACATGGATGATTATGCAATTACATAAACATAGAAATAAAATAATGCAATTTTTACATAAAAAATAAAAAACAATTCGGACCTTCTTCTTCAGGCGTACTGGGCGGAAGAACCCAAAAGGGTTGAGGCTAGCGTCGGCGGCCGCGGCGCCGCGCTCGACCGCGCGCAGCAGCGGTGGAGAAGGTCGCGGGTAGGAGAGGGGGCGACGGTGCCGCAATGGAGGCCGGTGGCGCTTGGTGGAGACGGGCCCGCGTGCGGCGGCGCGAGTGGGTGGGTGTGGACGGGCGGCCGGCGAGGGCTGCGGGCCTCGGCTGGCTGCCGGCGGTTTTGATGGGGGAGGTGGGGCGGCGGCCGTGGAGCTGCTGCTCCCCCTTTCGATTTTTTTAATTTTTTTGATTTTTTTGATTTTTTTCTGATGCAATAAAAGAGATTTTTCTTTGTTTTAAATTTTTTTATTTTTTAAAAATTTTAATTAGAAAAGGGAATATGATTAACGGAAAAAGTAAGATGGGTTGGTGGTGATGATGATGAACTAAACAAATAAAAAAAATGATGGTGGTGGTGGAAGGGATGATAAGTGATGTGCTAAAAGAAAAAAAATGCAAAAAGACAAGATGAACTAAAATTACCTATGATGAACGCGGGCGCCTATGGAGTGCTCTCGTGAGCACGGTCTTCGCTCAAATCGCCGGCGTGCGATGAGCTCGAGCAGCGCGCGGTTGCGGCTGCGATGTTGGCCAAAAAACCAACGGATCTCACCGGAGAGAGGGCCGTCGTCGCTCGACCGCGGTTGCGTCGCTGTCACCGATTCAACTCTGGGAACTTGGCTCTCCTCACATAAAGATGGATCCAAGGCAAAAATGAGGAGAATGACATGTATATAAAGAGAATGGAATGAGAGGTTATTAAAGTGGTGGAGTTGAATGGGAAGTTGGAAAAATGGTGGAATAATGGAGTTGAATTGGTGGTTATTGTAGAGAATGTAAAATAAATAAATAAATAATATAAAATAAAGTAGGCTACTTTAATTACAATAGAATAAAAGAGAAGAAAATAAACAGTGGAGAATTTACAAAAGAAGACAAAACAGCATGTACATTTTTTACTTTTCTAATATGTAATTTTTTTGTCTTTTTAATAAGAGTTATTTACAACGGAAAAAAAATACAATAAAATACTACAATTAAAATACAACACAAGTATAATTTTTTTGTATTTTTAGTAATTAAGAAAGGTAAAATAAAAAATAAATAAAGAATGAATATATACATAATATACAATGTACATCTAGGTCCCAAAACTCAACTTTTGCAAACGAGCTCCGATTTTAATGAAACTACTTCCGTTGGATAGATAATTTTCTAACTTGAACTTTAAAAGTGAGTTTGATGAATTTGGGTTCAGACGGAGCGGAAATTTAGCTTGGAAGTTGGACTTTACGACTTTTTCTCTTTGGGATCTAGGAGCATTTATTTGAGGTAAAATTTGTTTTGTATTTTTGTATTTTTATATACATTTTTATAAACAAGTTAGAGAAAGAATCAGGCAAAAAGGAGTTGAAATGAAATTATTAAAAATACAAGAAGTTTTGGGCTATTTACATGTATAAAACTCCTTTATTTTTGCGGCTTTTTATGTGTAATTTATTTTGTACATTCTAATATACAATAATTAGTGTGTTTTATTTACAAGAGTTATTTTGTTAATTTATTGATTTTATGGATATTTATTTGGGATTTTACTCAGGGATTTTGCTAAGATCAATATATTGCGATGATGAATCGCGGATTCATCAGTGGCGCGAGGAGAAGGGACCACGTGGCAGTTCCAGAGAGCGCTACGTGGTCCAATCAAATTATTAATAATTGGGGAAATGAGGAGAAATTCGAAAAGAAACAAAAGGAGGAAAATTAGAAAAAGTCAAAACATAAAATTTGTAGATCTCAAGGAGATCTACTCGTTTCATGTTGGACAAAATGCCAGAAGAGATTAAATAAACAACGCAAAAAATTGAAGAACATTTTTAATGAATAAAAACAATGTATTTTAACGGCTTGTGATTTTTTATCTTTTTAATTTCTTTTAAAGCCCAAAAATAAATATCTACAATATTTAATCTATTTTTTTGGCGTTTTTAATGGGGAATAAAGTAAGAAAATAAAGAAAATAAAATGGGGTCAGTTTTATACAATAATTATGGATATTTACAGGAAAAGGGTCACTTGCTTAATAGAGTGAATTATTGATGATTTTTATTGGATTGCTCATGCTCAGAATATAATTAAGGAGTATAGTGATGATGAATCGGAGATTCATCACCCCCTATACTTAAACTATGCTCGTCCTTGAGCATCTAAGGAATGAAGGAGTCTGATTAATCTATGACAGTGCATGTGAAACTTTCAAGGCTCAATTCATCAAGGACCCATGATTTGAGTGGTCCTGTAATTATGGGCTCAACCATGCTCTAGTCAAAAGGAATCTAACTTCTCTAATTATCAGACTCTCTATTTGTACATAAAATATAAAGATATGAAATTTAGTGTACTGCAATCACGAGAGTCGAGTTGAGATGTCACACAACATCTCAGTTCGTGAGACTATCCTCTAGACCTAATCCTCAACATTAGGGAATAAATCGATTCTTACATTCAATCCACCTTCTCATTTGTTTGTCAAACTTTGAAAATGTAGATGGAAGGCCAGATGATGGAGGGTATATGTTTGTGTATTTTCTTCTCTCCCTCACATTGGAACAAGGGTCCTCTAGAGTGCCTTATTACTCAACACATGTTTTTTTATTTGTTGATTAATGTATCCGTCAAGAGAGCTCGGAATCGTCTACACTTGTCTTCCTGGGAGTACACCGAGGTGTGTGTCTTTTGAGTATCTAAGATACCTTCGACATCCAGACTTGTATCACTATACGATGCAGAGCCCTTTTTGGGTGCTAGCCCAACTCCTTGGTCCTAGTAGCTTTGGTCCAAGTGGAAAGTTTGAAATGGTTGGGAGCACTTGCCTTTGATTGAAACTCTTTATAATTGGCTTTGTATTTGAGAGCTATTTTCACTCATATTATTTTATTTTATTTTTGGTAGGCTAGCTCTGCTGCTTTTACCAAGTAGGCATACACTAGTCAACGATTATTTAGTTTTATCACACCCTGGCACATAGTTCAATATCAAACAATAGCACGAGAACTGGTTCACATACTGGCTAGGGTTTGCTTACACTCAAGTTTCTTGAAACCTTCATTGACTTTATCCCATCCTCGAGCATCATTGGATCGGATCTAGACTCAAATCTCAATATTCAGTCCCTCAAGTAATATCTCAACTCATCACATCATTCATGTAGTTGTGAAAGTGATGTGCTGATCATATTCTTTAAGGTAGAGACTAAGAGTGCAATATAGCGCTCATATCTTTTAGACTAGGGAAGTATGGATTATTAAGTCTCAAACCCTAATGATTAAGGCTGGTTAACTCAGACTCTCAAGATCTCAAAAACAAAGTGTACTCTAATCCTTAAGCCTTGAGTGATAGTGAACGTGTCAGGAATACACCGACTCCAAAGTTAGTGATTTTTGTGATTTTTGATTTTTTTTGCAATTTTTATGGATTTTTTTGCTTCCTCAAATAAATAATGACTGGCCTAAGCTTATATGGATAGTTGCATCCATTTCCAGCCAGTATGGGTGTAAGTACGAATCATTAGATGGCTACCCGTATTACTTTAAAACGTTTCCACTCACATTGTCTTTTAACTACGCACTCTATTAAGGGAGCGCGTAGTTCCCTCACTAAGAAATAGCTACTCAGTTTTAAGTTCTGTAGTCAGAATCACTACTATTTTTAAATTTTTCATACTTTTATAGAATCTTCGAATAAGGTTAGAAGAACATAAATTTGTCTCATTTAATCTCTCTTTTTTTTGAAAGAATTTTGAAAACAGTTTCCAAACCATGTCATATTATATATAGATTTTCAAACCATTTTTTAAATGATTTTCAAAATGAGTGAAACCTCATTTTTCTAACATTGCCAAATATTTTTCAAAACAGTGTCACACAATTAAGAAAAGTTTTTCAAAGCTTTCACAAACATTTTTATGAAAATTAGTTCACAAAATAATATGCCCTATCCCTAAGATTTTTCAAAAAATTTCAAAAATTTCAAAAATATGAGCTATGACTAAAATATATACGAAGTATATATGGCACAACCCCTGTACTTCGCTTTTGCTATGTCCTCATAGCACAAAAGTGACATGAAGCCATTGCTCATGCCAGAATATAAGGAAGCACATATGAACAGACTTGGGATAAAATGAGTAGAGTAGGTGACAAGGGCTCGGGTCCCCTTATACTTAGTCTGGGAAGAGCCTAAGTAGAGAGATATTCAATGAGGAGGGAGGGACATGAGGCGAATAATCAGAGAATATACAAGGATTCCCCTATACTTAGGTTGAAGGGTAGCCTAAGTATCTGAATGAAGAATTAAGATGGGGAAACAGAGTATTAGTTAGGGTTAGAAGGGGATTGGATTTACAGAAAATGATTGAATCCGCGTAGATGGAGCAACTAGGGTTATGAGAGGATTGGGTAAAAAACAACCAGGCTCAGCAATGATACCCATGATTTCACCAACTTCACACATGAGGGCTGTAAATGTTTGGCTAGATTTATCTTGTCTGTCTTAGTTAGTGATCATCCAAAAATTCAAGTTCATTACGCAGGGTTTAAAGATAGGTGTTGGGCACTATCCTAGGGATACGTCCTTACCTCTCAACATTTAATCACAAACTATGTACAATGCTATTATTGCTCTCCCATAATCCATGATTAATTTTATTCCATTTTATTTTTATCGACTTGCATTAACAGTAGCAATTTTATGCTTTAGGTTATCACTATTTTAATTGAGCATAGGTCAAAAATTCATCGTCTAACGACCATTCCCAATTTCCTTTAATATCCTTAGTGATAAATCAAGAGGAAGATCGGGAAAAATCGATGCATTCACAAAATCCATGATGCATGCTTGAGAGATACAATACCTCCAACATTCTCCATGCACGTGCAAGACTGCATTGAAATTTTTACACTATATAGATGCAAGTCGAAGAAACTGCACCGTAAACATGATACTATTAGCACGAATAATTGATGTAATTCCGGTTAAATTGATCCATGTTTATGTGCATCTCAATGAATCAATGAGAAAATGTAAATTCTCCTCGATCCTTATTAGTGTGTCCTAACCTACGAATCAAGCACATGCTTTTTGAAAGGGAAGCTCAGAGAGTTGCGTGCCTAACCATAGGTTCGAACACTCAAGTAAAGCCCCGCCCGGACTAGGGTGAAACATGCTCCACAGAATACATGCAATGTTCAAGTCCAAAACACACACGAGCCCTCGAACGAGGACCGCTGGAGATGTAAGTAATACACACACACACACACACACACACACACACATATATATATATATACATATAATGAAAAGAAATGCATTGCTAATTAAGCTCCTTGATTTCTCCAGAGTTTCTTCTGCGACTCCTGGCAACAAGAGCTTCCAACTCCACGCTTCCGTGTCGATAGAGCGTCCTCCACCTCCACGGGCCCTACATCAAAAGAAAAAAGTCAGAAATACATCAAGAAATTTAATCAACAAAAATGATGCAAAAAAAGACACAAAAGGAGACCTATTTTTTTTTGAAAAAAATCAACTCAAAATAAATCAATAAAATCCAATAAATAAACAAGGATGAGCCATGTCCCCGATAATGACGCCATCTGATAAACTGCAAAATCGCCTGCTTAATATGTCATTTTTATCATAACACAAGAGGCAATTTTAGATCCATGCATAATCGACCACATGCTTGAATACTCGGCGATGAATTTTTACTTAACAAGTATACCAAGGTCGAAAACAGGGGCACGAGTCTCCTCATCGATTAATTGGAGATTAATGATTAAAAATGAGTAATGACAATCTTTGATCTGGTCTTCTTATGCAGACACTATGCACATCACAAAAAAGTTAAAAAAAAGATGTACACAATATTCATACAAAAACTTGGATGCAAGACAAAGATACCTTGAGTAAAATGCATGAAAAGAAAGTACAATTTTTTATGGATTTTTAAGCACACAATGCAATGTATGAGAACACATAAAAAGCATTTGTTTATTTTATTTTATGCAGAGTAAATGCGATAAAAATGCAAGAACATGAGGTGCACGAAATGATGATCCATATGTATTTTTATTTTGGTTTTTAGCTATTAAGATGATGTAAGTTGCTAAACAATATGATGCATGCATGCTTGCACACAATTATCCTTTTAAAATAAGCAGATTATCGAACAGCAAAAAATCCCAATTTCAACATTAATTGAAGCACTAAGGTATTTCACATCTCCAGTAATGGCATAAAAATGATGAGAAAATGCCACAATTAATATCTAGAATTTAACATGTCAAATACAATGTCAAATCAATTATATAATTATGCCATCAGAAAGAGAATCAAATAACAACACAACAAAATTGAAATAATTGTGTTTGTAGTTCATATGCTCAAGTTATGACTAAATGAGTGAAAGGGCATAACTACAATAAAAATATGATGACAAATGCATAAAATTTGCATATATGTACTTCAGAGGGGGCATAAATGCAATTAATAAAAATCACTCGGGCCCCTTCATAATTTTTCCATGTGCGCACGTGAGACACGCATGCCTGGGAAGGACCTTTTTGCAAATATTCAAACTTGGCAGAACATGGAAGCAAAATTCCCTGAGCTATCACCTATGGGGCACATGGGTGGAGGCTCGAGAGGAGGTTCGGGAGCCCAACGTAGGTGACTCGGACCACATAGCATGCCCGAGCGGTGCTAGAGCTACCTCGGTCCCACCGAGGCTCTAGGCTTGGCTCCGAGGCTGGTTCTTTCTGTGGATTGTCAGATCCGAATGTATCCAATGGCAACTACCCTCTCTAGCTCCTCCTTGGAGCGACGACAAAAATGGAGCTCAGGAGAGGGCCCAATTCCTCCGTCGTGCTCTCGTTGGCTGGCTTAAGGTCAAAGATGAATCTGGAACTTCATGCGAAGACCTTAGATGGGTGGAGAAGCTTCGAGGCGACCTGTATCGTCGAGTAAACACCACCACATCAGAGTTGAGCCTCTAGAATGGAGGGGCTTCAAAACCTCCAGCTAATGACGATGAAACCTGTAAGAGAGGTCAGATATAGTCGAAGCATACGTGTGAGTGATCTGGAAGTGAACGGAGGGTTGCAAGGCGAAGAAACAGGGGCCCTGGATTGATTCATCTCCGGCTCCGTCGGAGATGAAAGCTTAGGGGGAGGTTGCGGAGGAAGGAATAGGATGATCCGAACTTCCTGTGAAAGTGAGGCAAGCTCGACAGAGGTTGGAGGGCAGTCAATGGAAGGTGAGGTGACCTGGATGCTGCGAATAAAATGGGAGAAATAAAGGATAAAATAAGGTCAAGGAGCTTACCTGAAGATCGAAGGTCAGAGCGGGTTTTTTGGCTTGGGCTGAGCTCCGGTCATTGCTCCATCTAGACAACCACATTGGAGAACTTGAATGGAGGAAGACCACCGTGACAAGGTCAGTGGACCATGGGTCGCACCTGGGAAACAAAGCCCCTGTCGCCTCCATGATCTGGCCTCTCTCTATCACATAGGGGTGGAGGGAAGCCAGGACTACGCCCTTGTGATGTTGGATGACATGATAGAGGGGCGACAATGGGGTATTTAATGATGACCGAGTGGCGATTCATATGATGAAGGGGCAAGGTTTGTAACTTGCGAACATTGCCCTAGAAGATCGACCTTGAATGGTTTGGAGTTACGTGAGAGAGAAGGATCTTAGGGCTACGTGGATGTGGTGTTAGGTCGTGGGAGGAGGTTGTCGGTGGTTGCCAAAATAGGAAGGGGATGAGAGGTACGACGTGCTTTTTGTGTGAGAGAGGGGGAAGCTGGAGGTGGGAGACGAGGTCTCATTATCCATTGGCCAGGAGGTGGAGCGCGAGGTGATGGCTTAGATTAGATGGGTGATGTGGATCTAAAGGCTAAGGGATATGCGAAGAGGGGCAGTTGAGATGTGGCTGATCGAGGGATGCGATGGTAGGGAAGAAACATGCTACGTGGAGGGCACGTAGCCATTGTATGTGAAGCCATCCAACGGTGAGGTAAAGGCAGGACATGACAGTGAGGATGGCATCTAGTGGGGAGATCTAAGGGTGTAAAGAGAGGCAAAGATGAACAACCGAGATGAAGCAGTGCACGGAGATCTAAGGATGGAAAGAAGAAGCGAGTCGCGTGAGGAGAAGGGACCACGTGTTGGCTCCAGAGAGCACCATGTGGTCCAATCAAATTATTTAGAATTAGGAAAATGAGGAGAAATTCCAAAAGAAATATAAGGAGGCAAAATTAGGAAAAAAAATCAAAACATAACAATTGTAGATCTCGAGGAGATCTACAAGTTTCATGTTGGACAAAAAGCTAGAAGAGATTAAATAAACAACCCAAAAATCAGAAGAGTATTTTTATTGAATAAAAACACTACATTTTAATGGTTTATGATTTTTTATCTTTTTAATTTCTTTTAAAGCTCAAAAATAAATATATGTAATATTTAATCTATTTTTGGAGTTTTTATATAGGAAATGAAATAAAAAATAATGGAAATAAAAGTGGGTTGGTTTTATACAACAATTATGGACATTTAAAGGGAAAGGGTCACTTGCTAATTAAAGTGAATTATTGGTGATTTTTATCGGATTGCTAATTCTCAGAGGATAATTAAGGAGTATAGTGATGATAAATTAGAGATTCATCACTACTATAAATGCCATCAACAACCTTCCCACCAAGAAGGACAAGAGAACACCTCTTGTCAGATGCACGATTTTTAACCAAGAGTTCGAACGAACACTTCTTGACAACGTGTCATCTATCAATCTTATGCCTAATTCGCTACTTAAGGAATTTGGATTAGGATAATTGAATTCCAGCAGAATGATTCTGTAATTTGCAGATACTTCAGTTAAGCGATCAAGGGGGCATTCTTGCTGATGTCATTGTCACAATCCAAGGGATGTGATTCCCTGCGAACTTCATTATCTTGGACATGGACAATCCCCTTACTCCAAACTCCGATCATATTGGGATGGTCGTTCCTTCAGACAGTCGAGGTGGCAATGGACTATGACACAAGAACAATCACCTTTCATTCGAGCAACGACAAGGTCCAGGTAGAAACGATCCAAGTACCAAGGCATGCCGAATCTATAGCAGATGAGAGTGAGCCTAAGCTGAATGTAATAGATGACTATGATTTTTTGGCAGAAATCAGAGACACTGTGTTATTTCTGGACAATGAGGAAACCCATGAATTCCTCTCCAAGGAGGAGCTCCTAGAAAGCATAGTTGAATTCGTTGTGGTTCTTGAAGATGAATTACCTATTGATATGCTATCCGAGTTGATTGAGACATATCCATCCATGTCGTAAGAAGATTTCATTATAGATCTGTTTGAGACATTGAACGTAGAATCGAACGACACTTTGATGGACAATGTCCAGTTGAATGATCATACACCTACATCACTTGTATAAGTCACCACAGAGCTGATTCCGACCCCTCTAGAGATGAAGCAATTGCCGTCAACATTGAAGTATGCCTTCCTTACGGGTGTGCCCAACATGTTCCAGGTCATAATTAATGCACAACTGACCAAGGACCTAGAATCTCGTCCGTTCAAGGTTCTATAATGGAACTGCAAGGTGATAAGCTGGAAAAATATCGGATCTCCATGTGATTAACCCTTCACTATGCTCGCACCACATCTATTTGAAAGAAAACATCAAGCCCTCTCGTGAATTTCAGTGCTGTCTGAACCCTAACCTTCGAGAGTTGTGATGAATGAGATCACGAAGTGGTGTGATGCAGGTTTTATATATCCCATCTCAGATTCCAAATGTGTGAGTCTGTTACATGTGGCTCCAAAGAAATCAGGAATTACGATTGTAATGAACAAAAAGGGGAGAATATTCCGATCCGAGTGCCAACATCATGGCATGCCTGTGTGGACTATAGATGCATGAATCTAGCTACCAAGAAGGATCATTTTCCACTTCCTTTCATCGGCCAAATAGTCAAATGGCTAGCTGTAAAGGAATATTTCTATTTCTTGGATCTCTACTTGAAATATAATCAAGTAATTACACTCGAAAACCAAAAAATACCAAATTCACCTGTCCATTAGGGATGTACGCATTCTGACGGATGCTATTAAAACCGTGTAATGTACCCGCTACATTTCAAAGATGCATGCTAGCTATACTTGCAGACATCGTATGCATATTCCTCAAGCTTTTTGTGGATGATTTTCTCGGTCTATGGAGACAACTTTGATCAGTGCCTGACATATCTAGACCGAGTCCTACAATGTTGCTGCGAAGTTAATTTGGTGCTCTCATGGAGCAAGAGTCACTTCATGGTGCCTGATGGAATTGTACTGGACCATGTCATCTCCAAGAGAGGCATGGAGGTCGATCCGGCCAAAGTGGATGTCATTTCCAAGCTAGAGCCACCTACATAACTGAAGCAAGTCAGGTCATTTTCCGAGGAACGTGGGCTTTTACAGAAGATTCATTAAAGATTTCGGCAAAATTGCCCAACCTCTAATAGAGATTCTAGGCAAGGACACCGAATTCATTGTAGATGATAGAATGATTCGATCCTTCAACTAATTGAAAGAGATTATAACTCAATCTCTTGTCTTGCAGCCACCAGATTGGTCTCTACCAATCAAGATCATGACATACGCTTCCAATTATGCTATTAGGTCTGTGTTGGGACAATGAGAGGATGGATTTCCATTTGCAATTCATTACGCTAGCAGAACACTGGACGAAGCCCAGAAGAATTACACAGTCAGAGAGAAATAATTGCTAGCTGTAGTTTTTGTGCTAGAAAAAATTAGGTCACATCTGCTGGGATCTAAAGTCATTGTGTATACTAACCACTCTGCCATATAATACCTGTAAAGAAAGAAGGATGTAAAGTCACGACTATGGCGTTGGATCCTTCTACTCTAGGAGTTTGATTTTGAGGTACATGGTAATCATGGAGTCAAAAATGTTGTGGCAAACCACCTTTCCAGAATCACTGAGATGGAAACTCCTGAACAGGAAATCATTCCAATCACTGTAACCTTCCCAGATTAAGCTATCCTGGAAGTCACTTCTCTCCCATGTTATTATAAACTACCTTGTCTCCAAGGAAGTTCTACGAGATTGGCCAAAGGTGAAAATGGACAAGTTCATGTCCGAGGTATATTTTTACCAGTGGGAGGATCCATATTTGTTTTATGAGGGTCCAGATTATATCTGGAAAAGACACATTCCTAAGGAGGAGTATACGAGTGTCCTGAAACATTATCATAAATTAGAATTCAAAGAACACAATTTTGGAAAGCGTGCATCGATGAAAGTGCTTCAATGTGTCCTCTGGTGGCCAACTCTTTTCAATGATGCCACTGACTATGTTAATGGTTGTGCTGACTGTCAGAAGATGGGAGGAACCATCAGTTTACGAGACACCATGCCTCTCAGGTATATTCAGATATCAGATGTCTTTGATGCATGGGGAATCGATTTTATGGGATTTTATGGGTTCGTTCCCTAATAGTAAGGGCTATGAGTACATCCTATTTGCTATCGATTATGTTAGTCGATGGGTGGAGGCTATCTCTGCTTGATCCGCAGACAATCACATAATGTGTAGCTTTCTTAAAAACAACATCATTGCATCGTTTGGCATTCCAAATATCCTCATATCAAACGAAGATAGCCACTTTATCAACAAAAAAGTGAATAAACTAATTAAGGAGTATGTCATTGAGCATCGTGTCGCATCTCCATATCACCCATGTACTAATGGCTTGGTTGAATGTTCTAACATGGGGATCAAATCTATTTTGCAGAAACTTGTATGACTTTAAGGAAGAACTGGCCACTATTGCTCAAATATGTTCTTTGGGCCCCTACCGTATGATGTACAAATCTCATCTAGGAATGTCTCCATATCATTTGGTATACAACAAGCCATGTCATTTTCCTGTGGAACTCATTCATACATCACTATGGGCAGTCTGTATATGCAATATGGATGGAGAGAAAGCCAGTAAGAACAGAAAACTTGACCTGAATCGAATATTGGAATTCAAAGACTCTGCATATGACAACACCATCATTATAAAGAGAAAGTCAAGAGATAGCACGATAATCATATCAGACGAAAGACTTTTGTGCTGAATCAGAAGGTGTAGTTATTCGATGCAAAGCCGAAGTTATTTCCTTGCAAACTGAAAAGCAAATGGTCAGGTCCCTTTATTATTAAAAATGTACGTGACAATAACATCATCATTATATCCAGATTATCAGATGATGCACAACCTTTTGTAGGGAACGTGCAATTGTTGAAACCATATGTCGATCATGGTACATTCTTGTCTGTTGTAGACTTCATACATATTGTATTTCAAGATGAGCTTACAGACTCAAATGGATCCGACTCATGTTCTCCAAAAACAACTACTATTTTCTTCTTTTCGTGTCTATGTTTCAATTTTTTCATTCTTCTGTCCTTTAATTCATCAGTGATATACTTAAGATATACTTCATCCATTATATGGGGATGAGTGTATTCGAGTTACTTTTCACTTATTCTCTTGCATGTCTCCCCAACTTGTTGATATTTCTTCTCTATACTTAGGGATATTTTACCCTAAGTAGGCGGGGGGGGGGGGGGGGGGGGGGAGTCGAGTTGTGATTCTTTCATACAATCCCATCCTCGATCATCCCCACTTTGTTACAATTTGCTATACTTAGGATTAGTTGATCCTAAGTATAGGGGGACATCTTTATTTAGTCGTTGTTGTATAGACTTTCCTATACTCAGCACGAGTTATGTGTTCCTTTTTCTCTTTGATCAAGCTAAGTATAGGGGGTTCGTATATACTTTGTATATACGTTAACCATAACTCGTACTTTCTTATTTCCTAATAATATGGCTAAAATATTATATAAATTAAAATATACAATAAATCAACTATAAAGAATACACCCTAATAAAGTATAAGAATTTTTCAAAATTCTTTGTAAATGTGATTATTAAACTGAGTTAAAAATGTTTTGCAAAATGGCGTGAAAAATGGCTGTAAAATGTCTTGAAAAATCTTTTGAAAACTGTTTGGAAAACTTTTTGCAAAATGCTTTCAAACCTTTATAAAAAATTTTGTAAAATACTTGCAAAATTTCGTTTCATCTATTGGAATATTTTTTTGAAAATTCAATTTGCAAATGACTTGGAAAATGGTTCTAAAAGTATTATGAAAAATCTATTCATTCCGTTGAAAAATCTTTGCAAAATGATTTTGAAATTTTGTAAATGTTTGTAAAAATTATTTGTAAAGTTTATTTTCAAAATAAAGATTTTAAAATATTTGTAAAAATATTTTCAAACTATTTTAAGAACCTTGTATATGATTTATAATTTTTTTTGTAAAATTTCTTTATACAACCCTTGTATGTAAAACCTGTGAATACTGACTGACTTAATCTGTGTAAAGCCTCAATGTAAATTCCTTACCCAAATCTTGTAAATAAGCATACACTCTTGTGTAAATATTTGCACATACCTCTTTCACTAACCTTTATTAAAAAATGCCTAAAATTTTTCAAAATTTTCAATACTTAGAAATTTTGCAAAATACTTTCAAAAATTGCATAAAAAGTTGCATTTTTTTAAACCCATAAAAGTTCAAAATTAGAAAATATATTTACAAAAAAATTCCTTGCATCTGCATTTACATTTTCATTTTTCAGAATGATGTAGACAATTGAACAAGTCTAAGTAAAGTCTGAAGATTGGAGCTTGGTCTAGACCTTAATCCACTTAATTTCACAGGAACTCGTCCATGACTGGAATTGAGGCGCTTCATGCCACCTTGACTTAATTCTTTAGGTTCCATGAGACATTGTTCATGAGTCTATTCAGTGTGTCTAACTAGAACCCATCATGTCATCCATAAGACTCTTGTGATAGTGGCTTGACTAAAGACCTTACACTTAACACATAGCTCAACCCAGATGGATTGTTGAAAGATCTTGGAGTCTAAGTCAAGATGATACTAGGCCGCTTCGTTAAGGGTGGCTCAGGAACCATTCTTGGGGAATGCCGAAACCGATACTTCAACCCACTTCTTCTGTTAGCATGGGCATCTAACAACTGGAGACTGGATTGAAATAAAGCTTCGGATAAGGAATGGTCTACTAGTACAACTTTTTTCAAAACCCCAAAACATGGGAGGAACAAAAGATTCTACATGGCAAATCAAGAATTCAGAGCAATGATAAACAAGAAAATATCCAAAAAAGAAGACTATAATGAAAATTCTAAAAATATTAAGCTTACAAAAAAGGTCTGCTTCTTTGTGAATAATCAGTTACATTGGCCGAGCTTCGCAAGGAAATGCGACTACATTGGTCCATGCCAACTTATTTTACTTTTGCTTCTAGCTCCTCCCCCTTCTCAGTTGTAAACTAGCACGTACATGACCTTAGAAGATATCTGTCTCCCCAAGGACGAGTTTCCAGAGGAGGAGACTCCTTGATAGTTCAACAAATTGTATGGGAAGAGCTAACATATTCACACACATGGTACTTGTTATTTCAAGGTTGCAAGAGTATGCGACTGAAAGGATGGTTCTGAACAAAACGTGAATTGAACTGGATAAAGGATTATGGATCATAAGGGTTATTGTGTCATACTAAATAACCTTAATACGGTTTCAAACACACTAAAAACCTAAAGGTCTTAACTGAGTTCCAAACTTTGATTTTAATAAGAAAAGTTTAAATGTCAAAATTATTCTGAGTTCTTCATTTCCTTTTCTTTATTTTCTTTTTCATTCACTGATTGTCATAAGTGTTTTCTAGGGACTAGCAAAGGCAAATATGGGGGGGGGGTGATGAATATCCACTTCATCACCTTTATTCTTTCATTTTGGCCTTAAATCCTTAGCAAAATGCAAGTATATATCATTAATTTATATATAATAACACTCTCTAATTGACCTTAAACTACTATATATATGTATTTAATATAAAATAAAATAATAAATGAAATAAATGAAAAAGAATGAAGTGTTAAAGACATGGAATGGACCTAAACCCCGAGACCCAATCATCATGATGACTTTGCCGACAAGGAATAAAGTAAGGGAGGATAGGGTTGAGAAGCTGTACAGAACACACTCAAAACCCTAATTTTTATTCATCAATAAATATAATTTTGGGACCTATTTTATTTTCTTATTTTTATACCTCAAATCAATAAACCCTCAACATGAATATTGCACATAAAATACATAGAAGAATACAAAATTGAACTGAAAAATAATACACACTGTACTTAGGACATACAAAATAAAAAGCCGCAAAAAAAACTTCCCAGACCTGTATCTCCTCCATACAAACTCAGAATTGACAACTTCAACTTTATCGCTGTTAAAATTGAATTATCTATTTTATGAAGGTGGTTTCATTAAAAATGGAGCTAAGATACAAAATGTGGCTTTTGGGTCCCTATTGTATTGTATACATGTATATAATATTCAATATATTTATTCTTTTTCTGTCTACACTTTTTGTATTTTTATATACTTGTAAATATTATTTGAAATACATGTAAATAATAAACATAGAATAAATACATTAAAAATTCATTAAAAAAGAATATATCATAATATATAGGTAAGCTATACCAATATAATGCATGCACTTATTTATTTAAGCATATAAATAAAATCAGAAAAATAAACTAAAAATTTGTAAATGTGAAATTAAATAATTTGTAAATATATAAAATATCTAAATATAATTATAAAATTTGAAATACAAAATAAAAATAAAATACCTCAAAACATAGGTAAATATACATATAAGTATATTTGTAAAAATAAATACCTAATAAATTATCTTGTTAAAATAAAGAAAAATCACCAAAAAATAGTACATAGAATAATAAACAATTTTCATGTTTTAAGTTTTTTTAATAAAATCATTTATTTTTTTATTGAATTTGCAAGAATTTTTATTGAATCTTTGTCCTATAGTGGTCCTACGTGGACAACTCACAAGCAAGAGACTGTTGACTTCGGGTCAATAGCCCCTTCTCTCCTCCTCGAGCCCCAAGCTGTTCTGAAAATGTCAGAACCCTTATTTTCCTCCCTTTTCCCGTTTGAACCAATGATCGTTTTTCCTTGAGCTCTGAACGAACTCGACGATCTGATCTCCATGTTTCATGTCGTACTTTGAGGATCAATCAATCCTTTTCGATCATGGCAAGATCTTCGTTGTAAAACCCCCTCTCTATTTTGTCTATAAATAAAGCACCTAACCTTCAATCTTCTTTTGACCCCCCTTCACCCTCTATAACCCCCATCTTTGAATCATTAGAGCTTTCCGGTGACAGCAGCAAGCTCGCAGGAGCTTTGGCATGAAGAAAAAGCTGCAGAGGTGATGATCCGACGCATCAGAGTGATGAACCCAAAAAGAGCCTGAATTAATTTTGTCTATTTATGTTGTAGTTGGGAAATCGGGATCAATAAAAAATTAACCACATGGACAATTCAATTATATTAAATGAACGCGTAGTTTTATGTATTTTTAACCTGGGTAACCCTAGGGCCGACTCAAGGAGGCAAAGGAACAACTTGAGGTTCAATTTATCAAACTTAATGTACGATTTTCAAGAGAGGATATTTTTGGTGTCTTTTATGCAATATGAAGCACAAATGCAAATGCGAATGAATTGATGTCTTAAGAAAAACAAGAAACTTAGCCAAATTGATTTTTTATTCAAAATCAGATCAAATTAGGCAAGTGATATTTTTCCTGTAAACCTGTTTCAACGGTGTATGCAAAAAATATTTTCGTACATTTTTCGGGGTTAAAATCCAACACCAAAAAAACGAACAAATTTTAAGGTCTTTTGAGGATTTTTTTATGCGAACAATGTGCAAAAAATATGAAACTTGGATATAATCTTAAGTATGATGGAATGAACTTACATTAGTTTTTTTAGAATTTTCTGACAATATTAGATATGTTTATGATTTTTTATTCAAACATAGTGAATCTGAGTTATTATATTTAATAAATCAACAATTAAAGTTCACGCCAAACCAAAATTATGTCAAACATGTCTACTAATAAGCAATCCATGAAAATTGGTGGAAAAATATACTGAGTGTATCAAATTAAAACATCATTTACTAATTTTAATTTATGAATTATTTAGAGCACCTTGAGCATCTAGTTGTAATGAAATTGGGGCATGAATTAGGGTACAACTAAACACATATAACCTGAATTTTCGAGATTTGTTGGAGTTAAGAAGTGATTGAATATGATTTTCGGAGCATAAATGGGAAAAATACCATTGAATTTCAATCTCCGAATTTTAGTAAATCAACACAAAGTCACAAAATTATAAACCATATCTACTTTTATATATAATGAAATGATGAACACCAGAATATTTTTGGTTTACAAAATAATTAAAAATGATGGTCTAAAATCAAGATCAAACACATGGTTCTCTTTGCTATATCAAATATGAAGGTCAATGAAATAAAAATTTTCCTAAGGGCATTTCTTTAATTGCATATACCTTCAGGGGATATTTTGCAATTTGCCCCCAAAAAAGAAGGGGAGAGGCCACATCTTCTTCTTCCACTTTGGTATGGGTTACATGAATGGAATTGATGAAGGCGCACGGTTGGCGACGTGGAGTGGAGGGAGCAGCGACTGGGCAGTTGTGGAGATGCGTCAGGTGTGGTAGCTGCTCCGCACACATGGGAGTGATGGCATGCGACTGCAACTGCAACTAATGCGAGCATGACATGGGTGGCGCATGGCCGCGGTAGGGGCACTGGGGGCGGTGTGCGGTTGAGCGAAGGCGCTGGAGGTGGGATCATGGCTGCTGTGCGGTGAGGGAGCAGCAGTTGGACAGCTGTGGAGAGGCGACAGGTGTGGGAGCTGCTCCGCATGTAAGGGAGTGGAGGCATGCGGCTGATGTTGCTACTGGTGAGGGCGATACATGGGGCGAAAACCGTGGTGCAGGCTTTGGGGGAGGTGTGCAGCTGATTGGGAGCGTTAGAGGGGGCAGACATGCTACTGTGAGGTTGTCGTAGAGGCGAGGCGACCGACCGTTGCTAGGGTGCTCCACAGTGGCGAGGGTGTGGATGAGAACATGAGAAAAAGAAGTGGAGTTATGCACATGGCAGAATTGGCCATGCAGAGAGAAGAAAGAAACAAAGATGAAGAAGAAGAAGAAGAAAGAAGGAAGGGAGAAGGAAGAGGTAAGGGAAATGAATTATACTTGTTGGGCAAGCTGCAGCTCATGCTCCAGCTAAGTCCTCGCTCAATGGATGCGACCCGAGCTCGAGCAACCTATCGAACCAGAGCCGCAATTGTCACCGATGGGAGATCGAAGCACGGTGGCTCGCTCTACATTGGCAGATAAAGGAAAAAATAGGGAAGGAGAAGGGAATAAGAGGAAGAAGATGTGGGAGTTAGAAAAGAGGTGGCGAGGAATTTGATGAGAAGTAGTGGAAAAGGTATGGGAGAATGGAAGTTAGTGGAGATAAATAAATGAAATAAAAAAGGTAGGATGCTTAAATAAAATATAGAGAAAAAAAGAAATGATAATTTGCAAAAGTGTAACATGGAAATTGCTTATTTATACGAGATTTACATTTTCCATGTAGACCTTGAAGTCAAAACAAAATATTATGTACATGAAAGGAAACTTTTTTTGAATGCATTTTAAATAATTTAAATACAATTTTATGGCTTTTCCATTTTATGCATTTTTAAATAAATTATATTTATAAATAAAAATAAAATAAAATACTAGAAATAAAGTAAAATACAGATATTTTTTTTTGGGATTTTTAATAAATAAAAAACAAAAGAAATGGCAAAATAATTTACTGTAATTATGTACTTTATTAAAATATAGAATGAAGAAATTAATAGAAGAAGAAAGAAAGAAAATAGGTTAAATTGTATATGAAATGTTAGTGTCAAGTTAGTACATATATACATCATACAACTAGGTTCCAAAACTGAGATTTTGTAAAGGTGCTTCAATTTCAATGACATCACTTTTATTTGATTTTTTTTATAAATTGAACTTTAAAAGTGAGTTTGGTGAATTTGGAATTCATACGAAGCATGAAATTAGCCGAGAAGTTGGACTTTACGGCTTTTTCGATTGAAGAACTAAAAGTATTTACTCAAGGTGGAAATTATTTTATGTTTTTTATATTTTTATATACATTTTTATATACAAATTAGAAAAATAATTAAGTCAAAATGAAATTAGTATGAATTTATTAAAAATAAAGGAAGTTTGTATATTTACATGGGATTATTTACAAACAATATTCAGCACTTTATTATTATTATTTGACTTTTATTTTGAATTATTTTGTGGACTTATATAGAAGATATTGCTCTATTTTTCATTAATGCCCCATTTTTATTTTGGCATTTGCTTTTATTTCTCTAGTTGTAAAAATCATGTAGGAGCTAAATATTCCCTGTCTAGATAGAAAAATAAAAAAAATAGAAAAATACCTTTAAAAATTCCAAAAAATAGCATATTTTATATTACTACAGATTATAACTCCATACCAAAAATCACAAAAAATACAAAAAAGGAAACACTAAAAATTGAAAACTCATACAAATCAGTAAAAATTCTTAAAAATTCCAAAAAAGGTTTTTATATATTTTTATTTATATTATATAATATATATTAAAAATAGTTTTGGGAATTTTTAGACTTAATATCTATTTTAAAAACCCAAAACAATTCAATCTATTTATTATAGCTATTGTTTTATATATTTAAAGCAATTAAAAATACCTAAACAAAATTTATAAGAAAAATCACAAAAATATAGAACTTGAAAAGATAAAAACAATTTATTTTGTAAATTTTGACTATATATAGCTATATTTAAAAATATAAAATCATACATAGACTTTATATATGTTAATAGTTATAAATTTATTATTATTACTTATAAATACCTCATATATATTCAAAGCCTGTAAAAAAAAGGTTTGTTCTTGTAGGTATTCCCTATATTTTTATATTTATTTCTTATATATATCATATATAGTATTTATAATACATATTATTAGTATATAGATATATATACCTATTATATCTTTAAAACAAAAAGAAACTAAAAAATTTTGCAAAAATAAAAATAAAAATATAAAAATATAAAAATATAAAAAATATAAAAGATTTTAAAATCCATAAAAATTAAATATAAAACATTAACCCCCCAAAAAACAAGTAATAACAAAAACACACAAAAATATCTAAGTATGTTGCTCATTTATCCTTGTTCCCCTTTGCTTTCAAGTTATATGTTCAAGTTATGCTGTAAATTCGCAACCGTAAAAAATAAACCAATCACATAAACATGTAATTCTATCATAACATAAAGAGTAAACATGTATTTCTACCATCTACTTTAGGAGTTTGTTGCAACAAAAATATGTGGTACCAACACATATCAAATTAAGCAATTACAATGCTTTTAGAAATAGAAATCACATCATAAAGAAGTAAAACTATTGAAAATGTAGTACGCTCAACCTCTATAAGTGCTCCTCCTACTCTTGAATTTGTTTAGCTTGTGAAATAGGAACCATGGGAAAGATCATCACAACTTACTTTCCAATGGTGGGTCACAAAATAGCGGTCGCCTAACTAGCTTAGCAAAGAAACATGGGCATATATAACAAGGTAAAAAGTATTAATCATGCTTAATAGGCAATTTCACATAATAATATAAAAAGCAATACATGTAACCCAACTCATGCTTGCCCAACTATCCTAACAACACACAATTGTTTCCTAAACTTATCCCGAAGTTCTTTTAAAAGCCTAACCCGAATTATTAAGTATGGTTCTCATATGTCACATTACCAAGAGTGAAGCTGGCCCTAGTATGTACAACTAGTTAGGAACCAATGTTAGTCGAACGATATTTTTATACTGTCTTATCTCAAATATTGCTTGCAACATTTCATGGCATCAATATCTCAAGACCTGCAATCGTAAGGGTTATGCATTTCTACATCATAAGTCGTATTATATAAAGTAGAGCATGTGAATTCAGTCGGGCATCCATTCATCTATGCATGCATTTTTATCACTTAGCAAGTAGCATCATGCAACAAACTAAGCATTCATTAATCTGCATCATAAGGTAGACACTAACCTTTCTAACCTTTAAGTATCTCATAGAACTTACAGACATTTATGTGATAGCACATCTTAATTTCTAATAGTATTTGCTTCAAGTTATAAGCTTAAGAAGAGTAAATACAAGTCTCAAGTTAGAGAAACTCATTCTAGAAATGATGAATATGTGATTACTCACTCTAATTAGTAGAAAACATAGTTTCATCTCAAGTAATTGTGTGCATTCATGTATTTATAACTAATAATTAGTATTCATGCACTTATAAATAATTTACGTAAATTAGCATTTCATAGTGCATTCATATTCACTTTTATATATTCTCCTAACTTTATCAATTTTAAATTAATTCACAATAACTTCAACTAACACCAAACCGACTCCAGTATGTACACATCACTAATCTCAATCAATGAAAAATCATAAAAATACTAACTTGCATATATGTAAAATAAAACTAAACTCTAGTTTGAAATTTAAAAGTCGTAAATGCTGGTATCTCTCACATACAATGTCTAACTTCACCCTACTCACTTTTGAATTAATGTAAACTCGATTATCTATAAATCAAGATCAAAATCAAAAGACTCGGAATTCATATGTAAACCTTGGGTTTTGAGACAACATTGCATATTGTATATATTCATTGATTTTTGACATGTCATTTTATGTATATATTTAACACTTTTGATTTTATTTCTTCTTAATTTATTTATTTAATCACATGTTATACCTAATTACATAAAAATAAAAATAAAAAAATAAGAAAAATAAATGAAAAAAATCGATTCTGACTTCATCACACTAACCAATTCATCTTTTTATATCTCACATTTTCTAGTTGTCTCTCATTCAGAAAAATCCAAAAAATATATTTGTGTTCATTTCATTATTTTACATCATATTTGATTTTGCATCCATTTATTATTTACAAAAACCTAAATAAAAATTGCAAGACACAAAAAATTGATATTTTATATACATAAAATATCATAAAAATATTCATAACTTGCACACAAGACTTCATTTGCATTTGAGTCATTCATGAACGTGGTGGAATGCATTTAGTTCAACAGTTTTCATCTGTGTATTTTTGCATTGAGGTCATCTTTTTATTTTAATTAATTTTTGTTTGTATTTTATTGCACCTGTTAAAGTCAACATCCATGTGGCACCTCCCCACTGGAGCCACCTCAACGCTTAGGTTAAAACCCCTCCCCACAGGTAACTTCTTGTCCTGTAACACCTTCCATCCTTGCCGTTGGATAAAGTTGAATCTAGCAAACTCCATAACTTCCCCCTATTACAGTACCCACGATCAAGATCTGGGAAGATCCAACGGTCATCCCTTCACTCCCCACCTATAGCCACCCCTCCCCCAACGACCAACCCCCTCTAGTCTGCCTTCTCTCCGATCCTCTCCACCGAATTCGTACCCATCGACCTTGTCACCCATCTCATCTAACCAACTCAGTCATTGTATCGAAACCCAATCGAACTCCTTATCCTATCCCATTCGATCCCCCTCATCCAATGACCTACTCACACCAATAACCATGGCCGTAACCACCCCTCTCCTTATTCTCCTCCAGCGATACCAAACAACCCAACAAGTCTCCATCCTAATCATCCCTTCTTCATCAAACGAAGGCCAAAACCCATAACCAAACTAATATCTGCAACAAGATCATCAACCACCTTCATCTTCTCCCTCGCAACGACTCTAATCACCTTATCCTCCTCCTTATCATGTCTTCTATCCCCTGCAAGTAACAATCTGGAAAGGAAAGTCAACACACCCTTTATCTCCTCCTTCCTCGTAGGGACACAACCCAAAACCCCCTCATGGAAACATTCTTCCCCTCCTGAAACTCGTTAGAACCTCGGTCTATTTCCTCCCTAAACAACCTTCATTTATCCTTATCGCTTAAATCCTAAGATTCAATACCGTATTACCCACGACTCTAACTGCTCGAGATGAATCAACACCCTACATAACTATCCACTTCGCCCCTAACACAGTAAAAACCAAACCAAACGACCTATATAAGACTTCTTCCCCCTCCGATCATCATATCATCTGCTAATACAACATCTTCAAGAACCAAGAGCGAGAGAGATAGAGCTGAAAGGAGGGATGGTGACAACAACATCTTTCTTTGTGGTGAAGACATCCCTTAGGTGAGATCCATGAAGCCTCCCACTTCGCGTTGCTGCTTCGAATTCCTTGAACAGTTAAACTACTTCGACGCCGTGAAGTCGAGCAACCACCAAGGTTTGAGGCCAACCTCCTCCGATATTTTAGGCAACCTCGCAGGTAAACCTTCTCTCTCTCCCTCTATCCTTATTTCTTCTCATTTACCCATCTTATTCTTCTCTTCTCTAATTTATTATGTAGACTGCTACACAACTAGTCTATATTCTTCACCATTCTCGAATCAATCTGACAAAACACTCTCATTTTCTTAGATCCCTCTATCTTCATCTCTGTCTTGTCATAACCCTTAGATAACCACCATAAACGGAGCACCACCCTCTGCCTGACTTTCCACATCTCATGTGCATCAACTCCATGCCAAGCCTTCATGGATTGATCCACCTTATCTCTTATAGATACCTGAAGAGCCAGGAGTAGGCCATCGAATCTCTACATCACACACCATCAACAACTAACTATGGCCATGTGTCGACTGGAGAATGATTTCATGTCAGTCAGGTACAGCAAGAGGAAGAGGAACTCCTCACGCACCACATATACCCTCCAATCATGGGGGTCCTCCTCATCCACCGTCGAAGCTCTTTGCATCATCGTCTTCAGTCGAGCGGATCCTCTGCTGTGCAACATGGATCTATTGTAACCAGGGAGTGTACCCAAGACATTTGATCGAGATCAAGTGGTTCACATGAAATCAGAGATTTTGTAGGTCCTTACCGTGCGAACCGCTCGATCTCGATCGAGCAGCTCGGACACACTCCTAGGTTACAACAAATCCCTGCTGCACAGTAGAGGATCCGACTCCCCATCTTCAGACACTCTAGATAGCCATGTGGGCACATCCAAGAGTCATAGTTAACCACCAAACCTCCACATGAGCAGCTCAACCGAACAGAGTTCAGAGCTACTTTTGTCAGACACATGGAGACTCGATCCAAACCACCATCCAAACCTCTAGCACCTCACGTGACTTCCATCAGGTACGGGCTTTTTGCACTAAAAAACCTTCAATTTTTTAGATATTGCAGAATAACTCATGCTTATTGGGGAAATAACATAAGGCACTGATAACTTGGATTTTGCCGAAATCTTGTCAATCCACAGGCGGATCAACAGTCGTGAAGCGACCTCAGATGAAATCCCAATTAATCAAACCATTAACCCACAAATATCCAAAGTAATGCAAATAAATGTGCGGAGTTAAAATTTATTATAACTCTACAACAAGGATGTGTATCGGTGCAAGTATGTGTAGAGGTCGAACACAAGGATCAAAAGGGATAGATCGAACAATTAAATGCACAAAAGTGATTGTGTGATTTTTTATCTATTTTTAGTGGGGTTTTAATTTTGTATTTATTTATTTTATATTTTTATATTTGGTTTTTAAGTTTTTATTGTTATATTTTATTTTTATATTTTAAAATTTTGTTTTTCCTTTTTCTTTTAAATATACAATATATGATATAATAGACTATATATACAATAATATATAATATAGATAAGAATATAACTAAAAATAATAAAAAATTACAAAATTAAATGTTTTTGGATCTTAAATAATTTTTTAGTATTTTTTGATTTTTTAGAAAATTTTGCTAATTTTTATATATTTTTGAAGTCAAAAATTCCTTAAAACAGAGATAAAATAAATGGGCCAATTTAAAATGGAGATGAAAAATACCAAACAGTATCAAAATTTCTCCAAATTACATTAATAATTAGTATATTATATAAAGAAAATTCAGAGATTAAATAACATAACTTTAGAGTTTTAATAGATTTTATATATTTTTATCAAGTTTTTAGGGTTTTTTGATTTTTAATAGTTTTCTTTTTCTATTTTTAATGATTTTTGGTCTGATGGTTCTAAATACTTAAATAAGAAATATATTTTTTGGGATTTCTTTCAAAATGATTATATATTTTTTAGTATTTCCTAAGTCAAACAGAGACTTTTTTGTACTTTTTTTGATTTCTATAAATAGAGAAAAGTCCTAAATTAGAAAATAAAAAATACGACATGGGAGCTTGTGTAATCAGGCACCTATAACTATTTTTTGGGTTTTTTTCTGATCATAAAAACTAATTTTAATAAATAGAACAAATACACAAAATTCAATTGCTAGTAGGGACAGAACTGTAATTAAAATAAATGCTCAGGGACAAGATGCATTTTTTTACAAAAAGCTATAACTAAAATAAATAGTTTCTGGAGCAAATACAAAGTGCATAACCCACGAGGGCCTTGATGCAAAAATTCCAAGTTCACGTGTATAGACACTTAAGCGTAGCTGGCAAAGGACCAAAATGCAAATATAAATAAACACAGGGATACCTTTGCAATTATTCCAAAAAGGTTTAACTAATTATAACAGAACTATTTCATCAAAATAAAAAAAAATACGAGGTAAAAAATGCGATTATCCCTCAGGGCCCGCGATCGTGCAACTGGGAATCTCTCACCTGACACGCATCAAGCCCACGATTCGTGATGCCTCTTCATCCGCGGACGGTCAAGATTAGAACCCCCAAATGGGATCCTACAGTTGAAACACAACATATCCAATGGATGTGCTACAACTGGGGTGAGGCTGATGATCTAACGGCTCAAGGGATGCCTGGAAGAACGGCTGAAGAACTCATCCAAGACGAGGATCGATCCGACCATGCGTGCAGCTCCGACGATCTGGGGCCCCCCCGATGGATGCTTCACATTCCGCTTGACACCAAAAAGCTCCCATAAGCCTTCAAAAACCCCCAGGTCCCTTGAATGGTGAATCTGGAGCTCGACGAGGTACCGGGTAACTGGGGCGGTTGTTGAGCTTCAGATGGGGTTCAGATACTCCCTTCAACACCCGCATAAGATAGAAAGCACGGTGACAGTACATGGAAGGTGTTGTCCTTTATTTGGTGGGGTTTTGAGATGGAATGGGGGGGGGGGGGGGTGGCGAACAGTGGCGGTCGGAGCGGAGCTCCAGCGAGGGCTTTTAAGAGCTAAAGCTATGCTAAGAACGTGATTAAAAGGCAAAATAAAAGCGAAAAATAACACTAAAGACTAAAACTATCTAAAGAATGAAGAAAACTCGCCTCGATTGGCTGGAAGCCAGGAGATGAGGACCTCGATGGCCAGGTGGCTGGAGGTGGCTAGGAAGGGCTCCTCCATCTCTTTCCTCACTGTGAAGATCACGGGGAGACAGCTGTCACCTGCCTCTACTTGATCGAACACTCTGAGGGTCGAGAGTGGGAGAAAACCGAACCAACCCCCAAAAATGGAGGTGGGTGGAGTATTTACAGGCGAGTGATGGAGTGATATTCGAGGGGTGATCACAGACGATGCACAAAGAGATGGGAGAAAATCTGTATAGGGCGTGTATGGTAGATGTACATAGGACATTTTTCATGAAGGGTCCACGTTCCCTCGATTAATGTATCGTGGGGGAAAGTTTGAGAATGTGGGTCAAAACTAGGGGTGTCAGGCTACAGGATGATTCAGAGGTAGTTGACTGAAGTCAACTAGCGCCTCAACCTGGTTGGTTCACGTGGACCAACCGGGAAAAATCATCCTAAAAAATATTTGTAAAATATGAAATAAATAGTAAACAATTTTATTAAAATAAAGTTATAAAATAAATTGTTTATTATTTTATAAAGTATTTTATTATGATTTTTATTTATTTTTAGACATTATTAATTAGAAGTTAGGTTTTAGGGTTTTCTTTATTGGTATCTTTACATATGTTTTGAGTATTTTATTTTTATTTTGTAAATTTGATTTTATTATTTTATTCTATTATTTTATATATTTATAACTAATTTTTATATACTTAAATATATTTTTAGTATATTTTTCGGATGTAATATAGACACTTAAATAAAAAGGTATAATAAATATATAGGTATAAGTATAGGTATTTCATCTATGTATTATATTCATATTTTATTTTAATGTTTTCTTTATGGTTTTATTCTAGTTCAAATATGTACATAAATAATATTTACAAAATATTAAAAAATATAATATTATAAAATAAAAAAATAAATAAAATGAATATTTTATTCGGGTATATTGTCCAATAGGGATCCAAAACCTAACTTTCACACCTTATTCCAAAAAATATGAAACCACCTTCATTAAATAGCTTATTAAAAGTTATATATAATTTAAGATGATTTTTATACATTTTGAGTTTTTATTTGGGAGATATGGATCGGGGAAGTTGGGATTTTGGAATCTTATTCAGAGTATAACTTTTACACTATATATTATTTTTATATGAAATCATATTTTTCTATATATGATTATCTACAATTTTATTTTCTAGGTTTCTTTATTTGAGGTATAAAAACTAGAAAATAAAATGGGTCCCAAAATAAATAAATAAAGAATTAATAAATGGGATTTTTTGTTTTATTGGCCCTTATTTCCACCTACTTTATTCCTAATCGTCCTAGTCATCAAGATGCCTAGGTCTCGAGGTTTAGGGTCATAAAATACCTTTGCCATTTTATTCATTTTCTTTTCTTTTATTTCTTCTATAATTTTGGCATTAAAAATAGTATTTTTTTACAGTATTTATATAACAAAGAATGGATGTTAATATGCGTAAATTAAGGTTAGTTACATGCATTGGCTATGTTTTTTAAGGCCAAAATGATAGAGTAAAGGTGATGAAATGGAGACTCATCCCCCCATACTTGCCTTTGCTAGTCCCTAGCAATCACTTATGAAATAAGTGCAAAAAATGAAAAACAAAGAAGAAATAGAAAGTAAGTGGATTAAATTTAATTTTCAAACTTGTCTTCACAAAATCAAAGTTTGGGGCTTAAGTCGGACCTTTGAAATTTTAATGCGGTCGGAATCTTATTGGGAATAAGATTTGAAATACGACAACCTTCGAGAATCTCAAAACTCCGCTCAACTCTCCTCAATAGCCAGGTCAGAATACTTCAACTCATATATAAACCCTTTTGACTATGAATCTCACTTGTACAATATTTGTGATAGTGTCTCTTCTCAACTGAAATGAAAAAGGGATAGACTTCTACATCATGATAACCCAATGATCCCCCAATCCAGCAACTCCTTCCTCGAGGAGCGGGGTATTCCCTTCTAAGTTAAAGTGGCAACCAACTCAAGAGGAGGGGGTGAAGAGAAGAGTGGACGGTAGCCAGTGTTGCTACCTATCCTAGGATTCATGACCGGTATAGTCAAGTCATCCAGCTGCAGGCTCACAAGGTATGACTTTGAGTCTCAACCTTGCTTATTTGACTATACAAATATGTACACTCCGGCATGCATTTTATTTTCAATCAGGTCTGTCCACTTTTTTTGGAGTTTTTGCTTTTTGTTTTTTTGAAATACTATATACAACAACATTTACATAAGGAGTTTTCCCTCTTGAGCCAGTAGACTATCCCTCTTTTGAATTATTATTGCAACCCACACTCTCCTGTCTTTAGACATCTCTGCTACTGGAGGGGTTGGAGTGCACTTCCCTCCCTAGACGAGGACAAATGTTTCCACTTGTCGGTGTCTCATACCGACAAATACAATCCCATCAATACTCCAACTGAATTGAGCCAGGTGAAAGGTGTAGATTATCAACAAGAGCCATGCTTGTGCTCCGAAATATTCTACTTAGGCAGTCAAGAATACATTGAACCAAGTCTCACTATTCTCAAAGAATTAAGTCAATCAGACCTGAAGAACCTCAATTCTTGTTCCTATAAGGTTCCTGTGATTAGTTAGATTTATGGTCCCATCAAGATCCAATCTTCGGATTTTACTTAGATTTTTTCAATTACCAAACTCAATCCGAAAAATGCGAATGCTATGCAAATGCTATGTACAATGCAAAAACATTTTTGTGATGCAATTTTCAACTTTTAAACTTTTTATGGATTTTCTGAAAAGGTTTTGCAAATTTTTATGTAATTTTTTAAAAAAGATTTATAAATATTTTTGGTATTTTTGGTCTTGAAAATGTTTTTATGATTTTTGAAAACAAAAGATTTTGGATAAAATAGATACAAATATTTACATAGGGTCACATCTTGTATTTACAAGAGTTGATTTTTAAGCATTTACAAGGGATAAGTGATAATATATATAGTTAGTAAAGAATTTTGGTGTGATGTATATATATTCCTCAAACTTATTTGAAAATGATTTTATAAATGTTTTTGAAAACTATAGTCCAAAATAATTTTTACAAATAATTTTTACGGACATTTACAATCATTTGAAAATAATTTTGCAAAGGTTTTTTAAATAGTATATATATATATATTTTACAAAATGTTTTTGCAACTATTTTCAAAACCATTTGCAAATCGGTTTTCAAACATTTTTATTTCACACAAAAAAAGATTTTTTTACAGACAAATATTTTTACAGAGGTTGAAAATATTTAACAAAACATTTTCCAAATAGTTTTCAAAAGATTTTTCAAAAAGATTGTCAAACTATTTTTCAAACATTTTGCAAAAAATATTTTACCTGATTTATTAATCAGTATATACACAAAGAATTTGAGGAATAATAAACATCTTTTATTAAGTGATCTTAATGAATTTTATAGTATATTTTATATAGATCTTTAGCCATATTTATTATTAAAAATACGAAAGTATGAGTTATGGCTAAAGTATATACACAGTATATACGACCCCCCTATACTTAGCTGGAGTCCTCATAGATCAGAGAGAAAAAGAGAAGACATAACTCGTACTAAGTATAGAAAAGTCTAACGAATAAAGAGCGAAGGAATGGATGAATCATTGAGAAGTCGACTGTCCCCCTATACATAGGATCAAATAATCCTAAGTATAGCAGATTGTACACAAGGCAGGGAGGGTCTAGGGTGGGAATGAAAAGATCGTACTCAGACTGTCCTGCCCTATACCTGGGGTAAGATATCCCTGATTATAGATAAGAAGAGGAGACAGTGGAGAGGATCAAAGAATGAAAGAACTCAGGGTGCGCACCCCCTATACTTAGGACAAAGTATGTCCTAAGTATGGAAGACTGACAAAAAGGGGCGATACCTTTTTAGTAGAAAAAGGAAAATGAAAACGAAAAGAAGAAAAGACATATGACGACAGAAGAAGAGATCGAAGAGAATGTACACATCACTCCCACTATACTTAGGGTAAAAAAGCCCTAAGTACATGCAACGGCAAGTGTGATGAAACAAAATGAAGAAAGAACACTCAGCTCATCCACTCCCTATACTTAGGACAAAGTACGTCCTAAGCAAGGCACACATGGAGATGGGGTGGATGAGCAATACAGTGGATGGACGGAGGAAAATGAATACGAATATACAAGAGGATGGATGTACAGAGATCAAGAAGGTAGAAAGTGAACCTTCTTGCAAGACCGCTGAGGAATGGATCTGACAACGTGTAAGTTGACATCCGGGTCCTCAGATGACACAAACCGATTATGATCGACCTGGACAGTATCTTCAGTGGTCCTAGGGTGAGAAGGCACATACGGGTCAGTGGAAGATGTATGGCTAGGTCCAGCCTTGGGTGTCTCAGCTAGGTCATCATCAAAGTGAAATGGGACGAACTCATCATCGGAAAAAGTAAGGCCAGGTTCGTCCTGTGAAGACTCGCAGATATCAAAGTGAAAATGGACGAACTCATCATTGGAAAAAGTAAGGTCAAGTTCGTCCTGCGAGGTCTCTACCGAATCATCATTCTCACCAAAGGCCCGAATTCATTTACAAATGCAACAAGATCAAATTCGAACGCATCAGTCTCTCAAATGTCTGCACTCCGCTCAAAGGTATCAATCACGTAAATCCCGCGGATATCATCAACACATCGCCAAGTACCAGAAGAGGGAACTCCAATGTCTGGGCTTTCCAAATCTTCCCCCGTAGTGAGGAATTCTCGAGTCTCAATAGAATCCAATATACAACAAAAATCTCTGATAGTCTCATCAATGTCATAGTCCTCGAGGTCGACTAAGATAGGTGTAGTCACATCAGATGCATGTCTCTGGTCGGCAGTAGGTCCAGTGATGATCGCAATGCTCCCGTCATCAAGATGGAAACAAATATCTCTTGATCCATAATCAATGATGACTTTGGTAGAGGCGAGAAAGGGTCGTCCCAGGATGATTGGAGAGTGCTCCACATTGGGGGTCTCTTTGGGCAATACGATAAAATCCACAACATAGCTCATGCCCTGAATCCAAATGACAACGTTCTCTAGAGTACCCTTCGTCCTCTTGATAGATCCATCAGCAAACTGAACGATCATCCTGATTTTCTTGAGAGGCCCTAATTGAAGAGACTGTACCAGTGAGAAGGGTATTATGCTAATTGAAGCACTGCCGTCAAGGAGAGTGTGATCACATGGAAAATCAGAAATGGTGCATCTAATGAATGGTGTAGCAGTGTTCCCTTTCCTAAAAGATGGACGGTGGGTAATGGCGTGGGCAGTGGCCATGGTCAAAATATGATGCTCATATCTTCTCCTTTGCTTTCTCTTCTTGGGTTGAGGAGCAAATAAATGGGTCATGGCCTTGCGAAGTGGGGCATCAATGATATCATGAATATCAACCACCACTTTAGGTTCAGTCAACATTTTTTTGAATTTTTGGACCTCCTCCATACAAGGGGAGATCAGAATCATCATCTACACAAAGACGACTAAGAGCAGTCTATACAGTGTTGTCTTCGGGGTCAAATGTGGGACAAAATGTGAATGGATGTGTGGGTAAATGATCTGGCATAGGGGTCCTCTCCTCACAAAATGAATCACCAAAGTGTCTCCTGAATTATTTTGGATTTTAATTTTTTCCCATTTTTTGTATTTTGGATGATTGCAAGCTCTCATGATCATCCTCAAGTGAATCAATATCTTGAAATAGTGGAGCGTCATTAATGTTCTTATTTATATTAAATAGACTGTTAATCCTCAAATTCATATGCTCCATCATCTGGCTCAAGGTCTCAAGTGTGGACATCATGAAAGGTGACTCCAATAGATCAGTCTCGGGTGGGTGAGATGGAGGGCAGTGTGAGGGTGGTGGTGGTGGGTAAAAATCCGAGGTCTGATACTGTGGTTGAGGCGAATATATGCAAAAAATAGGAGGAAGGTCCTCCTGGAAAAAATGGAGGTGGACCGGTTGGAGGGTACGAAGGATATGTAAAGTCCAGATAAAAATTACTCCAGCCGGCAATCTCGAAACAAAAGGAAAATGATCAGGAGAGAACGGTGGTCAAATCAAGAGGTGTGAGAAGAAAGGCACAAATGCATAGAGAGATTGAGTATACACACAAGCAATCACAAACAAACTCACACAAAACAAAAACACCCCTCAATTCACCTACTCAACACGGTGAAGACCGATATGATGGTCTTTCTATCTTGTCAGTTTTAGAATTAGGTGAGAATCACAAAATTGTACAAACACTTAGGTCGGCTTATGGGATTTGGGCACTAACCTTAGTGTGTACGTGAGCAAGTAAATGCAAAGACAATGAGGGGATTACTCGCCCCAAGACAAATATTTTTCTTTTTTCGGTTGATTTTAGGTTCGAATAATATTAGCAGTCTCAATTTTATGATTATCACTTTTTTGGATTTTTTATAAGAAAATGCATGAATCCTATCGGGGAATCAATTAATTTTAGCACCTAAGTGACAAACTTAGAGGGAGAGAGTTTGAAAAGTAATGCAAGGTGAAATCAATGATGCATGCTAAAGTGTAAATGCTCACCTTGCCTCCAGCTCTCTTCGTGCAGGGATGCTAAGCAGAGTTGAAACCTAACTATATGCAAATGCAAACCGATGAAATTGCCTTAGATGAGAATGTACTATTATCGTGAAGAACAATATGCTAAGTATCTATAAGTGAGACCAAGGTCCGATCTTCGATCCCACTCGGTGCCTTCCACAACGGGTCCTGCATGAGCTGCATGCGACCTCTCTCGACACGCGATCTCAAGTACAATAAATAACAATAAATAATTTGACTAAGTCTAAACGACATTATAGGTGCAGGTAATTGTGATTAGGTGTTTGGACTTAATCTATCGATAAGCATATCCTACAACTACGACTCAATCACACAAAATAAGGAAAAATAAAATCGTAAAACAAAGTAGAAAAGGTAGAAAATGCGACAAAAATCAACGAGGCCCCCAAGGGAACAATCCCTCGGGCACTGAACCTCATGAGATGTGGTAGTCTGGAGAGTCCAAGTTATAACAATAAATAGTCTCTCTCTCACTTAAATTACACAAATAAATGAAGAAAATAAAAATACTGGGTGAGGTTGTCTCCCAAAAATCTTCTAAGTACTCCTTGATGCTCTCTCTTGCCGGCTAGGGTAGAATAGCTGACTCCACTTCCCAAGGTTGCGCAGAATCTCCTAGGGGATCCTCCTCAGTCCGCGGTCCCTCGCAACAAAGTCAACAAAGAAGATGTGATTAGATAGATCAATAATTAATATCAAATAAAATAGTAAATAAATAAAGAAAATATAGACAAATAGACAAATAAGACACAATCGAATAAACCTAATATATGCACAGTTCCTCCCCGGTAACGGTGCCATTTGATAAATGGGATTTTGTCGAAGTCTTGTCAATCCACAAGGCGGATCAACAGTCGTCGAAGCGACCTCAGACAAAATCCCAATTAATCAACAATTAACCCATAAATATATAAAGTAATGCAAATAAATATGTGGAGTTAAAATTTATTATAACTCTACAACAAGGATGTGTATAGGTGCAAGTATGTGTAAAGGTCCAACACCGGGAGCAAAAAGGATAGATCGGGCAATCAAATGCACAAAAGTGATTGTGTGATTCTTTGTCTATTTTTTATTGGGTTTTTAATTTTGTATTTATTTATTTATTTGTTTTATATTTTTATATTTGATTTTTAATTATATATTTTATATATTTTTTTAAATTTTGTATTTTCTTTTAAATATATAATATAGGATATAACAGACTATATATACAATAATATATAATATAGATAAAAATATAATTAAAAAGAACTAAAAATTGCAGAATTAGATGTTTTTGGATCTGAAATATTTTTTACTATTTTTGTGATTTATTAAGAATTTTGCTAATTTTTACACATTTTTAAAATAAAAAATACCCAAAACAGGGATAAAATATATGAGCCGAATTAAAATGGAGACAAAAAATGCCAAACAGTATCAAAATTTCTCTAAATTAATTTTAGTAATTAGTCTATAATATAAAGAATATTCAAAGGCAGAAAAACATATTTTTGGAGTTTTAATAGATTTTATATATTTTTATTAAAGTTTTTGAGGGTTTTTAAATTTTTAAGAGTTTTTTTCTATTTTTAATGATTTTTGGTCTAAAGGTTCTAAAACTTAAATAAGCAAAATACATTTTTGGGAATTTTTGAAAATGTTTATATTTTTTTTGGTATTTTCTAAGTCAAACATGGGTTTTTTTACTCTTTTTGATTTTTTATAAATAGATAAAAGTCTTAAATAACAAAATAGAAAATATATGTGGAAGTGTGGGCAGTAAGGAGCCTACATCTATTTTCTTGGATTTTTCAGATCACAATTGATAATTTTAATAAATAGAACAAATTCATAAAATTTAATTGCTAACAGGGGTAGAATTGTAATTAAAATAAAAGCTCAAGACCAAAATGCAATTTTTATAAAATGCTACAACTGAAAAAATAGTTCCTAAAACAAATACAAAATGCATATCCCACGAGGGCGTTGATGCAAAAATGCCAAGCTCACGTGTATAGACACGTGAGCCTAGATGGCGAGGACCAAAATGCAAATATAAATAAACACACAGATGCCTTTGCAATTGTACCAAAAAGTTTTAACTAATTATAATATTTATAGAACTATTTCATCAAAATACAAAAAAATGCAGGGCCAAAAATGCAATTAGCCCACAGGGCACGGATGGGAATCTCTCACTTGACACACATCAAGCCCATGATGCACGGTGCCTCTTCATCCGCGGATAGTCAAGATTAGAACCCCAACGGGATCCTACCACTGAAATACGACAGATCCAATGGATGTGGCTGCAACTTGGGCAAGGTTGATGATCCAACGGTTGGAGGATTCCTAGAAGAACTGCCAAAGGACTCGTCTAAAACAAGGATCAATCCGACCGTGCGTGCAGCTCCAGTGATCTGGGGCCCCTCCGATGGATGCTTCACATTCTGCTCGACACCCAGAAGCTCCCAGAAGCCTTCAAAAACCCCCAGGTCCCAGGAATGGTGAATCTGGAGCTCGGCTTGGCGCATGAGTACCTGAGGTGGTTCTTGAGCTTCAAATGGGGTTCAGATATTTCCTCTAGCACCTGCATAAGATAAAAGCATGATGAGGGTACGTGGAAGGTGTTGGCCTTTATTTGGTGGGGTCTTGTGATGGAATGGCGGAGGGCGGATGGTGAACAGTGGTGGTCGGAGAGGAGCTCTGGCTAGGGATTTTAAGACCTAAAGCTATGCTACGAATGCGATTAAATGGCAAAATAAAAGTGGAAAAAGAACACTAAAGACTACAACTGTCTAAAGAATGAAGAAAACTCGCTTCGACTGGCTAGAATCCAGGAGATGAGGACCTCGACGGCCAGGTGGCCGGAGGTGGCTGGGAAGGCTCCTCCACCTCTTTCCTCGCAACGAAGATCATGGGGAGCCAGCTGTCACCTACCTCTACTCAATGGAACACTCCGAGGAGTCGAGAGTAGGAGAAAACTGAACCAACCCCAAAAAATAGAGGTGGGTGGAGTATTTACAAGCGAGTAATGGGGTGACATTCGAGGGTGATCACATGTGATGCACAATGAGATGGAAGAAGATCTGTATAGGGTGTGTATGGCAGATGTACATAGGACATTTTTCATGAAGGGTCGACATCCCCTCGATTGATGTATCGAGGGGGAAAAATCGAGAATGCGGGTCAAAACTAGACAGGATACAGGACAAGTCAGAGGCAGTTGACTGAAGTCAACTAGCGCGTCAACCTGGTTGGTCCACGTGGACCAACCAAGAAAAATCATCCTAAAAAATATGAAATAAATAGTAAACAATTTTAGTAAAATAAAGTTATAAATAAAAAAATTATTATTTTATAATGTATTTTATTATGATATTTATTAATTTTTTTAGAGATTATTAATTACAGGTTAGTTTTTAGGCTTTTCTTTACAGGTATATTTACCTATGTTTTGAGCATTTTATTTTTATTTTATAATGTTGATTTTATTATTTTATATTCTTATTTTATATATTTATATCTAATTTTTATACACTTAAATATATTTTTGTTATATTTTTATGATATAATATATACATTTAAATAAATAGGTATATTAAATATATAGGTATACGTATATGTATTTCATCTTTGTATTATATATACATATTTTATTTTAATGTTTTCTTTATGATGTTATTCTAGTTCAAATATGTACATAAATAATATATACAAAATTATAAAAATATAAAATTATAAAAATAATAAAGAATAAATAAAATGAATATTTTAGTATATTGTAAAATATTGGTCCAAAATCTAACTTTCACACCTTAACTCCAAAAAATATGGAACCACCTTCATTAAATATCTTATTAAAAGTTATATACAATTAAAGGTTATTTTGATACATTTTGAGTTTTTATTTGGGAGATATGGGTCTGGGAAGTTGGTATTTTGGAATCTTATTCAGAGTATAACTTTTACATTGTATATTATTTTTGTATGAAATCAATTTTGTATTTTTTTATATATGATTATCTAAAAAATTCATTTTTAGGTTTCTTTATTTGAGGTATAAAAATTAGAAAATAAAATGGATCCCCAAAATGAATAAATAATGAATTAATAAATGAGATTTTATTGTATTATTGGTCCTTATCTCCCCATACTTTATTTCTTGTCGACCTAGTCATCAAGATGCCTTGGTCTAGGGGTTTAGGGACATAAAACACCTTCAACATTTTGTTGTTTTTCTTTTTTTTCTTTATTCTATATCTTTGGCACTAAAAATAGTTTTTTATACATTATTTATACCACAAAGAATGAATGTTAATTTTTGCAAATTAAGGTTAGTTACATGCTTTAGCTAGGGTTTTTAAGGCCAAAATGATAGAATATATGTGATGAATTGGATATTCATTAGACACCCGGTGACTTTGGAAAATTCCAAAATATTCCTTGCATAGAGGTGTATTGAACTACATATTTGCAAATGTACCTGTGGACACTTTATTGATTATCTATCAGGACATCGGTCTAATAATTTTGATTTTTATGTCATTTTGTAGAAAATTTAATTCTCTTTCCATGGACATCTTAATTATATTTATTGGATATTTATTTAATTAGTTGTAAATTTTTGTATGCAAGAATAATTCCGAGATTCTTCAATTCATATTAAATTCAATTTATTTCAAAAAGTATGCGAAGATATATATTGAAAAGATGATTCAAATTAAAAACTTTTGGTAATTGATTTATTAAGTTTCATTATCATATGCTCTCTGAATAAAAAAATTGGTGATTTACTTATTTGATTTTTTATTTGATCCCATTGAAATATCTTTTGAAAATAAAAATACCCTTATATGCATCATCTTGGTTACATCATTGAGAAGTTTTCTTGGATTTTTCGGAGATCATTGTGTTGGTTTAAAAATTCTTTAATTATTAATCATGATATTTGTGCATCTACATTTTTAATTCTTCATACGATTTTAGAAAATTGCAAAAAAAGTTCATTTGTTATTTTCTCACTTTGCATAGAATTTATTTTCTTGCATAAAAATATATTTGAAAGCTTTCATCATAGTTGTTTCGTTTAATCTTTTATTCAAAATTCCAAAAAAATGCAAAAATCACAAAAACCATAAAAATTCCTCTTTTACGAACCTAACTCCGAGTTGTTTTAAAAAATAATTCTAGACCCTAGAGTTACCTTTCTGAGTTCGACCTTAGGACTTGATCATGTAAAATAAATAATTTGCCACATCGAATTAATTACTTTTTTGTATTTTTGATTACTCACTCTGCATCGCATGATACAACAATGTAATCCAATCAAATTGGTGGTAAGAGTGCATTTTCAATAGGTTTCCTGAAAGATATCCTTCTTTGTGTTGCTATTAGAGTTGGACTATGTAAAACCTCTTAATTTACCGTAGGGGAGTTTTCAATTTCCCAATATTGAAAAGGATCATAGAGTTTGGTAGATGTTATTGGAACATTTCCAATGACCCCAAGAACATCAAATTCTTAATTTCCTACCTTAAGTTACGAGCATGCTAAGCTTGACATGTCAAGTTCCTGTCAAGGGATTCACACCATAAATGTCCATTTACATGTAATTAGAGAGGAGACACATCCTCTCCCCTCACAGGAGACATTGTCATAGCATAGCTGGAGCTTGTTTGAGTACGTTGAATCAACGCTCGGAAGCATCCATCATGTAGATATGCTCAAGGTCATCTCAGGGCGCATGTTCTCATGATGATTTGAGTCATTGGACATGCCCAAACACGTGAAAGGAGATCCCGAGGTATCATCCTCTTGGGCAAGGAAATTCCCCCAACCTAATTCATGGTCTTACATGATTTCTTATACCTATTTGCTTGAATATACATAGAGCTCTAGGGTTTTCTTGTGGCACGCTTATAGTGATTTTGATGCCATATTGCGCCATATTTTGTATGTTTGGTCCATATGAATGCATGTAGAATTGCAGAGAACACGGTATAAGTGGGGAAACTTCAAGAGGATTCTGTCTGTAATCTCATACGGACTGATGTATTTTGGACCCAACTTCTCATGTTTACTGAATTTAAGTAGGCCCTTCCAAGGGGATACTCGCTAGAATACACAATCACCTACTAGAAATTCTATATCTCTTCTCCTCTTATCCGCACAACTTTCTATTTATCTTAGGCAATCTTCAAATGCCTCTTTATTTCTTCAACTTTTTCTATTAAATTTTGTATCAATTCTGGTGCGATCAAGTTAATTCTCCAACTTTATTCCAACAAATGGGATTTTTGCATGCTCGACCATACATAGCTTCAATATGGACCCATTTACTAGCTTGATAGATATTATTGTATCTATGAGTTCTATTTTTTATCCCAAATGTCCTTGGAAGTGTATGCACATGCCCGCAATATTTATTCTAATGTTTGAATAGTTTGTGCACACTGACCATTGGCTTGTGGGTGAAAATCCATACAAAATGCTAATTTTGCTCCATAGCTTCGCATAGACTGTGCAAGAGTCTAGAGAAAAATCGAGGACCTCTATCAGATACAATAAACACCAATGCCCCATGCAATCTCACTATTTCATCAACAAAAATCTTTACGAGGCGATTGATGAATCCAATATTCAACTACCTTATTCATTAATCTTAGATCATTTCCGATGACAATTCAATTAATAAACCCTTAAAATACAGAAATAAACAATTGATATGTTATATATAATTAGGGCTCATTGTTGTATATTAAATTCTTAATACAAGCTCTATCTCATTTGTGTATAAATTCACATGTATATTGAACTTATTTTCTACATTTTATGTAGTTTATACCAACTCCAAATCAAATAAAATCATCTCCATTGTGTAAATATTACTAACAAAAACAAATAAAAATACTAACTTGTATATCAAATAAAATTAAACCCTAATTTGAGATCGATAAATATCTGATTTATCATCTTTATTTTCACTTATTATCCCTCTAGATTAAACAATTCAATTCAATTAATAATTAATTAATTCAAATTAATAACTAACCCTTTATGAAGAATTAACCCTAATTATTATACATAAGTAATTCTATTATTTTATCTGTTATTTTATGTGTTTTCTTATTATCAAAAATCAAATTAAAATTTAATTAATAATATATATTATATATAACATTGTTCATAAATAAAAATATAAAACAATCAGAAAAGAAAATAATAAGTATTTTTAATTCTTTAAAAATACTTGCAAAAATATTATAGTGTATATATGATCTATTTTGATTTCAAGTTCCACATCAAAGTTGTAGATCTTGAAAAGATCTACAAATTTTATGTTAACATTTTTTGATTATTCCTTTAATTATTTATTTCTTATTTTACAAGTATTTTAGATATTTTTAATTCTTTGACCGGGCCGTGTAACCCAATCATACGCACCCACGTTACTCGGCCTTTCATAAAGGCCTTCATGCATTTAGGGTCGTCTGATCCGTCTGATCAGACGGCTATAATCCATCTAAGCTCGCTTCGTTCCTGGCCCTTTGATCAGATTGATCAGAGCGATCATGGCCTTACACTCATGCCCAAATCCCAACCGTCTGATCAAAGATCAAATGATGCACATTTCGTCTTCTTCCTCCAACCACCGACTTCCAATAGATGCAACGCTTCATGCATCGCCTCCTTCTCCCATTTCTTCTGGTTACCTCGTGTGTCGCTACCACCTTATTCTGACACCCACTCATAGCATATTCTCACCTCTCCTTTTCCATAGCCTCCAACCTAACTAACTTTCTCACGTGCATCATCTAGAGTTGGTTGAAACCACCTCCACGAATCACCACTAACCTATATCACCCCTAATCAAAACCATATGCCAACCACTGGTTTATGATATCTGCCACTTTATGTGACTTATCCTTGCACTATTCCAACCCTAAGTGATAGTTATCGGTTGAAGTTGAGTGCGACAACAGAGATTAGATCGTCAACGAGATCCAAGGCAAAGTCCTCCTTGTTGTAGGTCCCTGTAGATGGTTCTCGAGCTCACGATGCCCGACATATTGATCGACGATCCAGGAGCCTCTTGAAACTCCTAATTCCAAGCAAATCATTCCTTCTTCGATCCTCTTCCATAGATTCTCCAGGTTTGCCCCAGTTTCATTTTACTTTTAATTTTTTAATTTTATTCCATCATATTTAATAATTATTTCACTCCTTAATCATTCACACATCTCTGTGATAGTTTACCAATCTTCATGTTCATGTCCCTGATCTTGTTCCGCTTCTCCATCGATGTATCCACCTCGATTCATAATCCTTTCTCTGCAAGAAGAAGGTCCCATGTAGGGCTCTTATCTATCATCTCCGTCGAGCCCCCATTTCACTTCCAATTCGCCCATTTAAGATGGCCAAGTGCTTGGTCTACTGATGAATCCACGATTCATCTATTTTATATGGACATCTTAGCAAAATCCCCTTAATAATTCACTATTTAAACCCCTTAAAATAAATTAATTAACATTAACTAATTATGCTTAAATTAGGAATAAAATATGTAAATAAATAACCCTTATTTTTAACTAGAATTGAGCTTATTATTTTATGTATAAATTATTTCTGTTTTAACCGAACTCTTTATCTAATATTATTAATTAATTAACTAACTAGCATGACATCAAGAATTAAAATCCATAAAAATCAAGATAAAACAAAAAATCTGACTCTGTATAATTTGTATATATTATCTTTGTTTTTTATTTTCATTTTCTAACATATAAAAAAGGTCCATAAAAATTAGATTAATTATGTATATCAGAATTTAGGCTAGCACTGCTCAAATATGCACTCATGATCCTTCAGTTTGCTTATTGATCAATCAAGCGACCTGAGGTTCGTTGGAGGAAGTTACTATAACGGTGCAAGACATGCAGGTTCTTGTTTATTTTTAGTAGTCCTTGATTGTACTCACCAGCACCATTACTCCAGAACTCGATTATTCTTGACCGACCTTTCCTGCGAACTACAATGTTGTAGTTGGCTATGGGTTAGGGAAGATCACGTGTTGCTCGAGCAACAACAAAGTAACAATGGAAATAGTCAGTGAACAAAAGGTAATGTCCGATGAAGGTCAAGCAAAACTATCTGAAGCAGACAATGACTTTATTGCAGAGATCACGATTGTACAATTTTCTTTGAATGACACATGGGTATAATAAATCCTCTCCCTAGAGGAGGATCTGGAAAGCACAATCTTTACATGATCCGATGTCAACTGGGAAACAAATTCTAAATTGATGATGGACCTTTTTAAGGAAGAGGATTCATGATAGTTCAAACATAATTAATTCATTAATGATTTATTCAACACATTGTAAGCTGAAACACTAGTGACTGAGGTGAACAACACCTCTAAAATCATGACATATCATCCACCTACCAGTTCAGTTTCTGAAGTGACGGAGAAGCATGCCAGATCATAACAAGAGTTAAAGCCACTTTCGACAGGTCTCGAGTATGATTTCCTTGTGAGGGAAGAAAACATGTATCCGATTATCATTAGCAGCAGGCTGACCCCAGATCAATAATCACGACTGTCCGAGGTTCTAAGAAAAACCGCAAGGTGTTTGGTTGGCATGTATCAGATCTCTATGGGATAAACCATGCTCTGTATTCACACCACATCTTTTTAGAAGATGATGCCAAGCTGTCCTGAGAATTTCATAGAAGATTGAGCCCTAACTTGTGGGACACCATCATGAAGGAAATCATGAAATGGTGTGATGAAGGCTTCACTTATCCCAACTCCAACTCCAAATGGGTGAGCCCCTTGTAGTTCCATAGAAATCAGGGTTCACTGTGGTTACAAATGAAAGAGAGGAGATTTCCACTCAGGTACCAACATCCTGGTGTGTGTGTGTGTGTGTTTATTACTGTTGTCTTAATGCTACAATAAAGAAGGACCATTTACATTTGCCATTTATTGATCAAGTTCTAGAAAGATTGGCTGGCAAGGAGTTCTTATGCTTTTTGGATGGGTATTCCAGATACAACCAAGTGGAAATCGCCCCAGAGGACCAAGAGAAGACTACATTCACTTGCTAGTTTATCACTTATGCTTTCAGGGGAATGCACTTTGGTCTATGTAATGCTCCTGCTACATTTCAGAGATGCATGCTTGCAGTTTTCACCAATATGGTTGGTAGTTTTCTCGAGGTGTTTATGAACGGCTTCTTCGTCTATGGTGACAGCTTCAATTCTTATCTTGAGCACATAGACAGAGTACTTCAAAAATGTTGAGAAGTTAATCTCGTACTATCTTGGGAAAGAGCCACTTTATAGTCACTTAAGGGATTGTACTGGGCCATGTCATTTCCAAGCGTGGCAAGGAAGTCGATCCAACAAAGATGGATATTATTGCCAATCTCAAGCCACCTCAAAATGTTAGAAATGCGAGGTCATTCCTAAGGCATGTGGGTTTCTAGAGACATTTCATTAATGATTATAGCGGCATCGCCCGATCTCTAGCTGAATTACTGTACAAGGAGACTGAGTTTAATGTTGAGCAGCATGTTCACTTATCTTTTAATCATCTGAAGGAGCTAATCACTCAAGCTCCCATCCTACATCCATCAGATTGGTCTGAACCCTTTGAGATCATGACGGATGCATCATACTTTGTAGTTGGGGCTGTGTTAGGATATAGGAAAGACAAAGTGCAATATGCCATTCACTACGCCAGCATGACATTAGATGAAGCTCAACAAAACTATACTGTTACAGAGAAAGAGTTGCTTACCATTGTTTTTTCCCTTGAGAAGTTCAAATCCTATCTTCTTGGATTTAAAGTCATCATCTACATTGACCACTCTGCTATCAGGTACCTACAGTAGAAGAAAGATGCGAAGCATGGATTGATCAGATGGATCCTTCTCCTCCAGGAGTTTGACTTGGAAATCAAAGATAAACCTGGAGTTCAAAACATAGTAGCAGATCACCTCTCCAGAATTGAACATCAAGAACCTCTACTGAGCAGTGCACCCAACAAAGACACCTTTCCTGACGAGTCGATTCTCTCTGTGGATTCTCTCCCTTAATATGCCCATATTATGAACTACCTCATCTTGGGTGTAGTCCCACAAGATTGGACGAAGATCAAGAGGGACAAGTTCTTGTCCAAAATCTATTTCTACCAATGGGAAGACCTACTATTATTCAGGGAAGGAGCAGATTGTATTTGGCACCGATGTATCCCTCAGGAGGAGCATCACAGTATCCTCGATCATTGTCACTCGCTCGAATATAGTGAACACCACTCTGAAGACATAAACGACGGTAAAAGTATTGCAGTGGGGCCTATGGTGTCCCACACTATTCAAGGATGCAACAACATATGTCAAAGGTTGTGTTGACTTTCAGAAAATAGGAGGAACCCTTACAGCTAAAGACTCTATACCCCTGAAATTCATTCAGATTTCATATGTATTCGATGCTTGGGGCACTGATTTCATGGAGCCCTTTCCCAACAGTCAAGGATTTGAGCACATCCTTATTGTCGTTGATTATGTGAGTCGTTGGGTGGAAGCTATCCCCGTCCGAGTTGCTGATAGTCATACATTTTGTCGATTTCTAAGAGAGAATATCATTTCATGGTTCAAGATACCAAAATTCTAATATCAGAAGGGGGTAGTCACTTCATCAATAAAGAGGTCAACAAATTAACGAAGGAGTACGACATTGAACACCGAGTCTCTTCTCCTTATCATCCTCAGATCAATGGCATGACAGAGCTATCAAACAGAGAAATCAAGACAATCTTGCAGAAGCTTGTGAGGACGGACAGAAAGAACTAGTCCTAACTCTTAGACTCCATCCTTTGGGCATACAGGATTGCCTACAAGTCTCCCTTGGGCATGCCGGAATATTGTCTTGTGTATGAAAAACCGTGCCATTTGCCCATCAAGCTACTTCATAAATCATTATGGGTAGTCAACATTTGCAATCTGGACTCACAGAAAGGTGGTCAAAAAAGAAAAGTTGTTCTGAACAGACTCCTGGAATTCCTAGACTATGTGTTTGATAATACCTTGATGCACAAGGAGAAGGTTAAATGCTAGCACGACCGGCACATCAAATGAAAGATCTTCGAGACTGGGCAAAACGTGTGGTTATTTGACGTAAAGTTGAAGATATTCCCAGGTAAATTAAAGAGAAAATGGATAGGGCCATTCAGATTGAAAGAAGTGCATGACAACGAAAGCGTTTTGATATCAGAGTTGTCATCTAATGCATAACTGTTTGTCATCAACGGTCAGTTAGTGAAGTCATAGCTTGAGCATGACACTTTCTTGGCCATTGCCGACTCAGTTCATGTGATCTTCAACGGTGCATCCTCCAGAACTACATCAACATCAAAAGATTCAGATAATGCTCCTCTAAAACTATTTCTTTAGTTTTCCTTTCTTTTCTTCTTCTCTTCTTTTCTTCTGTTATTTTCTTTTGTTTATTTTTCTTTAACTTCTTTCTTTCATTCCTCTCACTCATCAATGCTATATATATGATAAGCTTCATCCTAAGTATAGGGGAGATGAGTGGGTTCCGTTGTTGATTCTTAGATCCTTCGCATGTCTCCTCTCTTATTGATACTCTGGTTTATACTTAGGTATATTTTACCCTAAGTATAGTGGGAGACAAGACGAGTCGGTGATCTGTTCATTCCTACCCTCAACCCTCCATGTATGTAGATAAAGTCTGCTATACTTAGGATTATTTCATCCTAAGTATAGGGGGTACGGTTGACTTCTCATTAATTTCTTCTCTAGTCATTGTAGTATAATCTCTTTCATACTTAGTATGAGTTATGTCATTTCTTTTCTCTCTGATATATGAGTACATAGCCCAAGCTAAGTATAGGGTGCGTATATATGTCGTATATATTTAGCTGTAACTTGTATTTTCACAGTTTCAACAAGTATGGCTAAAATAGAACTAATTAATTGAAAAGAATATACTTGTATAAAAATTCATTAAAAATTCTTGTATATACTGATTAGTATATCAAGTAAAATAGTTTGCAAAATATTTGAAAAATGGATGGAAATCTTCTTTGAAAAATCTTTTGAAAACTATTTGGAAAATATTTTGTAAAATTTTTTCAACCTTTGTAAAAATGTTTTGTTTGTAAAAATTTCTTTTCTTTGTGTGAATAATTTTTTTGAAAATATATTTGCAAATTATTTGGAAAATGGTTGCAAAAATATTTTGAAAAATCTATACATATTGTTTGAAAAATCTTTGCAAAATGATTTTCAAATTTTGTAAATATTTGTAAAAATTATTTGTCAAATTAGTTTGTAAAATAAAGTTTTCAAAATGTTTGTGAAAATTTTTTCAAATTATTTTGAGAACTGTAAACATATTTCAAGCAAATAAAGACCAATTAAAACCATGTATATACAAACTGTAAAGCTCTTAACTCCCAATTCTTGTGAATAAAAAGATGCACTCCCGTGTAAATATCTGCACATATTTCTTTTTCCTAAAAACCTTTTGTTTTTGAAAAATACCAAAAACATTTGCAAAATATTTTCAAAAATTGCATAAAAATTTACAAAATCTTTTCAAAATTTAAAAAGTTCAAAACTAGAAAATTGAATCACAAAGATATTTTTCTTGAATTGTACATAGCATTTGCATTTTTCGAATTGAAATTAGTTATTGAATTAGTCTAAATAAAGTCTGAAGATTGGAGCTTAGTTGGAACTTAAATTTACTTAATCATAGGAACCTTATATGAAGTGAAATTGAGGCAGTTCAGGTCTTCTAGACTTAATTCTTTGAGACCACAAGACTAAGTTCATTGTCATCTTGCCTATCAAAGTAGAATATTTCGGAACACACACACGACTCTTGTATATAATGACCTAGCTTGCACACCTGCACCGTTCACTTTTCTCACTTCAGTTGAAGTGATAGAGGGATGGATTTGATGGCATGAGACACAAGCTAATGGAAACATCAGAAGTCACATATTTGTGGCCATTGCACCCCAACCTGATCCAGTAAACATGAGGTATTATGACATAAGTTGTGGGTTGCAATAATGCTTCAAAAGAGGGATAGTCTAATTGCTCAAGAGGAAAAAGTCCATATATAAATGCTGTTGTATATAGTATTCAAAAAATGCAATAAAAATTCCAAAAAAGTGGACATACCTGAATGAAAATAAAATGCCTGTCGGAGTATGTGTACATTTGTATAGCTAATAAGCAAGCATGAGCTTCAAAGTCAAATATATGTGATCCTGCAGTGGATGACTTGGCTACACTAGTCAAGTATCATAGGATATGTAGCTACACTGACTACCGTCCATTCTCCTCACAACCTCCTCTTCTTGAACCGGTTGTACTTGAACTTAGAAGGGAATACCACACTTTTCAAGGAAAGAGTTGTTGGATTGGTAAATTAGGGTCACTATACTGGATAAGATTGATTGTTACCGCTTCAACCGAGGAGAGCTACATATCACACACATTGTCCAAGATAGATTCATTTCCATAAAGGTTTGTGTATGAATTGACTTATTCTGACCTCGCTATTTAGGAGACTTGAACAGAGTTTTGTGACTCTTGTATTTCAAATCCTTTTCCCAATAAGATTTCGATCAAACTTAAATTCCAAAGGTCAAACTGAGCTCCAAAATTTAATTTTGTGAAGACAAGTTTGAAAGTTAAAATTGATCCAAGTTCTTTATTTTGCTTTTCTTTATTTTCTTTTATGTACTTATAGGCAAAAGTGTTTGCTAGCGAGTAGAAAGACGAGTATAGGGGGTGATGAATATCCATTTCATCACAGTCATTCTTTCATTTTGCCCCTCATTCCCTAGCTAAATGCATGTAAATATCATAATTTTGCCTAAATTGACATTTATTATTTACTATATAAATATTGTATAAAATACTATATGTAAAGATAAAATAAAAGAATAAAGAAAATAAAAGAAAATAAATAAAATAGAAAGGCATTTTATGGCCCTAAACGTCGAGACAAAGTCAAGAATTGATTTGGTCGACAAGGTATAAAAAGGGGAGATAAGGGTCAAAACACAATAAAAATCCTATTTATTTATTCTTTAATAATTCATTTTGGGACCCATTTTATTTTTTTTATTTTTTTACCTCAAATCAATAAACTTTGTAAATGAAAGTAGTCGATATAATACAAAGAAAAATAAAAAATTAATTTTACACAAAAATAATATACAGTGTTAATTTCTACACTCTGAATAAAAATACAAAACCTACACTTCCCAGACCCATATCTTCTCCATATGAACTCAAAATGCACCAAAATCACTTTAATTATATATAGTTTTTTATTAGCTATTTAATGAAGGTGATTTCATTTAATTTAGAGTTAAGATGCAAAAAATAGATTTTGGACCCCTATTGTACAATATACATGAATAAAATATTCATTTTATTTATTCTTTATATTTTTCATAATTTTATATTTTACAATTTTGTAAATATTCTTTATAGAATATGTACATATTTAGAATAGAATAAAACCAATAAAAAAAGTAGTACACAAAAATACAAAGATGAATATACTATACTTATACCTATATAATAAATACTTATATTTAATTAAGTGTACAAATTGATGAATCTCTGATTTATCATCACTATACCCTTTTTCCCCGAAGAATATTAACCCTGATTGCTAACCGTAATTATTGTATATGTATCATTAACTTTTTATTTATTTTCTCTATTATTAAAAATCCCCAAAAAATGATAAATATTGTAGATATTTATGTTGAGCTTTAAAATATATTAAAAATACAAAAAATCTCAAATCCACTAAAAAGCAATGTTTTGATCTATTAAAAATGCTCTCAAAAATCTTTCTTTCTGTTTTTGATCTCTTTTGGCTTTTTCTCAAACATGAAACTTGTAGATCTCCTCGAAATCTACAACTTACATGTTTTGACTTTTTGCTAATTTCCTCCTACTATTTCTTTCCCATTTTCTATTCTTTTTCCAATTTTCGAATAATCACGTTGGGCCACATGGCACCCTCTAGGCAACCCACATGGTCGCACCTCCTTTCGCCACCCACACGCTTCCTGGGCCCTTGGATCTTCACCTCACGCCTCCATCTCCGGCGTCCATACCCGCTCTACCTCCAACCCTCCGATCTCTCCTGATTCGACTCATTAGGGCTAGCCATTTCCGCCTCCATCAAAGCCATTGGATGACATTTTATCCAATGTCCTTGGTCCCTCCACGTCACCCATTCCACACCCACCGTAGGACAAAAACTCAACTTCATCCCAACCACACGACCATGCCTCGCTAACCACCGTTGGATCAGATCATCAGATCTGATCTTAGCCCTCGATTCGTGCCTTCATTTCAATCGCTGGATCGCATGATCCAATGACGGAGCATCATCGTCCTCCTCCAAATGTCCTCTTTCCAGTCGATTCACCTCACCAACCCTGTTCCCCCTTTCCATTTTAGCACCACCATCATGACACCTCTCCACCAACCATCGCCCACATAACCCTAATGTCTACACCCTTTGAACGACCTTCACTGCCTGCAGCCACTTCACTGCCATCTTCTCCCAACCATTATAATTCACCATCTCACCAGTAACGGTTGGAGCTCCTCGACCTATAAAGCCTCTGCTTCCACCTCCATTTTCCGGCATCTACCATTCATGCCTTGACCCCTAGCTATCCCACTCCCCATGTGATAGAAGGAGGGGATTTATCGGCGATCAGGGGCCCTCAAGGTCGGTGTCGACCCTTGGCCCACCGACCAAGTAAAGACAACCCTAAGCAGTCGATCAAGCTCCATGTCATAGCTGGGCATGTTGAGTGATGAACCAAGCTTCACAAGAGGCTCAACTCAAGCTCCTCCTCCATCCAACAATCTCCTCAGATTAGGTATATACCTCACCCTGATTTTTATTTATTTTTCATAAGATTAGTCCCTTGCACCCATGCATCCTTGTCTATTACCAATTATCTCCGAAGTTCAACCATACATCCATACTTGTCGCGAAACCATCCGAGCATGCCTTTCCTTTCTTTAGAACCTCCATCACCCCACTCCCTTTCTTCTTTGGTTCGCTGAAGATGAAGATCATGTCCTCCATCTCACCGCCTCCATTGGACCTCCATCTCACTCATACACACACATCTCCGCTTCAGCTATTGCTAACGCTTGCATGCACCCATTTTTTCAATGGCTAGAGGCATCGCCCTTGCTCCATTCTAAAGCTAGTATGCCGACGAGTTGGCACCATCTCCACGCCTCGGACCTCCTCGGAGCTCCGCCTTTCTCCAATGATCTTTGTCAACCCCCAACGAAACCATCCAACATTCCAAATGGCGAAGAGGATCACGGTGGAGGATGGGCGTGATCTCTAGAGCTGGACCACTTCTACCGAAGGAGTCAGCATTGCTGAAGATGAATGAGTACAGGTACCATCCGATCTCTTCGATGGGATGGCCCTGATCTAATGACGACCCCGCCCCGAACCTGTAGCCTCGGGTGTGACCCAACCACCTTCTGTGGCACCCACATCGTAAATGTGGCCGAGCCTAGCCGTAGCACATGCTTATCACGTGCAAACTGGGCAAATTGTAGTTGTGCCCTCCGAGTTTAAAAAATTTGCAAAAACGTACCTCCCAGGCTCACGTGCCTCACATGTGCGCTTGGGAATTTTGTAGAGAAGCCCTGCCGACTTTCTCTATTTGCATAAATGCCCCTACCAGGGGCTATTGTGCATATTTATCCTTTTATTTCCATGCTTTTTATTATAATTATGCCCCTGGAACTATAATGATCATATCTTGAGCATACAAATTCTGATTTAGTTGATTTTAGTTTCATTTTGTTGCTCATTTTATTCTCTATCTTATGGCATCATTTATTCTCTATTTTGACACTCGATTAAACATGCTAAATATATATACACACACACACACAAACACACACAGTGTTACATTCTTAATCATTTAAACTCCATTTGTGTGCACTTTAATTCATTTTAATACATCAATTGAATATGAAATTAGCCTATCATTTATTGCTCATTGCTTTGATGAATTTGGGGCATCTTTTATCCGCTTGCATATCATTCACATTGTACATCATTTTAATCGCATAAAACCCAAAAAATGCTTACATCATTGTGTCATCTCATTTGCATTGTATTTTTTGCATTCTGTGTTATGCATCACATCTATATCAGAAGACCTGAATTTATGAATTCAATCACTTAGATTTAATCAATAATTTTCGATAAATGGATGAGAAGGCTTGTATCCTTTTGTTCGACTTTGGTACACTTACCAAGTAAAAATTAGCCACATTTTCAAAGGTGTGGTTTTTGCTAAATCATTCTCATTGCATGTATTACAATAATACACGACTATTAAAGAAGTGTAAACATGGTTCATCAAATGGCACCATTACGGGGGACATGGCTCATCCTTATTTTGGATTTTATCGTATTATTTTTAATCAATTATTTTCAAAAATTAAAGGTCTTCACATTGTGTCCGTTTGTGCATCGTTATTTGTTGATTGATTTTCTTGAATTTTTTTGGACATTTTTCTTTTGTGGCAGGGTTATGGAGATGGAGGACACTCGATCTGCATGGAGGCGAGGAGTTGGGAGCTCCCGCTACGAGGAGCTGCAAAAGAAATTCAGAAGGATTCAAGGGGCTTACTTGACATTTTGTTCATGCATTTGTCTTGTAAATAATTATACTCATTGCATTTGAAGCGGTCCTCTTTCGAGGGCACGCATGTGTATTAGTAAAAAAATGAACATTGCATGTAGTGTGTGAAGTCCACCCCTAACACGAGTGATGCTTCACTTGAGTGTTGAGCTAGGGATATGCACACGTCTTTCTGAGATCTTTAATTTTCATTTGTGTTGGGTTCAAAGGTTAAGACACGCATAATTCACAAGACACACTTACATCGCTTTACTTAGCTGAAATGATTGAATTCTTTCCCGCTAATAGAAGCATGTTTAGGGTGTGGTTTCTTCGACTTGCATGCATTTAGTGATAAATTCAACTCCAGTCTTGCATATGCATGGAGAATGCTGGAGGCACTGTAAGTTCTTCTCTCAAACATTCATCATGGTTTTCATGAGTACATTGGTCTTTCTCGATATTCCCCTAATTTATCACTTAGGATACTAATAGAATCGGGATTGGCCGCTATAAGATGCTTGTTTGACTTGTATTAACATTACCTTCGGTGATAACCTAAAGCTGAATCTGGGATAGATAATGCAAATTGTTGAAATAAAATAGTATAAAAATCACTCTTGGATTATGGGAGAGCAACCCCCGACATATTACACAGGATGTTTAATTGTTTAAAGGTGAGGATGTATCCCTAGGATAGTGCCCAAAACCTAGCTGTAAAACTTGCGTAATGGACTTCAATTTTGGATGATCACCAATAACAAGATAAATGACCAACACTTGTTGGTCTTTACATGTGAGTTGGTGAAATCATGATTTTTCTTGCTTGCTTGGTTGAGTCTGATATGTGCATTACCCGAACCCTCCCATAACCAAAGATGATCTACACCCTCCCCCTCCATCCATGCATCTGTGTAAAATCATCCCTCCCTCTAACCCTAACTGGCCACCGGTTCCCCAACCTTAAATTCACATCTAAATACTTAGGCCACTCTTTAGCCTAAGTATAGGGGGAATCTTGTACAATCACTGAGTATTAACCACGGGCCTCCCCATCCTCATTGCATATCCAATACTTAGGCTAATCTCAGCCTAAATATAGGGGAACCCAAGTCATTCATTCTTCCCTCTTCTTCTTCTAATACTTATGTCCTTTTGACCTAAATATAGGGGGAGCATCCTAGTCTGTTCTGTTATATCACCTTATATTTAACCTAATCTATGGATTCATATCACTTTGTGCTATGAGGACATATCAAAACTTAAGTATAGGGGGTATACCGTATATATTGCATATATACTTTAGCCAGAGCTCATATCAGGGCTACGGTATAAGTATCTTTTGAACTATTTTTTGTAAAAATATTTGCAGAATGCATTGAAGAAATTTTCTATTCATGTGACATAGTTTTGAAAAATGTTTGACATTGGTTTGAAAAATAGTGGTTTGACTCGTTTTGAAAATCTTTTTAAAATATTTTGAAAATTTATATATTATGTGACATGGTTTGGAAAATATTTTCAAAAATCTTTTTCGAAATGATGGACTAACTTCGTGTTTTGTAATTACAATTAACCATATTCAAAGTTCCATGATAATCTAAAAAACTTAAAATATTTTCTTGAGCAGTGATTCTGACTACTAAGCTTAGAAATGAGTACTCGTTTCTCGGTGAGGGAACTACAATCTCCCTTAGCAGAGTGGGTGGTTAAAAGACAATGCAAATGATACCGTTTTGAATTAACATGGGTAGCCGTCTAACAGTCCATACTTACACCCATATCGGCTAGAAATGGATGCAACTATTCATATGAGCTTAGGTCAGTCATTATTTCTCTTGAGATTTAAAAAAATAAATTAATTAAAATTAAAATTAAAAAATATCCCATAAAATTGTAAGAAACAAAAATCACAAAAATTCACTAACATTGAAGTTGGTGTATTTCTAACACATTCACTATAACTCAAGGCTTGAGGAATCGAGGACACTTGGTTTTTGAGATCTTGAGAGTCTGATTTAATCAGCCCTAGGGATTAGGGTTTTGAAACTTAATAATCCACACATCCATAGTTTGAAAGACTTGAGTGCTATATTTTACTCTTCATTTCTATCATCTAAAGAATTTGATCAGCACATCACTTCCACAACTACATGATTGATGAGATGAGTTGAGTTATCACTTTAGAGACTGGGACTGGAGATTTGAGTTTAGACCTGATTTAATGATGCTCGAGGATGGGATAAAATCAATAAAGGCTTCAAGAAACCTGAGTATCAGCAAACCCTATCCAGTATGCGAACAAGTTCACATACTATCGTTTGATATTTATCTATGTGCCAAGGTGTGATGAAACATAATAAACTTGCTGAGAAGTGTGCGCCAACTCTTGGAAAAAGCAGTGGAGCTAGCCCACCAAAAAGAAAAGAAAAGAAATACTGAAAGAAAATCTCTCTCAATTCAAAGTCAAATATCAAATAGCAACATAAAAGGAAAGCACACCCAACCATTTCAAAGTGTCCACTTGGACCAATGCTACTAGGACCAAGGAGTCGGGCTTGCACCAAAAAAGGGCTATGCATCGTGAATGCTACAAATATGGGTGTAGAAAGTATATTAGATACCCAGAAAAGGCACACCCCAGTGTATTCCCAGGAAAACAAGTACAGATGATTCAAACCTCTATTGACGGACACATTGATCTATAAACAAATATATGTATATATATGCATTGAGTAATAAGGCACTCGAGAGGATCCTTGTTCTAATGTGAGGGAGAGAAGAAAAATACAAAATCATATGCCCTCCATTATCTGGCCTTCCACACTTTCAAGTATGACAAAATAATGAGATGGTGGATTGAATATAAGAAAAGACGCATTCCCTAGTGTTGAGGATTAGGTCTAGAGGAGAGTCTCCTAGGCTAGGACATTGGGTGACATCTCGACTCGACTCTCATGATTGTAACACACTAAATGTCTTATCCCTATACTATATGTACAAACAGAGAGTCTGATAATTAGAGAAGTTGGATTCCTTTTGACTATAGAACGGTTGAGCCCAGAATCTTAGGATCACTTAAATTAACGGCCTTCGATGAATTGAGCCTTGAAAATTCACATGTACTGTTAGGAATTAATCCAGCTCCTTCATTCTTTAGATGCTCGAGGACGATCATAGTTTAAGTATAGGGGTGTTATAAATCTCTGATTGATCATCACTATATTCCCTTTTTATCCTCGAAGAATAAGAACTTCATTACAAATCTTCACTAATTCTGCAACTTTAGCAATAATCCTTCTCCTTATAATTAACCCTAATTGCTAACCCTAATTATTGTATATGTATCACTACCTTTTTCTTTATTTTCTCTTTTATTCAAAATCCCTAAAAAATAGATAAATATTGTAGATATTTATGTTGTGCATTAAAATAAATTAAAAATACAAAAATATCAAATCCACTAAAAAGTAGTGTTTTATATATTAAAAATGCTTCCTAAAATATTTCTTTGTGTTTTTTCTTATTTGGCTTTTTATCCAAACATGAAACTTGTAGATCTCCTCTAAATCTACAACATTCATGTTTTGACTTTATGCTAATTTTGCCTCCTACTATTTCTTTCTTATTTTCTATTCTTTTTCCTATTTTCGAATAATCTGGTTGTTCTACGTGGCGCCTTCTGGGAAACCCACATTGCCACACCTCCTTTTGCCACCTGCACGCACCTCCTTTTGCCACTCGCACACACTTTGTGTCCTTGGATCTTCACTTTGTGCCTCCATCTCCGATGTCCACACCCGCTCTCCCCCCAACCCTCCGATCTCTCCTTATCAAACTCATCAGGGCCACCCATTTTGCCTCCATCAGAGTGGTTGGATGTCCTTTTATCTAATGGCCTTGTTCTCTCCATGACACTTGTTCCATACCCACCATAGGATGAAAACCCAACTTCATCCCAATTGCACGATTGCACCTCGCTAACCATCGTAAGATCAGATCATCAGATCTGATCCTAGACCTCGATTTACTCCTTCATTTCAACTGCTGAATAACATGATCCAACAATGGAGTGTCATCATACTCCTCCAAATGTCCTATCGCCAGTCATTTCACTTTGCCAACACCACTCCCCTTTCCATTTTAGCACTTCCATCACAACACCTCTCCACCAGCCAAATGGTCGCCCACACAACCGTAACACCCACGCCCATCACATGAACTTCATTGCACGCAACCACTTCACCATCATCTTCTCCAGGCTATTACAAATCACCCTCTCTCAAGTAATGGCCGGAGCTCCACCACCTATAAAGCCTATGCTTCCGCCTCCTTTTTTTGTCGTCTACCATTCATGTCTTGACCCTTATGTATCCCCCTCCACTGGTGACAAATGAGGGGATTGATTGGTGATCATGGGCCCTCAAGCTCGTCCATATGACAATCTCCTCTGATCAGGCATCCACCTTGACCTCATTTTTCTTTGTTTTTCATATGATCAATCCCGAGCACCCACACATCCTTGTCCATTACCGATCATCTCCAAAGTTTCATCATACATCCATTCTTCTTGCAAAACCATCCGATCATACCTTCCCTTCTCCAGAACCTCAATCACCCCACTCCCCTTCTTCTTCGGTTCACTGGAGATGAAGATCAGGTCCTCCATCTCTCCGCCTCCACTAGACCTCCATCTTACTCATACACACACATCTCCGCATCGGTTATTTCTAACGTTTGCAGGTACCCGTTTCTTCAATGTCCGGAGGCATCACCCTTGCTCTGTTCTAAAGCCAGTATATCAGCGTCCTGATACCATCTCTACACCTTAGACCTCCTTGGAGCTCCGCCTTTCTCCAACGATCTTCATCGACCCCCGACGAAATGTACAAGCATTTCAGATGGTCAAGATGATCAATGTGGATGGTGGGCATGCTCACCGGAGCCCCACCACTTCCGTCGCAGGAGGCGGCATTGCTGAAGATGTCGGAATACAGGTAAAGACTGATCTCTTCGATGGGACGATTCTGATATAATGACGACCCCGCCCCAAACCTGCAGCCTCAGGTCTGACCCAACCACATTCCGTGGTGCCCAAATTGTCCACGTGGCTTGAGCCCAACCCTAGCACATGCACATCAAATGTAGACCGAGCAAATTGCAACCATGCCCTCTGATGTTTTCTTGATTTGCATAAAGATCCCTCTCAAGAGCGTGTGCCTCACACACGTGCTTGGGAATTTTGCTTAGAAGTCCCTCCATCTTTCTTTATTTTCATAAATGCCCATCCTAGGGGCTATTATACATATTTATCCTTTTTATTTCAATGCTTTTTATTATAATTATTCCCTTCGAACTATAATGATCATATCTTAAGCATATGAACTCTGATTTAGTTGGTTTCAGTTTCATTTTAGTACTCTTTTTATTCTCTTCTAATGGCATAATTTATTTTCTATTTTGACACTCGATTAACCAAGTTAAATTTGATGTGCATATATAGTGTTACATTACTAATCATTCAAATGCCATCTGTTTGCACTTTAATTCATTTTAATGTAGCAATTGAATATGAAATTATTCTAGCATTTATTACTCATTGTTTTGATTAATTTGGGCCATTTTTTATATGTTTGCATATCATTCACAGTGTACTCATTTTAATCACGCAAAACCTAAAAATGCATGCATCACTATGCCATCTCATTTGCATTGTATATTTTTGCACTCTGTGTTGTGCATCACATCTACATTAGAAGACTTGAATTTATGAATTCAATCATTTGGATTTAATAAGTAAATTTCGATAAATGGATAAGGAGGAACGTGTCCATGTGTTTGACCTTGGTACACTTACCAGGTAAAAATATGCCACATATTCAAAGGTGTGGTTTTCGCCGAATCGTTCTCACCGCTTGTACTACTATAATACATGACTACTAAAGTGGTGAGAAATGCAGTTCATCAAATGACGTCATTGTCGGGGACACGACTCATCTTTATTTATTTTTTGATTTTATTGTGTTATTTTTGTGTCAATTATTTTCAAAAATTAAAGGTGTTCACATTGTGTATGTTTTTGCATCATTATTTGTTGATTAATTATCTTGATATTTTTCTGACATTTTTCTTTTGTGGTAGGACCTGCGGAGATGGAGGATGCTCAATCTGCATGGAGGCGAGGAGTTGGGAGCTCCCACTGTGAGGAGCTGCAGAAGAAATTTAAAAGGATTCAAAGAGCTTAGTTGACATTTTGTTCATGCATTTGTCTTGTAAATAATTATACTCATTGCATTTCAAGCAGTCCTTGTTCGAGGGATCGTGTGGATATTATTAAAAAATGAACATTGCATGTGATATGTGAAGTCTGCCCCTAGCACGGGTGATGCTTCACTTAAGTGTCATCTTAGGGCTAGGCACATGGATCTCCGAGCTCTTTAATTCTCATTTGTGTTGTCTTCATAGGTTAAGACACACATAATTCACAAGATGCACTTACATCACTTCACTTAGCCAAAATAATTGAATTCTTTCCCGCTAATAGAAGTATGTCCAGGGTGTGGTTTCTTCGACTTGCATGCATTTAGTTATAAAATGATTTCAGTCTTGCATATGCATGGAGAATGTTGGAGGCATTATAAGTTCTTCTCTCAAACATCCATCATGGTTTTCATGAACACATTAGTATTTCTCGATATTCCCCTGATTTATCACTTAGGATATTAATTGAATCGAGACTGGTCTCTAGGCGATGCTTGTTTGACTTGTATTCACATTAACTTTAGTGATAACCTAAAGCTGAAACTAGGAATGATAATGCAAGTTGATGAAATAAAATGGAATAAAAATCACTCTTGGATTATGGGAGAGCAAAACCCGACATTATATGTAGGATGTTTGAATGTTGAGAGGTGAGGATGTATCTCTCGGATTGTGCCCAAAACCTAGCTGTAAAACATGTGTAATGGACTTCAATTTTGGATGATCATCAATAAAATGACAAGATAAATGACCAACACTTGTTGGTCTCCACGTGTGAGTTGGTAAAATCATGGGTTTTCCTGCATGCTTGGTTGAGCATGTTATGTGAATTACCCCAACCATCCCGTAACCCTAGATGATATACGCCCTACCCTCCATCCATTCATCTGTGTAAAACGATTGCCCCCCTCTAACCGTAACTGACCACCGGTTCTCCATCCTTAAATCCACATCCAAATACTTAGGCCACTCTTCAACCTAAGTATAGAGGGAACCTTGTACAATCACTGAGAATTAACCACGTGTACTTAGGCTACTCTCAGCCTAAGTATAGGGGAACCTGAGTCATTCATTATTTACTCTTCTTCTTCTTCTTATACTTAGGTCATTTTGACCTAAGTATAGGGGGATCATCTGAGTCAGTTAAGCTAAATCACCTCATATTTAACCTAATATATGGCTTCATATCACTTTGTGCTATGATGACATAGCAAAAGTTAAGTATAGGGGGTATACAATATATATTGTATATATACTTTAGTCATAGCTCATATTTTGAACTTTTTGAAACTTTTCAAGGCTAGGGTGTAAGTATCTTTTGAAATGATTTTTGCAAAAATGTTTTCAAAATGCTTTGAAAAAATTCTAACCGTGTGATACTGTTTTGAAAAATGTTCGACATTATTTGAAAAATGAGGGTTTGACTTCATTTTGAAATATTTTAAAAAATATTTTGAAAATTTATATATTATGTGACATGGTTTGGAAAATATTTTAAAAAATGAGGGACTAACTTCTTATTTTGTAATTACAATTAACGTTATTCAAAATTCCATAAAGATCTGAAGAAATTAAAATATTTTCTTACCCGTGATTCTGACTCCTGAGCTTAGAATTGAGTAGCCATTTCTCAGTGAGGGAGCTTTGGTCTCCCTTAGCAGTGTACTTGGTTAAAAGACAATGCAGATGGCATCGTCTTGAAGTATCACGGGTAGCCGTCTAACGGTCTGTACTTACACCCATACTGGCTCGAAATGGATGCAATTATTCATATCTTGGGCTAGTCATTATTTCTCGTGAGATTAAATAAATTAATTAAAATTAAAAAAATATCCATTAAAATTTGCAAAAATAAAAAATCACCAAAATTCACTAACCTTGGAGTTGGTGTATTCCTGACACATTCACTACCACTCAAGGCTTGAGGAATTGAGGATACTTAGTTTTTGAGATCTTGAGAGTCTGATTTAATCAGCCCTAGGCATTAGGGTTTTGAAACTTAATAATCCACACTTCCCTAGTTTGAATGAGAGCTATATTGCACTCTTCATCTCTACTTTCTAAAGAATTTGATCAGCACATCACTTCCACAACTGCATGATTGATGAGTTGAGTTGAGTTATCACTTGAGGGACTGGAATTGGAGATTGGAGTTTAGACCCGATTTAATGATGCTCAAGGATGGGATAAAGTCAATGAAGGCTTCAAGAAACATGAGTGTCAGTAAATACTAGCCAACATGAGAACAAGTTCACATACTATCATTTGATATTTACCTATGTGCCATGGTGTGATGAAACATAATAAACTTGTTGATCAGTGTCCGCCAACTCTTGGTAAAGTAGTAGAGCTAGCCTACAAAAAAGAAAAGAAAATAAATATTGAAAGAAAATCTCTCTCAATTCAAAGTCAGATATCAAAGAGCTTCATCAAAAGCAAGCACTCCCAATCATTTCAAAGTGTCCACTTGGACCAAAGCTACTAGGACCAAGGAGTCGGGCTTGCACCCAAAAAGGGATCTGCATCGTAAATGCTACAAGTCTGGGTGTAGAAGGTAAATTAGATACCCAGGAAAGACACACCCCAGTGCATTCCTAGGAAAACAAGTGCATACGACTCAAAACTCTCTTGCCGAGCACACTGATCTACAAACATATATATATGTATATGTATGTTGATAATAAGGCACTTGGGAGGATCCTTGTTCTAATGTGAGGGAGAGAAGAAAAATACGCAATCATATGCCTTCCATTATCTGTCCTTCCATATACATTTTCAAGTATAAAAATTAATGAGACAGTGGATTGAACGAAAGAAAAGACTTATTCCCTAGTGTTGAGAATTAGGTCTAAAGAAGAGACTCCTAGACTAGGACCTTAGGTGACATCTCGACTCGACTCTCATGATTGCAGTACACTAAATGTCCTATCCAATATTATATGTACAAACAGAGAGTCTGATAATTAGAGAAGTTAGATTCCTTTTGACTATAGCATTGTTGAGCCCAGAATCTTAGGATCACTTAAATTAAAGGTCTTCGATGAATTAAGACTCGAAAATTCCCATGCAATGTCAGGAAATAATCCAGCTCCTTCATTCTTTAGATGCTCGAGGACGAGCGTAGTTTAAGTATAGGCGTGTGATGAATCTCTGATTGATCATCGCTATATTTCCTTTTTATCCTCGAATAATAAGAACTTAATTACAAATATTCATTAATTCTGCATCTTTATCAATAATCCTTCTCCTTATAATTAACCCTAATTGCTAACCCTAATTATTATATATGTATCACTAAATTTTTCTTTATTTTGTAATAGTATTAAAAATCCTCAAAAAAATAAAAATATAGTAGATATTTATGTCGAGCTTTAAAATAATAAAAAAATACAAAAATCAAATCCACTAAAAGCATTGTTTTTATCTATTAAAAATGCTTCCAAAAATCTTTCTTTGTGTTTTTTTTATCTCTTTTGGCTTTTGATCATAAATGAAACTTGTATATCTCCTCGAAATCTACAACTTTCATGTTTTGACTTTTGCTAATTTTCCCTCCTACTATTTTTTTATTTTCTATTATTTTTCCTATTTTCAAATAATCAAGTTGGGCCACGTGGCGCCCTCTAGGCAACCCACATTGCCGCACCTCCTTTCGCCACCCTCATACTTCCTAGGTCCTTGGATCTTCATCTTGTGCCTCCATCTCCGTGTCCACACTCATTCTGCCCCTAGCCCTTTGATCTCTCATGATCAAACCCATCATGGCCACCCATTTCCACCTCCATCAGTGGTTGGATGACCTTTTATCCAATGGCCATGGTCCCTCCACATCACCCGTTCCACACCCACCGTAGGATGAAAACCCAACTTCATCCAAACTCACGACTGCGCCTCTCTAACCACCATAGGATCATATCATCAGATCTGATCTTATCCATTGATACGTGCCTTCATTTCAACCGATGGATCACATGATCCAACGGAGGAGCATCATCATCCTCCTCTAAACATTCTCTCACTAGTCATTTCATCTCGTCAACCCCGCTCCCCCTTTCCATTTTATCATCTCCATCATGACACCTCTCCACCAGCCAAATAGTCTCCCATGTAACCCTAACGTCCATGCCCTTCATGCAACCTTCATTTCCTGCAGCCACTTCACCACCATCTTCTCCCGGCCATTACAAATCACCCTCTAACCCCTGACGGTCGGAGCTTCTCCACCTATAAAGCCTCTGCTTCCGGCTCCTTTTTCCGTCGTCCACCATTCATGTCTTGACACCTAGCTATTCCCCTCCCCCTATGACAGAGGAGGGGATTGATCGGCAATCATGGGCCCTCAAGGCTGGTGTTGACCCATGGCCCACCAGCCAAGTAACGACAGCCTTAGGCAGTCGATCAAGCTCCATGACGTAGCTAGGCATGTTGAGCGATGACTCGAGTTTTGCAAGAGGCTCAGCCTAAGTTCCTCCATCTGACAATCTCCTCCGATCAGGTATCTACCTCACTCTCATTTTTCTTTGTTTTTCATAAGAGTAATCCCACACACCCATACATCCTCGTCCGTTACCGGTCATCTCCAAAGTTCCACCATACATCCATCCTTCTCGTGAAACCATCTGATCATACCTTCCCTTTTCCAGAATCTTAATCACCCCCACTCCCCTGCTTCTTCGGTTCACCAGAGATGAAGATCAGGTCCTCCATCTCAATGCCTCCATTGGACCTCCATCACACACACACACATACACACACACATCTCTGCTTCGGCTATTGCTAACGCTTGCAGGTACACATTTCTTTGATGGCTGGAGGCATCACCTTTGTTTCATTCTATAGCCAGTATGCTGGTGAGCTGACACCATCTCCACGCCTTGGACCTCCTCGGAGCTCCTCCTTGCTCCAACGATCTTCGTCGACACCCGACGAAACCTTCTAGCATTCTAGATGGCAAAGAGGATCACAGTGGAGGGTGGTCTTGCTCGTCAGAGCCCCACTACTTCCCCCGCTGGAGGCAGTGTTGTTGACGATGGAGTATATGTGTCGTACGATCTCTTTGATTGGACAACCCTGATCTAATGACGACCCTGCCCCGAACCTACAACCTCAGGTGTGTCCCAGCCACCTTTCGTGGCGCCCAAATCGTCCACGTGGCCCGAGCCTCTACAACCGCCCAATCCTAGCCCTAACACGTGCACATCACATGCAGACTGTGCAAATTACATCCACGCCCTTCGAAGTTTTCCAGATTTACAAAAAGATCCCTCCCAAGTGTGCGTGCCTCACGTGCACATTAGAGAATTTTGTAGAGAAGCCTTGTCATCTTTCTCTATTAGCATAAATGCCACTCCCGAGGTCTATTATGCATATATATCCTTTTTATTTCCATGCTTATTATTATAATTATTCCCTTGGAACAATAATGATCATATCTTGGAGCATATGAACTCCGATTTAGTTGATTTCAGTTTCATTTTTTTGCTCTTTTTATTCTCCATCTAATGGCATCATTTATTCTCTACGACACTTGATTAAAAATGCTAAAATTGATACATATATATTATTGTTACATTATTAATTATTTAAATGCCATTTGTGTGCACTTTGATTCATTTTAATACAATAATCGAATATGAAATTAAGTTATCATATATTGCTCATTATTTTGATTAATTTGGGGCATCTTTTATCCACTTTCATATCATTCACATTTTACCTCATTTTAATAGCACAAAACAAAAATAATGCATGCATCATCGTGTCATCTCATTTGCATTGTATATTTTTGCATCATGTGTTGTCTATCACATCTACATCAGAAAACCTGAATTTATTAATTCAATGACTTAGATTTAATCCGTAATTTTTGATAAATGGATGAGCACGCTCTTGTCTCTGTGTCCGTCCGTGGTACACTTGCCAAGTGAAAATTTGTCACATATTCAACGGTGTGGTTTTTGTTGAATCATTCTCACCGCCTGTACTACGATAATACACGACTATTAAAGAGGTGAGAATGTGGTTCATCACAAATAACATCAGAAAAATACAATAAAAAATATATTTGTGTACAATAAATAAGTTATAAATATAGAAATTAAGGGTACAAAATAATAAAATATAAAATACAAAATACAAAATACAAAATAAAATGCATATTATATAGGTAAATGTACTTATGTTTTTACATTTAAATAATAACTTGTAATAAATAACCTCATAAAAATAAATAAAAATGGGAATAAAATACGACATAAAACAATAAACATTTTTTATAACCTAAAATAAATTAATTCATTTAATAATTATATTTGATTTTACAAGGCATTTTTTCCTTGCATTTTTCTGATTGGTCCACGTGGATCAACCAGATTCTTTCTTCTGTTGACCTGGGTCAACTGGCCCTTTGGTGCCTCTAACCTTTGTCAAAACCTCGAGTCGCCCGCATCTTTCCATTCCCCTTAGGGATCTAATGATCGAATCGCCTTGAGCCTTGAACGAATATTCCAGCTGGGATCTCCATGATTCATGCCTGCTACTTAGATCTCATTGATGTCCTCCGTATTGTCCTTGAATCCATTCACAAGATCTGTCATTTTCAGCCTCTAAATTTAACAATCCAGACACCTTCCTCAATTCGGTCCTTTCTCAATCCTTGAATCCATCTGCCCTCGGTCAAGAGAGACAACTGGTGAGAGCATGTGATCCCCTACAGTGTTGGAGCGGAGAACAGAGGAGAGGAGGTGACCCACGACGGTGCTCCGGCGTCGTCCTACTCCTTGGCGTGCAAGCCAAGTTCGAGTTGCGCACTTTGCATTCTTAGGTAGATTTAATTCCTGCTTTTCATTTATGCATTTAATTTTAATTTTAGTTGTTATTTTAGCTTAGACTAGGTTAATTAACTTCGCTCTGGTCACCTCTATCCTGTCATATACTTCACTGTTCTGACACTCATATTTGCTCCATTAGCTTCCCTTATCGCTGCTCCACCCTCTTGACCCCTCGACTCAACCTGATCATCTCCAAATCAGCGAATCGATGCCCGCTCATCCACCTTCTCTTGAGCATTGTCGCGCCGCCTCACCTCTTGACTATTTTGCCAAATAACGGCCAGGATATCTTCGTATATGTGTTCGTGTTCTAACCCTGCATGTATATGGAGCATATTTCCCCTAACTTGGGACAAGCAATCATAATAAATCAAACCTAGAGCCCTATTCTTCGCCAAGCAGCCATGACTCTTCCTACGAGTCCTGACCATTTTAATGGCCTCCAGAAGCTGCAGACACCCCCTCCAAGCATGTAGACCACGCCAGCATCAAGAAAGAGGCTCGGGGGAAGGCGAATTTGAGGATTAAAGCTCGGGGGAGGATGAGTTCCTCCCTATTCTTCAAAGACAACAACTATCGTCCGATCTGGGGAGGAGCTTCAGATCTTCTCACAGACATCGAATTTGGAGGAGCCACCACCATCGGATACCCCACGGGATCTAATCTGAGCCATATATATGTGAAGGGGTATCGATCGTGTGCCTTAAGTGAAGCCACAATAGCTGTCCGATGGTGCATAAGTATTGGATGAACTTCATATATGCCCCCCGCAGTTTTGTATATAATATTTAGTATTAAAATTTCGGTCTGAAGTGTGAATAATTGTGGATATTTTGCATGGAGCCCCTCGCCTTTTTATGCATTTACATCTGTGTTCATGCCAGCCTCACGTGGTTATGTGAGGTGGGTATTTTGCAACCATACCCCCGTGATTTTTTGTATTTGTAATAAGTCCAAAATTTTGTATATTCAATATTAAATTTTGTGAAAAATTCATAAAGAGGACCAGAACTTTTGCAAATTGCATTTATGCCCCTATCAGGCACATTTAATTTAAATGTTCATGAATAAATAACATACTTGTACTTGGATTTTATTTTAGGGTTCTGGAATGCATGAATATTTATTTTTATTTGCAAAATGGTCCATGCCAGTTTATTCATTTTTTGTATGTTTTTTAGATTTTTGTAAATATCATCCATGCTTCAAAAATCATGCAAGTATATGATAATATATCTAGATGCATGCACTTTCACATTATATATATTGTTTTGCATTTAATGCACATTTTCTGTTTATCAAAAAGCAAAAGGAGCACATTTTGCCACTATTTGACTTAGAAAATAACTAAAAATTAAAAAAAAATTGAAAAATTATTTTTTTATCTATTATAATATTTATAGCTTCAGACAAAAATGCCTAAAAATGGAAAAAGAAAATGAAAAATAAAATAAAGATTTAAATTATTTCATATTAAAATTAGTTTTAAGATTTTTTAACTTTAGTTAGTATTTTTAAATCTCAAAACAATTCGACCCATTTAACTAGTCACTATTTTTAACTATTTTAAACATTAACAGTACCTAAAATTTATCAAAAATATCTGAAAATCTCAAAAATAGTAGAAAAATATAAAAACCCAAAATAAATTTTTTATAATTGATTTTTTAGCTATATTTTTTTTATAATTATAATACCCCTTATTATATTATATAATTATATAGTCTATATTATCATTAATTATTATAAATACCTTATAAATATTTTTAATATCTTAATGTATATATATAATATAAAAAGAGCCGTATTTCTTAATATTTTTCTGATTTTTATATATATTATATATTATATATATAAACCTCATATTATATATACATTATCTTATATATATATTTATAAACACACACACACACACATATAATATTATATAGTATTTAAATTTAAAAATAATATATTAAAATATAAAATTAAAATAATAACAATGAAAAAAATAAAATCAAAATTTAAAAATAAAAAACCCACACATAAATACTAAAAGGACACTTGTGTACATAATTCATTTTGATTAGAAATAATCATTAGACTACCCTGTTTGCTCTCAGTGGTTCGACCTCTACATGCTTACACACTATACACCTTTTTTTGTAGAGTAAAGTCTGTGCTTCCCTTTTTTGTCATTCAATGATTATTTATATGTTGTGGGTACCTGTTGATTTAGTGAGATTCTCATGAACAGTCACTTCGACGGATGTTGATCAACCATGTGGATTGACAAGACCCTCGTGGGATTCCCGATAATCACCTTCTTGTCTTTCGATTCTACATTTCATTTCATGATTTAATCACGTGTACTATCCTAGGATTAGTATTAAGCTTTGCCGGAGCTCTAGAGCTCTGGCCACCGTTCCTCGTCATAGCACGCCTGTTCCGACCACCACAGATACCCCATTTTGTCTCCCTTATTCGCCCTTCGCCAAACCCCCAGATCTTCATCAAGTCTGAATTTCGAGGTCCAACTCATTCACCTCGTCGTACCTCGACTCATCTCCTCCATTTCCACCTTGTTGTCCACCAATAATAGCCCAAACCTTCTTGCCTCTCCACCAACATGCTTTCGAGCATCTTTACAGGTCTGGAAGGGGGCATCTGATCCCCAGATGAAGTGCAGGAGGAGCTCTAGGCCCCCTCTGATAAGACCCAGATCATTTTAAAGCATCATCCAGCTGCAGGAGAGCTACATGAACATACAGAGATCCTCGACGGTGCTGGAGGTGGTCGGAGGAGCGCGCATCACCAGATCGAAGCTCACCCGCAGCGAGTTCATCCCTTGTTCTTCCAAGCCCCTCTAGAGCTATCGGATCAAGATCTAAAGCCCCATGCTAGCAGCTATCGTTAGATTTTTTGGAGCCATCATCGTTGGATCTCATCCGAGATCTGATCTTAGCCGTAGTCAGAGAACCGTCATCGCGTAAGGAGAGCACGCCACGTTTATAAGTTAGGCACCTTCATCCATTTGATTCATGCCTTTAGGGGACATATAACCCTTGATTTTTTATAGCATTTTTTAGTCCTATAATAGTTAAATCATGCTTAATATTTTTGGGTTATTGCAAGGGGGAGCATTTTGCACTATTACCCTTGTGATTTTTTATAATTAGCTTTTAGTACTTAAAGTTTAAATATTAATTGAAAACTTTGGGTATTTTTCAATGTAGCCCCTGACTTTTATTTTAATTGCAACTATGCCCCTTCTAGGTCAATTAATTTTTGTGTTGGTTTTCTATTTTCTAAAAATATCATCCTTACTAAAAAATTATAAAAAAATAGAGTTTTGTGCCTTTTTGCATATTCTTTCATGCTATAATTTTAGATTTGTATTTTAGGCATTTTCCTATTTATTAAAAATCAAAATATCATGTTTAATTTTCTGTTTGCTTTAGAAAATTCAAAAAATTATAAAACAATATGAAAAATTGCAAAAAATAGTGTTTGTTTATTATTGTATTTTGTACCTCTAGATTAAAAATCTCTTAAAATAGAAAAGAAAAAGAAAATAACTAAAAATTAAAAAGCTCCAAAATCCTCATAAATAACAAAAAAACTTTTAAAAAACCAAAAATATTTATTTCTATCTTTAAACTTTATTTGTATTATATATTATCAACTAAAATTAGTTTTGAAAAAATTTGACTTTATTTAGTATTTTTAAATTACAAAATAATTCAGCATATTTAATTAGCCACTGTTTTTAATTTTTTTGAAATTAAAAGTACCAAAAATTAGCAAAAAATATTGAAAATCACAAAATTTTTAGAAAAACTAAAACATATAAAAATATGTCTACAACTTTTGGTTATTTTTAGTGGTATTTTGATTTATATTACCTTATATTATATATATATAGTTATATTTAAGCCTGTATTGTATATTAAAAAGAAAAAGAAACTGAAAATTATAAATTTATAAAAGAATACAAAATACAAAATTTAAAAATCTAAAAAAATGTAAATTTAAAAAAGAATTATTTTATTTTATTTGTTTGAAACACAAAAATTAATTCATTTATTCTTTGAGCAAATATGAACAAAATATACCTATATTATTTATTCATTATTTATTTATAAATAATATACTTGCTTCATCGACTTGCCTCCATGTGTTCGACACTCTATATACTTGCACCTATACACACATTTTGTAGAGTTATAATAAAAGTTAACTCCACATTTTATTTTGCATTACTTGATCTTTATTGTGGGTTAATTATTGAATTACATCAATTTCGTGAGTGGTTTCTTTTATTTTGCATTACTTCATCTTTATTGTGGGTTAATTGTTGAATTAAATCAATTTCATGAGTGGTTTCTTTTATGACTGTTGATCTGCCATGTGGATTGATAAGACCCTCACAGAATTCACCCTTTTCAAATAGCATCGTTGTCGGGGAGCAACATAATGTATTATTTTGTACATTATTTCTCTTTAATTTTTGCATTTTTTTATTTTTATTTTGATATTTTATTTGACTGTTCTGACCACTTTTTTTTATTTGACATTTCTTACGAGGTATTGGATGGCAATGGCAACTTATTAGGATGTTGACGCACCCGAACCAACTAGGAGTAACAGGAGAAGGAAGCAAGAGAGCATCAGAAGAGCAGTCTCTTTTAGCATTTTTGTTTTATTTTGTGAGAGAGAATTTTCCTTTTTATTTTTGTAAAACAATTTGTAATAATTTCAGAAATTTGGACACTACCACATAACGAGGTACAGTGCCTGGGTGATTATTCATCTGAGAGCCTCATTGTGTTTCTTACGTTTTCATTGCTTTTCTTTTTCTTTATTTTTTGCCTTTCTTTTTATTTATTTTGTGTGATTGAGCCATATCTCTAGGATCTGTTTGCTAGAGAGAGTAGGACTAAAGCCATAATTAATTGGCATGTACCTATAGTTTGCTTTTAGATCTAGTCAAATATAATTGCTCCTCACTTAGACTAGGAATCACGTGAACCAAGAGATCTCAATACAGCGCTTGCAAGACCCGCTTTGGTGGGCACCAAGGAGCCTCCAAGACCGGACCCTTTGGTTGCTTTCTAGGTGTTTGGCATCTTGTTCTTCACTCTATAGGGCGATTTCATCGGTTTGCATTGCATATAGATGGGTTTCATTTCTGTTTAGCATCCTGCATGAAGAGAGCTAGAGGCAAGGTCAGCATCTCTATCTGAGCATACATCATTGATTGTCTCTTGTATTGATTTTCCGACTCTCTTCCTCTAATTTAGACAACATAGATGATGAATCTGCATGTCATCATCTTTATTCACTTATTTTAGCTTAAAATCCCTTATAAAATAGTTTTATATAATACTAACTCCATATTCTTACTACTTGCATCTGTATGTAAATATTGTACACTTATTACGATTTTAACCTAAAATAAATAAAGAGAGAAAGAAAGAAAAAAAAGGAAAAAAGAGAGGACTGTATATATGTAATAAATACAGGCTGGCCCAAACCCCGAGAGAAGGTCAAGACTTGACCTGATCAACCAGGAATAAAGTAGGGGGAGAAAGGGTCCTTAATCGTAAAACCTAAAAAAAATGTTATGTGTATATTTGTATACTTGCAATATTTTATTTGTACATAAATTGACCTCAAACTAAATAATTTTCAAAATAAAAGTTGTAAATAAAAATGTTTCCTAAATAATAAAAATGTTTGCAAAATAAAATCATATACAGAATAAAAGTAACCACATCCGAAAAAAGCCATTAAGTGATAATTGAAAGACCAATTCCGGCTCCATAATAACTCAAATCGAACCAAACTCACTTCCATTGTAGTCTAAATTAAATTATCTTTAAAATGGTTGTGATTTCATAATTTTTGGAGTTACGGTTGAAAAGTCAATTTATTGGTGTGGTTTAAGCAAATTTATCATTTATTTGTACATATTGTATTTGTAAATATTTGTAAATATTTATATTACTTATTTAAAATAAAAATAAAAAATAAAAATTTTAAACAAAAAACTAATTTTCTTATTTAGCTATGTATATAATGTACCATACGTATATAGTATATGTATATAGATGTTATTCTTGAATAACCACCATAAAAATAAAAAATTTAACATTTATTATTCAATTTAATAAAGTGACGAAAAGACAAAAAAATAATTTTTGTAAATAATTTTATTATCTCATTTCAACTTTTTTCTCTTATCTCTTATCTTCATTCAAAATTTTAAAAATTCAAACTCCATTCTTTATCTATTAATATTGCTCCCTCTCCCTTATTTCAACTTGATCAATCATTGGTAAGAAGAGCTTATTCTCCGAGAGCTATCTTATCGCAGAAGGGTGCCTAGCCTCTGAGCTGTCCGGTGACAACGAGTCGGCCTTCATCGAGGCGATCATGATTTCTTTTCCGCTCCTAAGGTGAGATCCATCTTTTTTTCTCTTATTTTTAAACTAGGTTAATCGTAGTTTTATTTTTCGTATTTTTTTGTTGTCATTTGAAAGATCTTAGAATTCCCATCACGATTTGAGCCACCTTCGATTCCGAATTTTCATCTCATTTTCTTGATCTCTCCACGTTCACACTTCTATCCCCCATGATCTCTCAACTCCGGCACGCATGGTGGCCGAAGACTTAGATTTGATTCTTTCATTTCGCTGGATTCCCATTCACATCTTTTTCAATTTTTTTATTATTATTTAAATATGCAGAGATGAGGCATCGTGTTTGAGTCCTCTTCTATTTCAAAAAAAATATAAAAATATTAAAAAACACAAAAAATATTGTTTTTCTTCCTAGCATTTGTTTTGTAGGGATAAAGGAAAAAGATTAAAAATTAAAAAATTAAAAAAAATAAAAGTTTTGTTTTTCTGTATTTCTGTTTAAAAAATAATAAATACCAAAAAAACAACAGCAGTGGCAGGCCCGCCACCATCCGCGCTTGAACCGCCAACCTCTGCCACCTGGGCGGAGCCTCGACAGCCTGCCGCCACTGCCCATTCAACGCCGGCCCGCGCCCATACAACCTGTCCTCTGGAGCAGACCTCCACCGTCTAGCAGCTGGCCGACTCCACCGCACATAGCCGCTCCCACACCATCATCGATCTCCATTGAGTGCAGCTAACGCCGCGACCTTTGCAGACCTCCAGCAACCAACCGACTCCACCGTGCATAGCCGCTCCTACACCACCGCCGATCTCCACCGCGCGCAGCCGACGTCGTGACCCAATCATTCCCTCCTCGCGTTGCCATCGCACTGTCCTCCGCGGCCAAGCACCACCACCTCTGCACTGCTCCACAGCGAGCAACCCCCTTCGCCAGCCTGGGACCGCCGTGCGAGCAGCCCTCCGCCGAACTCCATATGTCGTTGCACCGCACCTCTACCGCCACCAACCATCGCGTGCACCATCGCAAGCCTCCGCTCGCGCGGAGGAGAAACGAAGCCGCGATGGCTCCCTTGGCCTCTTGCTCTGCTCGTGAAGACGAAGAAAAGGAAACCCAAGGTTTAAAATAAAAAATTTTGGGTAAATTGCATAAACGCCCCCCAAGGATTCTGAGATTACAGAAAAGCCCTTGCCAACCTTGAGTCACGTGTGCAACACGCCCTTCTTGTGTAAATTGCATTTTTTCCAACACTTTATTTCCTATTAATTTTTAGTGCAAAAAATTTAAGTATTTACATTTCAGTCCCGTTTCCATACTTTAAATTTGCATGATCTTTTCATTGAAATAATTGTGGTATTTGCTCTGAAAATTCTACAAAAAATCGTGTATAATCCTGTTATGTGCATCGTCGTTGTAATTTTTTATTGCATTTTGTCATCATTTGCTATAATTAAAAAATAAAAAACAGTGTCATTTTCTCTGTCTGAAGTTTGAAAAATCCTAAAAATTCGAATATTACGTTAAAAATTCCAAAAAATAGATTAATTTTCTTTTAGTGTGTTTTAATTTCTATCTAAATTCTTTGCATTAACTATTTATAAAACCCAAAAAAATACAAAATACTAAATCTTAAAAAAATCATATAAAAATGTTGAAGAATAAAAAAATGTGATATCACTTCCTGTTAGCAGATAATTTCCTCTAGTTTTTAAGAAAAATCATTTTCACAATTTTTGCATCTATTTGTTATTTTTAATTTTGAAATAGTCCTGTTTGATCACTGTTTGCATTTTCCCTTGTTTTTATTAATTTTAAAAATCCTAAAAAAATGTAAAAATCTTTGAAAAATACGAAAACAGTAAAAACTTCATAAAACACAAAAATATTTTATTTAAACATTTTGAGCGTTTTTATTATATTTGAAAAATCAAAAAAATATATTTCTTTTGTGCATGAAATTGTTTTGAAAATCATATTTTTGAAAATAAAAAAAATGCAAAAATCAAAATCATTAAAAATTTAAAAAATTAGAAAATAAAAAGTTTAAAAATTTTAAAAGGTAAAAAGATCAAAACAAAACCAAGCATAGTGTACATTGAGAATTCTGTTTTTTTAATTGATTGTTTTTCGATTAATTGAAGAACCCTTGGAAATTGTAGCCTCCCTGAGTTCGATCCTATTTCTATCCAGGTTAATTAAATAGCAAAAGTTTCTTTCGCTTCATTATTCTTGTAATTTATAGCTTGAGAAGAAAAAAATTGTTTGTTTCTTCAACATTGTCATGAGGTAAACCTAGTGCTCTCGTGGGAGAAGAGACACTTTATGGTGACTAATGGGATTGTATTGGGCCATGTCATCTCCAAACATGGTATAGAGGTTGACCCCGATAAGATTGATGTGATTTCCAAGTTAGAGCCTCCGTAGAATTTGAAGCAGTTGAGGTCATTTTTGGGATACGTAGGATTCTATAGGCGATTCATAAAGGACTTCAGCAAGATCGCCAGACCTTTGACCGAGCTTCTGTGTAAGGAGAGTGGGTTTGTTGTCGATGAGAAAGTCCTCCTTGCATTCAATCAGATGAAACAAATGGTTACTAGTGCTCTTGCCTTACAACCACCAGATTGGTCTCCTCATTTTGAGATTATGATGGACGCCTCAGATTCCACAGTTGGAGCTATTTTAAGACAGAGAAGGGATGGGATACCATTTGCTATACACTATGCTAGCAAGACTCTAGATGAAGCACATCGAAATTATACAATTACAGATAAGGAGATGTTAGCAGTTGTGTTTGGGCTAGAGAAGTTTAGATCTTACCACATCGGTTCATATGTTATCGTACACATGGATCACACTACCATATGATACTTGCAGGAAAAGAAGGATGCCAAACCACGCCTTATCAGATGGATCCTTCTTCTCCAAGAATTTGATTTAGAGATTCGAGATAAACCTGGAGTGAAAATGTTGTGGCAGATCACCTTTCCCGTATCACAGATGTAGAGACCTCTGAGCAGAACTTGATCCCTATTTTCGAAACCTTTCCATATGAGTCCATTTTGTCTGTGGACTCACTCCCATGGTATGCTGATATTGTGAACTATCTTGTCTCCAAGAAAGTTCCACAAGATTGGCCGAAGTACAAGGTAGACAGATTTCTGTCAGAGATTCATTATTACTAGTGGGAGGATTCATACCTACTTTGCGAGGGTGAGGATTGTATCTGGAGAAGGTGCATTCCTCAGGAGAAACACACCAGTGTACTTGAGCACTGTCACAAACTAGAACCTGGTGGTCATCATTCGGGGAAACACACGGCAGCAAAGGTTTTATAGAGTGTCCTATGGTGGCCCACATTATTTAAGGATGTTGCATTGTATGTTCGAGGTTGTACTAACTGTCAGAAAATGGGAGGAACCGTTGGTTCCAAAGATACCATGCCCGTAAGATATATACAGATTTCTGATGTTTTTGATGCTTCGGGCATAGACTTCATGGGCCCATTTCCTGTCAATCAGGGATTTCAGTACATCCTGCTCGTTGTGGATTATGTTAGTCGATGGGTGGAGGCTATCCCCACCCGAGCCGCAGATAATCATACAATGTGTTGCTTTCTCAAGGACCACATTATTGCGCGGTTCAGGATTCCCAAAATACTGATTTCAGATGGGGGAAGACATTTCATTAATAGAGAAGTAAAGAAGCTTGTGAAGGAGTAGGCCATTGAGCACAGAGTTGTGTCTCCTTACCACCCTCAGACTAATGGCTTGGTAGAATTTTCAAATAGGGAGATCAAGACGATATTGCAAAAACTTGTACATCCAGATAGGAAGAGCTGGTCCCAAATGCTTGACTCGGTTGTATGGGCTTATCGGACGGCGTACAAGTCTCCTTTAGGTATGGAAAGCCTTACCACCTTCTAGTGGAATTAATTCACAAATCTTTATGGGCACACCATGTATGCAATCTTGATTGTGAGAAGGCAGGAAAGAACATGAAGTTGGATATGAATAGATTACTGGAATTCTGAGACTTTGCATATGATAACTCACTCATGTATAAGGAGAAAGTCAAGCGCTGGCATGATAAACAAATTCGAAGGAAGACTTTCTCTCCTGATCAGAAAGTTTGGTTATTTGATGCTAAGTTGAAGTTGTTTCCAGGAAAATTGAAAAGCAAATGGTCAAGACCGCTCATCGTGAGAGTTGTGTGTGACAATGGAAGTATTGTCATATCTAGGTTGTCATCTGACGCACAACCATTTGTTGTGAACGGACAGTTGCTGAAGCCATATCTTGATCATGATACATTCCTATCCGTCGTTGATTTTGTATATGTGGTATCAGACGATGATCTTTTGATTCCATCTTCGGCGTCTGATACATGAGTTGACAACCTTTTATATATCCTTCGTTTCATTCTTTCTTCTTCCATTTTATCATTCACCCCTTTTCCGTGTGTGTATATATTCTATACTTAGGATGTGATTTATCCTAAGTATAGGGGGTGCATGATTTGTGTTGTTCATATGTGTCCTGTTCATCACTCTTGTTGTTGCCTATACTTAGGGATACTCTACCCTAAGTATAGGGGGTGATGTTGTTCATATCGCCTTTTTTGCTTTTGAGTCCATACATTCTTTGCATCGGTTTTCCCCTTTTGTACAATCTTCTATACTTAGGATTACTTGATCCTAAGTATAGGGGGGATCACCAACTTTTATTCTTTGCATCTTTTCTTTGAGTCGTTGTAGCATAGGAGTCTTTTCACTTTTCTATATTTAGCACGAGTTATGTCTTCCTTTGCCGCTCTCTGATCACTATGAGGACATAGATCGAGCTATGTATAGGGGGTGTTGTATATATTATATATATACTTTAGACATAACTCGTACTTTTATATAATAAATTTTGGGGATATGCATATAAATTCGTAAAATCCACATGTGTGTATATAGGCTTTGGTCATCTTTAAAAAAATAAAAACAACAAAAAAACAAAAAAAAGGAAAAAAACAAAAATAAAAAAAACAAAAACAAAAACAAAAAATACAAAAAAATACAAAAACCAAAACAAAAAAATAACAAACAAATAAAAAAAATCCTTGTATATACGTGTATATATTTTACTAACCCTTTTCCTTTTTGAAAAAAACCCTAAAAAACTAAAAAAACCAAAAGTCTAAAAAAAGTAGCATAAAAAAACTCTTTTCACGTGTGCATCATTTTTCCTTTTCTTTTCCCAAAAACTCATAAAAAGTTCAAATATAGAAAATGGTTTCAAAAAAATTGCTTTCTTTTTGCACTGTACATATTTCTCGCATTTACATGTGCATTTTTCGGGGTAGTATTGACATTTAAACTAAGTCTGGAATAAAATTGAAGAATGGAGCTTAGTTGTGCCTTAATCCACTTATTTTCATAGGAACCTTATAAGCAATGGCGTTAAGACTTTTCAGGTCCTAGCGACTTAATTCTTTGAGTCCATAAGACTATGTTTACATGTCATCTTGATTAGTCTAAGTAGAAAATTTAACAACACAAGCATGATTCTTTCAGACCATGGCTTATCTTGGACAAGCACTCTACACGTAGCTCTTCATGGAGGAGGTAGTGAGGAGGCAAAATCATTTAGCTTGGAGTAGCATACGAGTTTAGTACTTCTAGGCAGAACATCTCGTATTCCTCTAGGGAGGGATGTGCATCTCAACCTAATCTAGTAGCATTAAGGTCTAAATACAGGATGTTGTGGGGTTGCAATAATGCTTCAAAAGAGGGTAACTCTACTAGCTCGAGAGGAAAAACTCCTTATGTACATGTTACACCTTGTATATATTTTCAAAAAAAGAGGAGAAAAAATGCAGAATCTCCAAAAGTGGACATGCCTGATTGAAAACTAAAATGCCTGTCGGAGTGTATATACAAGGATAAAGAAAAAAGAAAATAATAAGATCTTCAAAGTCAAATTTTTGTAAGCTTGCGGTTGGATGACTTGGCTACACTGGTCATTCATCCAAGGATAGGTAGCTACACTTGTTACCGTCCATTCTTTTCTCCATCTCCCCTTCTTGACCTGGTTGTACTTGAACTTATAAGGGAATATCCCCGCTCCTCGAGGAAAGAGTTGCTAGATCAGGGGACTAGAGTTACCTTGTTGAGGGAGGCTGTTTCTTTGCTACTTTTGAGATGGGGAGATATATTTCACTTGCACCATACAAGTAAAGATTCATAGTCATAAGAATTTGTGTATGTAGACTTGTTCTGATCTGACTGTTGAGGAGACTTGAATAGGAGTCTTGTGGAACTTAGAGGATGTTAGGTTTTAAATCCATTTCCCATTAAGGTTCTGCCACACTAATAATCCAAAGGTCTGACAGAGCTCCATACTACAATTTTATGAAGACAAGTTTAATACACAATATTGTCCTAATTTCTTTATTTTTCCTTTATTTTTATTTTTCTTTTTATCCACTTATTCTTTCAAATAAGTGTTTGCTAAGGGACTAGCAAAGGTAAAGCATAGGAGGATGATGAATCTATCATCATTATTCATTTATTTTAGCTTAAAATCCCTTATAAAACACATGTATATAATACTAACTCCATATTCTTACTAACTTGCATCTGTGTATAAATATTGTACACTTATTACTTTTTTAACCTAAAATAAATAAAGAAAGAAAGAAAGGAAAAAAAAGGAAAAAAAGAGAGGACTGTATATATGTAATAGATACAGGCTGACCCGAACCCCGAGAGAAGGTCAAGACTTGACCTGATCGTCCAGGAATAAAGTAGGGGGAGATAGGGCCCTAATCAAAAAACATAAAAAAATGTGTTGTGTATATTTGTATACTCACACTATTTTATTTGTACACAAATTGACCTCAAACTAAATAATTTTCAAAACAAAAGTTATAAATAAAAATGTTTCCTAAATAATAAAAATGCTTGCAAAATAAAATCATGTATAGAATAAAAGTAACCACATCCAGAAGAGGCCATTAAGTGATAATTGAAAGACCAATTCTGTCTCCATAAGAACTCAAATCAAACCAAATTCACTTCCATTGTATTCTAAATTAAATTATCTTTAAAATGGATGTGATTTCATAATTTTTGAGTTACAGATGAAAAGTCGGTTTTTTAAAGGTGGTTTGTGCAAATTTACCATTTATTTATACATATTTTATTTATAAATATTTGTAAATATTTTTATTAATTATTTAAAATAAAAATTAAAAAAAATTAAAAATTAAAACAAAAAACTAATTTCCTTCTTTAACTATGTATATAATGTATCATGTGTATATAGTATATGTATATAGATGCTATTCTTGAATAACCACCTTAAAAAATAAAAAAAATTAACATTTATTATTCAATTTAATAAAGTGGCAAAAATACAAAAAATTAGTTTTTGTACATAATTTTAAATTTATCTCATTTCAATTTTTTCTCTTATCTCTTATCTTCATTCAAAATTTTAAAAATCCAAACTCCATTCTTTATCTATTAATATGGCTCCCTCTCCCTCATTTCAACGTGATCAATCTTTGGTGAGAGGAGCCTATTCTCTGAGAGCTATCTTATCGTAGAAGGGTGCCTAGCCTCAGAGCCGTTCGGTGACAGTGAGTCGGTCTTCGTCGAGGCAATCACGGTTTCTTTTCCGCTCCTAAGGTGAGTTCCATCTTTCTTTTTTCTTATTTTTAACCTAGGTTAATCTTAGTTTTATTTTTCGCATTTTTTCTTTCGTTGTCATTTTTTATATAGATCTTTAGAATTCATGTCACGATTTGATCCACCTTTGATTCTGACTTTTCATCTCATTTTCTCGATCTTTCCATGTTCACGTTCTATCCCCACGATCTCTCAACTCCGGCCACACAAGGTGGCCAGAGACTTAAATCCGATTCTTCCATTTCGTCGGATCCCCATTCACATCTTTTTTCAATTTTTTATTATTTATTTAAATAAGCAGAGATGATGCATCATATTTGAGTCCTCTTTTATTTCAAAAAAATATAAAAAATAACACAAAAATATATTGTTTTTCTTCCTAACGTTTGTTTTGTAGGGATAAAGAAAAAAGATCAAAAAAATTAAAAGTTTTGTTTTTCTGTTGTTTCTGTTTAAAAACAACAACAACAGCGGCATGCCCACCGCCATCCACGCCTGGACCGCGTTGCTCCGCCATCTGGGTGATGCCTCGACATATCACCGCCACCACCCATTCAATGTCGGCACGTGCCCACACAACCCATCCTATGGATCCGACTCCATCGCGCACAGCCACTCCCACACCTCCACCGAGCGCAGCCGACGCTACGATCTTTGTAGACCTCCAGCAGTCGGCCACTCCACCACGCATAACCGCTCCCACACCACCGTCGATCTCCACCGCACATAGTCGATGCCACACCCAGCCATCCCCTCCTCGCGTTGCCATCGCATCGTCCTCCACAGTTGAGCGTCGCCACCTCTGCATTGCTCCGCAGCAAGTAGCCCCCTTCGCCAGCCCGCGACCACCGTGTGAGCAGCCCTCCACCGAACTCCATCTGCCATCGCACCGTACCTCTAACACTACCACCCACCGCGTGAACCACCGTGAGACTCCACCCACACGGAGGAGAAACGAAGCCGCGATAGCGCCCTTGTCCTCTTGCTTTGCTTGTGAAGATGAGGAAAAGGGAACCCTGGGTTTAAAATAAAAAATTTTGGGTAAATTGCATAAACATCCCCCAAGGTTTCTGAAATTGTAGAAAAGCCCCTACCAGCCTTCAGTCACGTGTGAAGCACACCCTTCTTAGGTAAATTGCATTTTTTTCTCGTACATTATTTCCTATTATTTTTTAATACAAAAACTTTAAGTATTTAAGTTTCCATCCCTGTTTCTAGACTTTAAATTTGCATGATCTTTTAATTGAAATAAATGTGGTATTTGCTCTGAAAATTCTACAAAAAATTGTGTATACTCTTGTTATGTGAATCTTCATTGTATATTTTTTTGATTACATTTTGTCATCATTTTCTATTATTAAAAAATAAAAAACAATGTCATTTTCTCTGTTTGAAGTTTGAAAAATCATAAAAATTCGAATATTGCGTTAAAAAAATCAAATAAATAGAGTAATTTTCTTTTGGTGTGTTTTAATTTCTATCCAAATTTCGTGCATTAATTATTTATCAAAACGAAAAAATGCAAAATACTAAAAATATTAAAAAATCATATAAAATTGTTGAAAAATAAAAAAATGTGATTTCACTTCCTATTTGTAGATAATTTCCTGTAGTTTATAGGAAAAACCATTTTCTTATTTTTTTCATCAATTTGTTATTTTTAATTTGCGAAATAGTCATATTTGATCAATGTTTGTATTTTCCCTTATTTTTATTCATTTTAAAAATACTAAAAAAACTAAAAATCTTCAAAAAATTACAAAAATAGTAAAAAAATTCATAAACACAAAAATATTTTATTTGAATATTTTTTTAGCATTTTTGTTATATTTGAAAAATCCAAAAAATATATTTCTTTTGTGCATGAAATTATTTTGAAAATCATATTTTTGAAAATAAAAATTGAAAAAAAAATCAAAACCATTAAAAATTTGAAAAATCAGAAAATTTAAAAAATTTAAAAATGTAAAAAACTAAAATGTAAAAAACACAGTGGAGGAGGGGTTTTTTGTTTATATTTGTGTTCATTTGTGTGCATACTCTATCTTTTTTGGGCATTTGCACATTTTTCTTTCATTTCTTGACTTGACCTTCATGCTCTCCCGATCCCCATCTTTTGGTTCGGAGATGGCCGACTAGAGTGATTTTTATCCGGACTTTGCAGATCCTTCTTCCTCTCCGACCGGTCCACCTCATTTTATCACGAGGACTTCACTCCTGACTTTTCTTTTTGTATAGATCTGCCTCATCCACAGTTTCAGGCATCAGACTTTTATCCACCACCATCACCATCACAGTCCCCTCCATCTCACCTGCCCAAGTTTGAGCTATTGGATTCACCTCTTACGGATATCTCTCTTGAGTACGTGACCCAGTTAATGGAGCAAATGAATCAGAGTATAGATGTCCTCACTAGCCTAAATAAGAGCCACACTACTGCTTCACCTTCTGGATTCAGGGATTCACTTGAGGACATCCATGAGAGATTGCAATCGCCCAAAATACAAAAATGAGAAAAACCTAAAAGTATAAAAAAATCCAGGAGACACCTTGTCAAGTCAGCTTGGAAGGAGAGGGCACCCATGCCATATCCTTTGACCACACACACATACACCACAGTTCCTACCTTTTCCCCCATGGATGATACTGTACAGACTGCTCTTAGTCATCCTTGTGTAGATGATGATTCTGATCTCTTCCGTTGCATGGAAGAGATAGAACAATTAAAAAAATATCGACCCTTCCTAAAGTAGTGGAAGCTATTCATGATATTGTTGAGGCCCTACTTTGCCATGCCATGAATCAATTATCTTCACCCAAAGACAATAAACTAAAACAAAGAAGCAGATCTAAGCACCACATCCTGACCATGGACAACTGCCTACGCCATCACCCACCATCCACACATTAGAAAAGGGAACACTGTTACATCTCTTGTGAAATGCATCGTTTCTCATTATTCTTGTGATTACACTCTCCTTGACGATGGTGCTTCGATTAATATAATACCCTTCTCATTGGTACAATCTCTTCATCTAGACCCTCTCAAGAAGACCAGGATGATTTGCTAGTTTGATGATGGATCAATAAAGAGGCAGAGGGGTATTCTATAGAACGTCGTCATTCAGATCCAGTGCATGAACTTCACAGTAATTTTTTTGTATTGTCCACAGAGACCTCCACCCCTGTGGAGCTTCCTCTAATCATCTTGGGGTGACTTTTCCTCACCTCTGCGAGGATCGTTATTGATTATGGATCTGAAGAGATTCGCTTTCGTTTTGATGACGAGAGCATAGTCTTGATCACCGCACCTACAATAGACTAGAGACCTGCATCTGACGAGAGTGTATCAGTGTTAGCTGACCCGAGGACTATGACCTATCTGCTGATATCAGAGAGGTTTGCTTTATTATGGAAGAGACTGAGATCCGAGAATTCCTCTTCTGGGAGGAAGACCCTAAAAGCATAGACCTTGGAGTTCTCACTTCTTGTGTGTGGTGATGCGTTGATGACATTCGAAACATTTAGACCATAGACACCTAAGTGACGAGGGAAGACTTAGGAAAGACTTCAAAGGCTGGATCTGACCACACTACTTCCACTGACCAGTTCGTGCCTTTCTGCTTTGAGACCACTGAGGATCTTCATCAGATCAATCCTAATTGGGTTGAGTCAGTTGAGGACCCCGATATCGACCTACACCTTGTTAGATCCATTCCTCAATAGTCATGGAAGAGGTACGCTTTCTACCTTCTTGATCTCTGTATAGCCTCTACTTTCTATATATGTTGTCGTTTCCTCCTTCCCTCTACCATTTTTCTCATCCACCCCATTCCATGTGTTTGCCTTAATTAGGACATACTTTGTCCTAAGTATAGGGGGTGGACGAGTCGGGTGTTCATTCTTTATTTTGTTTCATCACTCTTGTTGTTGCCTATACTTAGGGATCTTTTATGCTAAGTATAAGGGGAGTTATGCGTACCTTCTCCCTGCGTATTTTTCCTTTTTATCAGATTCTTTTCTTGGCACCCTCAACTATCTCCTCCTTGTGTCTATACTTAGGGATATCTTACCCTAAGTATAGGGGGAGACAAACTGAATTGTGATATATTCATTCCCATTCTCAACTCTCATTGCATCTAGATACAACCTGCTATACTTAGGATTATTTCATCCTAAGTATAGGGGGGACGGTTGACTTCTCATTCATTGATTCATTATTCTTTAGTCATAGACTCCTCAATACTCGGTAAAAGACATGTCTTCTCTTTTTTGTCTGACCTATGAGGACATACCTCAATCTAAGTATAAGGGGGGTCGTATATACTCTGTATATACTTTAGACATAACTCATACTTTTGTAGTTTAAATAATATGGCTAATTAATAAAAAAATAAAAACATACATTAAAATTCTTTATATATATATTGATTAATAAATCTGGTTAAGAATGCATTTGCAAAATGTTTGAAAAATAGTTTGAAAATCTTTTTGAAAAATCTTTTAAAAATCGCTTCGAAAATGTTTTATAAACCTTTGTGAAAATTTGCTGTTTGTAAAAATTTCTCTGTCTAAAATAAAATGTTTTGAAAATCTATTTGCAAACAGTTTGGAAAATGGTTGCAAAAATATTTTGAAAAATCTATACATAGTATTTCAAAAATCTTTGCAAAATGATTTTTTGCTTTTGTAAATATTTGTAAAAATTATTTGCGAAATTATTTCGCAAAATAAAGTTTTCAAAATGCTTGTAAAATTCTTTTCAAATTTGATAACTATGTACATAATTCAAGCAAATGAAGATCCTTTACAAACCCTATATATACAACATGCAAATTCCTAATTCTCAACTCTTATAAATAATAAAAAGCACTTCGTGTAAATAGCTGCACAAATTTATTTTATTTTTGAAAAATCCCTAAAAATTTTCAAAATTAAAAATCCCAAAAACATTTGCAAAACTTTTCAATGTTTCATAAAAATTTGAAAAAGTTTTCAAAAAGACTCCATAAAAAATTCAAAATCAGAAAATTGCATCACAAAAAAATTATGCATTGTGCATGGCATTTGCATTTTTCGGATTGATGATGATAATTGACCAGTCTAAATAAAATCTGAAGATTGGAGCTTGGTTGGACGTTAATCCACTTAATCACATGAACTTTATAGGAACTGGAATTGAGATGCTTCAGGTCTACAAGACTTAATTCTTTGAGACCACAAGACTTGGTTCAGTGTCGTCTAGACTGCCTAAGTAGAATATTTCAGAATGCACACATGACTCTCGTTGATAATGACCTTGCTTGCACAACAGAACCTTACATGTTGCTCACCTTAGTCGAAGTGGTAGAGGGCTGGATTTATCGGCATGAGACACAAGCCTAATGGAAACATCGGAAGCCACACATTTATGGCCATTGCACCCCAACCTGATCCAATAGCCGTGAGGTCTAATGAAAAAAGTTGTGGGTTGTAATAAAGCTTAAAAAGAGGAATAGTGTATTGGCTCAATAGGAAAAAGACCATATATAAATGTTGTTGTATACAATATTCAAAAAAGTATAATATCAAAAACTCTAAAAATAAAAAGACATGCAAAATTCCAAGAAAAATCAATTCCCATCGGAGTGTGCAAATATTTATATAGTCAAGATGCAATCTTGTGCTTCAAAATCAAATATATGTGAGCCTACAACCGAATGACTTGGCTGCACTGGTCAAGCATCCTAGGATAGGTAGCTACACTGGATATCGTCCATTCTTCTCTCCACCTCCTCTTCTTTAGCTGGTTGTACTTTAACTTAGAAGGGAATACCCCGCTTCTCGAGGAATGAGTTGATGGATTGGGGAAGTAGGATCACCATGTTGGAGAAGACTGATTTTTACCACTTCAACTGAGGAGAGCTACTTAATACACACACTATCCAAATAGATTCATAGTCAGAAGGGTTTGCGTATCAGTTAATGTACTTCTGACCTGGATATTAAGGAGATTTGAGCATAGTTTTGTGGTTCTTAGGGGTTTTTGTGTTTCAAGTCTGATTCCCAAATAAGTTCCGACCAAACTTAATTTCCAAAGGTCTGACTGAGCTCCAAACTTTTATTTTTTGAATACAAGTTTGAAAGTTAAAATCAATCCAAGTTCTTTATTTTTCTTTTCTTTATTTTCTTTTCTGCACATATAGGCATATGTGTTTTCTAGGGACTAGAAAAGGCAAGTATAGGAGGTGATAATTCTCCATTTCATAACCTTTATTCTTTCATTTTGGCCTTTAATCCCTAGTCAAATGCATGTAAATATCACTATTTTGCATGAATTAACATTCATTATTTATTGTTTAAATATCGTATAAAATACTCCGTTTAAAGTAAAAATAAAAGAATAAATGAAATAAAAGAAATAAAATGTCAAATATATTTTATGACCCTAAACTCCGAGACCTAGGCATCATGATGACCGGGTCGACAAGGAATAAAATATGGGAGATAAGGACCAAAAACACAATAAAAATCCTAATTATTTATTCTTCAATAATATATTTTTGGGACCTATTTTATTCTTTATTATTTATACCTCAAATGAAGAAACTTTGTCCATAAAAGTTGTAGATAAATTAAATAGAAAAATACAAAATTTATTTCACGCAAAAATAATTCAAGTTGTTCATTCTACACTCAGAATAAAAATCTAAAATCTAAACTTCCCTGACCCATATCTTCTCCATATGAACTAAAAATGCACACAAAATCCACCTTTAATTGTTTATAACTTTTTATTAGATATTTAATGAAGGTGGTTTCATTCAATTTGGAGTTAAGATTCAAAAGTTAGGTTTTGGACCCCTATTATACTTTATAACTGAATAAAATATTCATTTTATTTATTCTTTTTAATTTTTATGATTTTATATTTTTCTAATGTTTTAAATATTATTTATAGTTTGTGTACATAATTAGAATACAATAAAACTATAAAAATACACTAAAATAAAATAGTATACAAAATTCATAGATGAATATACTATACATATATCGATGTAATAAACACACGTATCTATGTAAGTGTACATATTATCAGAAAAATATAAAAAAATATATTTTTGCATATTAAAATAAGTTATAAATATATTATTTATGTGTACAAAATAATAAAATCCAAAATACAAAATAAAAATAAAATATCTAATATATATGTAAATATACTTATAAACGAACCTCTAAAAAATAACCTATAATAAATTAACTTGTAAAAATAAATAAAAATCATAATAAATAGAACATAAATTAATAAATATATTTTATGTTTTAACCAAAAAATAATAAAATCATTTATATTTTATTTCATTTTCGATTTTATTAGATGATTTGTCTTTTTTGCGAATGACGTGGCCCAATCAGGGCTCGTCTTCCGTTGACCTGGGTCAATTCCTCTGACCCCATGTCTAGGAGTCTCAGACCTCATTTGACCTCTTTTTTTCTTTCGATTTTTGCCGCTCAATCCTTTCACTTTTTGATGTCAATTCTTTCTTCAACTTTTCACCTCGATCCCCCACCTTTAATGCCAGATCATTGCGACCTTTGCATCACTGAATTGAGCCGTTCTCCTCGATCTTCTCAGCCATGTAAAAAACCCCTTCATCCACTTCCTCTCATTTTTGCTTCCTCTTTTACTCTGCTTCCTCCCCTCAGAGTGTGAGCCTGGGCTCGAGCGTGGTGACATCAAGCTCACCCATCCCTTTTGTAGTAAGGAGAGATGTTGTAAGTGTGGTTCCTGACCATCTTCGTCGCTCGCCAGTGTGAGGTTCCATCTTGCGGGTCAGGCCTACTTGAGGTTAATTTTTCTCACTTTTAAGGTAGATTTCCTTCTTGTATTTTGATTCTGCAATTCATTTCATGCTTTAATCACTTGTATTAGCCTAGGACTAGGATTAACCTTCATCGGAGCTCTAGAGCTCCGGCACCATTCCTCGCTGTAGCACACCTGTTTCGACCACCACATCCACCCCATTTCGTCTCCCCTTCAATTCTCTACAATTTGCCCTTCACCAAACCCCGAGATCTTCATTAGATCTAGTTTCGAGGTCCAACTCCTCCACCTCACCGGATCTTGACCCATGCCCTCTATTTCCACCTTGTTGTCCACCAATAATAGCCCAGACACACTTGCCTCTCCACCACCATGCTTTTGAGCATCTTTACATGTATGGAAGGAGGCATCTGAGCCCTAGCTGAAGTGTATCAGGGCTCCAAGCCCCTTTGATGGGGCAGACCATTTTGAAGCATCAACCAGCTGCGTGAGAGCTGGAGGAACGCACAAAGATCCTCGATGGTGCTGGAGTTGTTCAAAGGAGTGTGCATTACCATATCGAAGCTCGCCTGCGGTGAGTTCATCCCTTGTTCTTCCAAGCCCCTTTAGAGCCATCAGATCAATATCAGGAGCCCCAGCCTAGTACCTACTGTTGGATTTTGAGGAGCTACCACCATTGGATTTCATCCGAGATCTGAGCTCAGCCTTAGCCGACAAACCGTCATCGAGCAAGGAGAGAACGCCACGTGTATAAGTGAGGCACCTATAGTCGTCCGATCCGCGCCTTTAGGGGGTAAATTTTACACATAGACATGATTTTTGTAGCATTTTTATTTAGTCTTGTAATATTTAAATCACACTTTATATTTTTGGTTTGTTTACAAGAAGGCTCCTGAATTATTCGCACATTGCATTTGGGTCTAGTACTACTCAACTTGCGTGTCATCCCATGTGAGTTGGGCATTTTGCACTATAACCCTTGCTTTTTTTGTAATTGGCTTTTATTATTTAAATTTTAAATATTAGGTAAAAACTTTTGGGTATTTTTCATTATTTCCCCTAACTTTCATTTTAATTGAAAATATACCCCTTCTAGGTCAATTAATTTTTGTGTTAGTTTTCTATTTTCTAAAAATATCATCCGTGCTCCCAAAATTATGAAAACATATAGTTCTGTGCCTTTTTATATATTCTTTCATGTTATAATTTTAAATTTGCATTTGAGCATTTTTCCTTTTTATTAGAAATCAAAAGAGCATGTTTTATTTTCGGATTGCTTTGAAAAATCCAAATATATATATATATATATAACAATATTTAAAAATTCCAAAAAATAGTATTTGTTTAGTATTGCATTTTGTACCTCTAGATCAAAATCCCTAAAACTAAAAAACAAAAATCACTAAGAATTAAAAAGCTCTAAAATCCACATAAAATTATAAAAAAATCTTTTAAAAATCGAAATATATATATATTTCTATCTCTGAACTTTTATTTATTATATATTATTAAAAAATAGTTTTGGAAAATTTTAACTTTATTTAATATTTTTAAATTCCAAAAAATCAGCATATTTAATTATCCATTGTATTTTACTTTTTTCTAAAATTAAAAATAGCTAAAATTAGCAAAACAATTCTGAAAAAATCATAAAAACACTACAACAACCTAAAAAGTGCAAAAATATTTTATTCTGTAATTTTTTTCGGTTATTTTTTGTGTTATTTATAATTATATTACCTTATATATAGTTATATATAAGCTTTCATATATATTAAAAGGAAAAAGAAACTAAAAATCGGAAAATTTAAAAAGTAAATAAATAATTAAAAATTAGACAATAAAAAAATATAAATATAAAACAAAAAATATTTTATTTTATTTTATTTATGTAGAACCCATAAATTAATTCATTTATTCTTTGAGTAAATATTGTACAAAATATACCTATATTATTTATTCATTATTTATTTATAAATAATATACCTGCTACACCGACTTGCCTCTATGTGTTCGACACTCTACGTCTTTGCATTTATACACACATTTTGTAGAGTTATAATACCCCACATTTTATTTCGCATTGCTTTATCTTTATTGTTGAATTAGATCGGTTCTGTGAGTGGTCACTTCGACGACTATTGATCCACCTTGTGGATTGATAAGTACCTCGCAGAATTCTCTCTTTTCACTCTTCAATTTTGCATGCTCCTGATTGGTCTCTTCCCTTTGAGATTATGATTGATGCTTCAGATTTTGCTATAGGAGTTGTATTGGGTAGCAGCGAGATCGAATCTCCTTTACTATCCATTATGCGAGCAAAGTTTTAGAACCTACACAGAAAAATTACACAGTGATTGAAAAGGAAATGCTCGTCTTGTTTGTGCTCTTGAGAAATTGAAGTATTGCATTTTAGGTTCAAAGGTGACAGTTTATACATACCATTAGGTATCTCATGGAAAAAAGGACACGAAGGTGTGTCTTCTTAGGTATATTTTATTGCTCCAGGAGTTTGATTTGGAGATTAAGGATAAACCTGGAATTACAAATGTAGTGGCTGATTATTTATCCCGATTAGAGCTGAACAAATCCCTTGATTTAGAATCTACCGTAGACATTTTTCTAAATGAGCTTATTTGTGTTGTCGATTCTCTTCCATGGTATGACAACATGGTAAACTTTCTTATCTCCAAGCAAGTTCGTCAGGGTTGGACTAGGAGTAGTATTAACCAACTGAAGTGAGATTCAAGGAAATACCACTAGGAGGATCCATTCCTCTTCTTTGAGAGGCCAAATGGTGTCTGGAGAAGGTGTATTCCTCAAGAGGAATACCAGAGTGTCCACACACATTGTCGTTCATTAGAAGATGGGGGACATCATTCAGGAAAAAGAACTGCACACAAGATGCTTCGATGTGGGCTACTTTGGTTGATCATGTTTATAGATGCTATTGATTTTGTACGGACGTGTCCTATCTGTCAAAGTACGGGAGGGACAGTTGTCTATAGAGATGAGATGCACATGCAACCAATGATTTTTTGTGATGTGTTTGATGCATGAGCCATAGATTTCATGGGTCCCTTTCCCAATAGTCATTTCTTTGGATACATCTTATTAGCAGTTGACTCTCGTTCTAGATTGGTGGAGGCTATCCCAACCTGTGCTGCAGACAGTAAGACTGTTTGTAAGCTCATAAAGGATCATATTATTTCAAGGTACAAGGTTTTGATATATGATGGGGATAGCCACTTTGTGAACAGAGAGCTGGAATCTTTAGCTAAGGACTACAAGTTTGAGCATAGAGTGAGTAGTCCTTACCACCCTCAGTCAAACGACATGATAGAAGTTTCAAATAGTTAGGTAAAGAGTATTTTACATAAGTTAGTTTGTCTTTATGGGAAGAATTGATCCCGATTGTTTGGATCAAGTTCTATGGGCTTGTAGGATGGCCTACAAGACCCCTCTTGGAACTCCACCTCTTAGAATGATCTATGGCAAGCTATGTCATTTATCCGTTGAATTGAATTAATTCACAAGTCTGAGTAGGTAATAAAGAAGATTAGAGCTGTCACCTAGGAAAGCTTTGTAGAGACCTAAACCTCAACGAGCTAGTGGAAATCCGCAATCGAGCATATGACAACAATTTGATATATAAGGATAAAGTCGAGAAGTGGCATGATTCACATATTAGATGCAAGAACTTTGTCCTGGGATAAAAGGTATAGTTGTTAGTGTGAAGTTAAAGATTTTCCATAGAAAATTAAAAACTAAATGGACGGGTCCTTATATAGTCAAGAAAGAGCATGGAAATGACAGTGTAGAGATAACAGATCTCACAGATAATGCACCTTCCTTCTTGGTGAATGGACAACTATTGAAGCGCTTTGTAGAATCCAAAGAATGGTTGACTCCAGTTGAGGTGATTTACTTCATGCCGATTAAGTCATTTGCAGATAATACAGCATGAAGTCAGCTTGAAAATTCAAATCATACAGATTCAATATCATGTTGATTCATCACTTATTCTAACATTGTCTCTATTCTTTTAGGATGAGGATTCTTTTCTTTCTACTTTCTTACTCCTAACTTAGGCTTGTGAGAGCCTAAGTATAGGGGGAATCCCTTTCTTATTTTTGTATACTTCTCAGTCATCTTTCATTATCTCCTCGATCCTTCTGTCCTTCTTTCATCCTTTAAACTTAGGCTATTTTCATCCAAAGTATGGGGAGATCGGTTACCTGTTATTCTTACATCCATGTTTCTATTCTTTTTGTATCATCTTTGATATCTTTCTGCCTTACACTTAAGCTATTTAAATCTGAAGTATAGGGGGATATGATCATTTTTCTTGTCCATGTATTATTGTCTCTCTTGTTTATGCTTAGTACAAGCTTTGTCTTTCATTCCACTTTGTGTCATAAGGACATAGCACAAGCTAAGTATAGGGTATGTATGTATGTATTGCATATATACTTTTATTCATATCTCGTATTTCTACATATTTCTGTTTATTTATTTTAGGCTACGGGTATGGGGATTTGAATTTTTTTTGTAAAGGTTAGTTTGTAAAATATTTGGAAAATTATATATCTATTTTACATGGTTTGCAAAATATTTTACAAATTATTTTCAAAAGGGTACAAATTGTTTTGACAAATTACATATCATTTTCTGTATATATTTATAAATTATTTCTTTTAAAAAAATAAAACCTTTCTTTAGCTTTTTAAGAAAAGATTTATTTCCTAAAGGGGTGCCTTGGGTGTAACCGTTATTTTTAGAACCATTGGATTCTTTAGGTTATAAAAGGTTGTCTTTTTGGAGTCCCCTACAGAGTCAAGCATGGAGGAAAGTTTTGATTTAAATTATATATTTTGCAAGATCAAATCGATAAGGAGTTCTTTGAAAAGAGTGATGTCAATTGAGGAAGATAATATTTTGATAGAAGAGTTAGATATGGAGGAGCCAACATCTTTTCTTGAGGATATTCAGTTACATGATTGTCATCTTACTTGTAAGTTAGGTCATCCTCTTATGTCTAGTTTTTCTCTTTTAAGGAAAATCTAGAAGTCTATTATAGGAACCAAAGGTTGGATATGTCTTCCCTCTATTTTAGAGAATCTTAGTTCTTCCCATGTTGATATGCATATTACCTTTGAGGAAGAATGGCATCATCCTAGATTATTCATTTTCCAAGTCGATGAGGATTTTTCATATTCCATTCTGAGACTTACTCTGTGAGGAGGAAGCAAGTGAGGCAGCCTGTGATTTCAAGCCCTGAAGATACAAGCATAATTTTTGATATTGAGAAACTGAAATTTGTACTGTGGTGTTGGGTATCCTTGAATTGTTTTGTTAAGTGTTAATAATGTTATCGTATGTTGTGTTTTGTCTTTGCACCTAAAGGGTACCTGTTCTTTAATTTTTTAATAAAAACTTCTTCAAAATTCTATAAATAATTAATTTCTAATTTGGTGTTCTTCCCTGACACTTTCACTTTACACTCAAGACTTGTTAAGATTTTTAACACTTGGTTTATGAGGTTTAGAACTCATAGTTAACCTATCTTGATCATTAGGCTCTTAAACTTAATAATTCATACTTCTCTAGTTAGAAAGACTTACATGCTATTATGCATGTTTAATCTCTGCCTTAAAAGAGTATGACATTCACACATATGCATGACTGCATTCATGATGAAATGAGATGAGGTTTCACTTAAGAAAATAAGACTTGAGATTTGAGTTTAGATTCGATCTGATGATACTCAAGGATAGACTAAAATTAATGAATGCTTTATGAAACCTGAGTGGCAACAACCGTAAGAACCATGTAATCTCTTGATAATTTGACCTAAGTGTCATGGTGTGATAAAATAAAAAAATGTTGATGAATGTGCGCCAATTCTCAGTAAAGGCAATGGAGCTAGAAAAAAGAAAAGAAAAAGATAAAGAGAAAACCTTAAGCATTACAAAGTCAAAATTCAAAGATCTTACATCAGTGGCGAGTGCTCCCAACCTTTTAAGTGTCCATTGGACCAAAATTCTAGGCTTTTATGGGTCAGGCTAGTACCTCAAAAAGGGCTCTACATCGTATAGTGATACAACTCTGGGTGTAGAAAAGATCTTAAATATTCAAAAGAGACACATACCCCGGTGCATTCTCAGGAAAACAAGTACATACGACATAACTTCTTTTGACAGACACACTGATTAACACCAAAAATATATTCTGTTGAGTTAATAAGGCACTTGAGTTACCTTGTTCCAATGAAAGGAAGAGAAGAATTTAAACAAATCCTAATACCTCCATTATCTGTCGACCATCTACACTTTGAAGTCTAACAAACTAAAGAGATGGTGGATAGAAGCAAGACTAGATTTATTACGTAGTTTTGAGGATTAAGTCCTTAGGAGAATCTCTTGTATTGGAACTTTAGGTGACATCTTGACTCTACTCTTGTGAATATAGTCAATACATTAAGTCATAACTCTTATATACACACACATAACACACACACACATTGAGAGTATGTTGATTAGAGGAGTTGAATTCCTTTTGACTAAGATCAGGTTCAGCTTAGAGTCTTAGGATCCTTAAAACTAAATGTTCTGGATTTATCAAGCCTTGTCTTTTCACTTTCACATGTCAGGAAATTCACCAACTTTCTAATCATACAAGGGAAATGGTTCTAATGCAAAGTGGTTTGACGCCATACCTCCACCTGAAGTCATGCTCAAAGTTCGGCACTCAAAAACCCAACATTAAAACAAGGAATCAAAGCTTGGAAATCTCTAACAAAGCAATATAAGAGTAATTGCAAAATTTTCAGCTCGAACAATCCAAGAATTAATTGATAACGAAAACAACAGTAGTTGTACTAAAGACAACACCTACATACCACCTCTTGATACATGTCTCAGGTTAAGAGAACCGAATCACCATTTAAACTGGTAGCTCTTCGCAAGAACGTTCCCAATCCTAAAATCTGGTTGTAATACCACACCATTCTAGTAATTTCATAATTAAATAAGAGAACACCCACTGCGAAGTGCAAACACTAACTATCAAGTTGCACATGCTCATCTTGAAATCGAGAGAAATGACACTATTGTCAACAACTACTTTTCACTAATAGTTCATGACTTCACTTGACAATCCAAAATCCAAGAATTAACTTAAAAGCTACAGAAATAACCTACTTGCAGCACTTAGCAAAGCAAGGGCAAAAATAACCTTAAAATTCACCTAAAGGGTCCCCATGGAAACTTATTTCACGTGACCCCCAAGCGAACTTATATTTTATTAAGTACCATAAAGAAGCCGAGACTTGAGATCACGACTTACTTTGGAAGAGGGTCATCGTTTGAAGCCACAGCTCCCACTGAAGGAAGCCGTGACCTCAAGTCATGATTAGGGCTTGTATATAGCCCCAGTCGCGACCCTCCCCCTCACCCGACGTGAACAGAAGCCATCCTCCTCCAGCAGCAACTGCCCCATCGCCCCCTCCCTCCCATCCACCTCTTGTTACTATGCCTCCTCAGAGTCAGTGATCGAAACCTCGACCTCTGCCATTCTGACGGTCGCCATCATTTGCTACGGCTAAAACCTCGGCTTCTGTCATTCCGTCCATCTCCTCCACTGTGAGTATACCCTAATCACATATGATTACAACAATAATTTTCTTTTATTTTTATTTTTTGTATGTCCCACGGTAGTGTCTATTTAGGTGTAGTGTATTATTCATGTGTAACATAATTGTTCTCCTTTTTTGAAGAGAGTCAAAGTCATGGAAGTAATGTGCTTGTGCCATGTTGGTGGCAATATAGTTAAAGATGGCAAAGAAGTCAGATACGAGGGACGTTGGGTGAAACACATAAGATTTGGGATGGGTTTGACCTTTAATGGATTGATCGAGATGATTGCAACCTCGTTTCATGTTGACTTAACCAATGATACAAAACTCCATGTATTTCACAGGATGTTGGAGAATAATGACATATTTTTGGTTGATGCCAAGTATGATGGTGACGTTGATGGTATTTTGAAGTATGCTGAGATGATGGGAGGCTCATACTGTCCAGCTTTGTTTACTGGCCTCATATGAACACGAGATCGTACGTTGATACTCCAAGATGTGGCTATGGTTCCAAGAATGCATTTCATGTTTCATACATCCGTTGTGACAAGACCCACTTATGCCAGGGCCCACGAAATTCTTCATGTATCTACAACTCCTGTGGAGATGACGACATTAGTATATTTGACCCAATCTTTGGGACCATGCTCGAATGACCCCATCTCCCCTATAGGGGAGGACCACAATCTTGAGATTGATCATATTATGGAGGATATCCCGCAGAACACTGATGATGGAATGTAAAATGATGATGGTGAACTACCGAACGATGAGAAACAAATCGCATGTGTTGAGTCTGACATTCCCTTCTATAACACATGAGGTGGTGATGGTTACATCCGAAATGGTGATGACGTGATGAGTATTCATGATGCACTGGCTATTTCAGATGATTTAAGGAATGGGATGATCTTCAAGTCAAAAGAAAACTTGATTTATTTAGTTAAATTCTTTCACATAAACCACCACTATAAATTTGAGGTGCATGAATCTGACTGTCATGTATGGGTTATTTATTGTAGCGAGAGGAGCAAGGGTTGCTTGTGTTGCATGGACATCACCATCCACTTGATGGCCTCTTTGTGATATCAAAATTGGATGCACCACATATTTGTTTGCATCATGTAGCAAACCAAGATCACCCTTAGCTTGATTGCAACTTTATGCCACATAAATTTCTGAATCAAATCAAGATCTTACCAGCCGTGAAGGTTTCATAATTGCAACAGTATAGTTCTGATGAGTACGGGTACATGGTTAGTCGTAGAAGGGTATGCGATTCTAGGAAAAAGGGAATATAGACAGTATACGGTGATTGGGTCGAATCATACAATGAATTACCGTATTTATTTCATGCATTGGAGACATCAATCCCAGGTACCATGACCGATCTCTATGGGGATCCTGTTGGTGGGTATGAGAAGGTTTTTACCTGGGCTTTCTGGGCATTTGGTCCATGTATCAGTGCATGGAGACATTATAGGCATGTTATTAGCGTCGATGGTACTCATATGTATGGTAGGTACAGGAAGAAGGAGCTCATTGCATATGGCGTTGATGTAGCAAACCACATACTACCTCTTGCATTTGTCTTCGTAAATGAGGAGGATGAAGATAGTTGGACTTGGTTTTTGGAGAGAGTTTGGCTTCATATTTTCGGGGATCGTATTGGTCCAATTTATGTCATATCATACTGTGCACCTGGAATTCATTGTGCCATGCATCGCCCAAAAGTGCAGTTTCAACCACCTTACGTGTATTGGCATTTCTACCTACGTCACGTTGCTAGTAACTTCAATGATGTTATGAAAAATCAGGCAATGAAGAGCCTGCTAATGAGGGATGGGAAGGCTTCTAGACAGATAAAGTCGACTACTTACATGGTCAAGTTGAAGGAGATGGATGAGAACGTATGGTATTGATTTGATATGCACAATTTCCCCAAAGATCAATGGACTTTGGCTTTTGATGATGGTCACCATTTCGGTTACATGACATCTAACTTCTTCAAAAGTTAAAATGAGGTATTAAAAGATGCAAGATCTCTGTTGAACCGCTTTTCTTAGGTTTTTATTTTTTCGGGTATTTTTGAATAAGTGTCGCCGCAGCCCAATCAAGCATCAAACAAAACATTTTATTTACTTATCAAGCCAAATTACTTATAAAAAATGTAGCAAGAGAATTTTGCCATTTAATTTATATGTATAGCAACATGATCGAACCCAATGAGGCTACAAATCCTGAGGGTAATTCTAATAATTAAAAAATCAATGAAAAGAAAAAGGAATCTCAATATACATTATGCTTGGTTTTCTTTTTAATTTATTTTTTTATTTTTTATTTTATAATGTTTATATTTTCTAATTTTTAATTTTTAGTGGTTTTAGTTTTGTAAATTTTTATTTTGCAAGAATATAATTTCCAACGAAAGATTATATACAAAAATAGAGAAGAGCTATTTTATCCAATGTTTGTTCTACGTGTACATTTTTTTGGTCCGCGGCGAAATCCATAGTTAACTCAATAAAATGATCAAGAAGGTCAAAATATAATAAAATGATCAAGAAGGTCAAAATAAAATGTTTTTGTGTTTTATACTTTTTCTAATATTTTTGGTGATTTTTCAAAGATTTTTCAAGTTTTTATGGATTTTGTAAAAATCAGATATTGAAAATAGTGTGAAACAGTGAAAAAGCAGGAATAATTTGCAGTTTAAAAATATCAAATAAACTAAAAAATTACTGGATTTATTTCTCCTAAAAACTTTAAGAAACTATCTAAAAAAAGAAAGTGAAATCACAATTTTCTGAATTTTCTGCAACTTTCTATGATTTTTATAATATTTATATATTTTGTAATTTTTTGTTTTAAAAATATTTATATGCATGAAATTATAGAGGAAATAAGATATCATAAAATAAATCTATTCTATATTTTTTGGAATTTTGAAGCAATATTCAAATTTTTATGAATTTTGTAATGTCAAACATTGAAAAATGCTATGGTTTTGATTTTTTAATAATATCAGATGTAAATAAAATGTAATGAGAAAATTATACTATGAAGTGACACAAATCAGGAGTGTAACATGATTTTTTTAGAATTTATTAACCACGAAAAACATTTATTTTAATGATAAAAACAAGCAAATATAAGTCTAGAATACAGGGATATAAATGCATTTTTTATTGCTTTCCATGAAAAAGTAACAAGAAGGAAAAGAGAGGGAAAATCGCAAATTACCTAGGGCATGCATGCGTTGCAAGTGATTGAATATTGGTGGGGTCTTTTGCGAATTCAGAAATGTCGTGGGGGCTCCACGTAATTTTCCCAAAAAATGCAAGGCACGCATGTAGAGCACGTGTGCCTCTTAGGTTAAACGGCATGACTTCGTTTCTTCCTTCTCACCCAAAACAGACGAGCGAGACGATGCTATCAGGCTCAAAGCGACTCGCAGCTCCGATTGTGCTTCTTTGTTCAAGCGATGGGCGATTGGCGGTGGGAGTGCTCGAGGGCGCTGAGGGCAATGGCGAACACGGAAGCTGCTCTAGGTGGCAGCTCTGGTTGAGAGGGTTGATGGCAAGGAGAGCTCCTTTAAGCAGACGGCGGTGGGGTCGAGCGACGTAGAGAAGGAGTGGAGAAGCTGCTCCAGGCGGAGGAGGTGAGATCTCAGTGAAGGGTATGATGCTTCCTCGAGCGGTGGACGGCGAGGCAGGCTGTAGTTTGCGATGGTGATGCTCAAGAACAGTGGAAGGGTGAGTAGGAAGATTGACTCCAGGTGGTGGTGAAGCTCCTAGAGGTTGGTAAAGAGCTTCAAGCTTCGACTATGGCAGATGGGTGATCGTGCTCGAGAGGAGGCTAAGCCACAGTGGAGGAGGCCTCGCACGACGGTGGCAATGTCGGTGGTCGCCGGATGTCGATGGCATCTAGAAGGCGATGATGGGATGCATTGCTGTAGGCTCGCGGTTCCAAATGACGACGGTGGTGCCGCCCAAAAAGAATTTTTTTTTGTAATTTTTTTAAGAACAACAACTGATTTTTTTGTATTTTTAAAGACCACGTGTACCTGCAATAAAATAGGATAAAAATCAACTCGAGTGGAATGGCTCGGTAAAAAAAAGTCAAATAAGAATCAGTGGGTGAGGGGGTTCCATCGGTGATGATGGCTTGGAACTGTGTATCCGACCACCATATGTGGCTGAAGACGAGAGATCGTGAGATATAGAACGTGAAGCGATGAGAAATTAGAAAATGCCATGAGATCAGCAATCGGAAGCAGATTAAATTGTGATGAATAATTAAGAATGACTAACTAAGATTATGAATCTAAAATAATGACTATGAAATTAAAATTACAAATTACACTACGATTAACCTAGATAAAAGATGAAAAATAAAGACTTGGATCTCACCGTAGGAGCAGATGAATGTCGTGATGGCATTGACGAAGATCGACTAGCTGTCACTGGATGGCTCGGAGGTTGGGAAACTTCTACAACAAGACTGCTCTTGGAAATTAGGCTCCTCTCACTAAAGGATTGATCAAATTGGAATGAGGGAAAGGAGCTAAATAAATAGAAAAAAATTGAATTTCAAAAAATTAATTAATGGAGAGAGAATAAAGGGAAAGATGTTAATGGTGGGATTAAACTAATGAATAAAATAATTTTTTAAATTATATTAATTAAAATAATAATAAATACCAATAACTTAAAAAGCCATCTTAATGTGGGTTAATTAAGGAATTAATTAAATTATATACATATGGTATATTATTTACATAATTACATAAATAAATAAATAATTTTCATCATTTTATTAATTTAAATAATAAATGTTGGTTATTTAATTTTTTTGTGGTGGTTATTTAAGGAAATTAATTATATGCATAAAATATATATATGGTACATTATACACATAGTTAAATAAGGAAAGTATGTTACTTTATGTTTTAAATAATTTTTATTTTTATTTGAAATAATTAAAAAAATATTAACAATTTTTTAAAAATACATCATGTATAAAAATAAATATGAATTAATAAGTACAGTAAATAAGTGGTAAAATTGTAAAAAAACCTACCCTAGAAAACTGTCTTTCAAACCGTAACTCCAAAAATTATGAAACCACTACCATTTTAAAGATAATTTAATAAGGAATATGATGGAAGTGGGTTTAATTCAATTCAAGTTCATATGGAGTCGTAATTGGCCTTTCAATTATCGCTTTACGGTTTTTTTCCGAGTATGGTTACTTTCATTCTATACATGATTTTATTTTGAAATTACTTTTATTATTTAGAAAACATTTTATTTATAAGTTCCGTTTAGAAAATTATTTAATTTGAGGTCAATTTATGGACAATGTAAGTTTATACAAATATACACTGAATAAATTCAAAATAAAGAATGAAAAGTATTTACAATTTTTTTAGATTTTTTTGATTAAAGGCCCTATCTCCATCTATTTTATTCATGGTCAATCAGGCCAAGTCTTGACCTTCTCTCGGGGTTCAGGTCACTCTGTATCTATTACATATATATACAATCTTTTATTTTCTTTGTTTTTTCCTTTATTACTTTATTGATTTATTTTAGGTTAAAATAGTAATGAACGTATAACATTTACACGCAGATGCAGGTTAGTAATAATATGGATTTAGTAATATATACAGGTCCCTTATAAGGGATTTTAAGCTAAAATAAATGAATAAAATGATGAAATGCATATTCATCATCCCCCTATGATTTACCTTTGCTAGTCCCTTAGCAAACACTTATTTGAAAAAATAAGTGAATAAAAGAAAAAGAAAGGAAAAATAAATAAATTAGGAAATATTGAGTATTAAACTTATCTTCATAAAGTTGTAGTATGGAGCTTTATCAGACCTTTGGATTATTAGTGTGGCGGAACCTTAATGGGAAATGGATTGAAAACCTAACAACCTTCAAGTTCCACAAGACTCCTATTCAGGTCACCTCAATAGTCAGATCAGACAAGTCTACAAAAACAAATTCTTAAGACTATAAATCTTTACTTGTACGGTGTAAGTGATATATGTTAACTATGTGAGCCCGAGGCGAACCATTCTTACAATAAATGTTATTGTAATATTTGATTTATCAATAAAAGTTATTGATTCTTTTCACTTCCATTTTGAGATTAATTGAATGAATGCACTATAAGGTCCCTCTATACAATTAGGATTATGTACCATGGCCATCTTAATGATCATACAGTTGTTGATTCAATAATTGAATCATAGAGGTTGATGATTGGATGAATTTCTAAGGAGTTAGATTGAGGTCTCATCAAGCACCGATAAATAATTGCTAAGATATGATCTCCAGCCTGAGTAGGAGATAGCAATCCTTTCTCATTAGGTTGATATCTGACCGACCTCTTGATGCAGGTCATCTGCATGGGAATAGAGATTCGGAGGTGTCAGATTAGTTATGTCAAAGAGTTAACTTAACGAGATCGAGATAACCAAAGTTTTATATTGTAAACTATCATGATATGGGCACACATCCTCTGACCGGAGACATATGTGTTGCTATATGTCTAAGTATGTACATTTGGCAGACCAATATGTTTATGAACTAACCAAGGTCTATATACCGGCGCGCTGGTGTGCATATGAGGGCATATGAGTAATATGATCTCTCAAAGGGATCATACATGATCACTTGTGAACCAGAAGACATGAGCTCACTCATGAGGTATTGGGACCGATCAAATTATATGCATGGTCCTCGTGCTTTGGAAGTATGACAAGAATTTGTATGTATTATGTATGCTTTTGGGAAGCATATGATCGATACCAAATCACAATGACCAAGAATGAAAAACTTGATGATGAAACCCTAAAGATGACAATTGATCTATATCTTCAGGATGAACATAGGTCTTCCAGTATGCAGGATGTACATGTATTAGGAATACCTGAGGGTAATGTGATCATAAACGATTGTATAGCCATGACGCTTCCATTCCGAGGGAGTGATGAAACAGGTCTGGATTTTAGTGACTCCTTTCAGTAGAAAAGCAATTTGATCTTAGTCCAAGTGTTGGACATTGATCTGAATGAGATTCGGATGCAATGAGAAGATTAGATTTGCGGCCTTAATTAAATCAAGCATCTATGAGAGGTCCATGAGATCTGGATTTGAGATGTGATCTCAATATCCAAGTCACTATACGTGGAACGTACTATCGTCATGTCCATATCTCCAAGTATCTGTGGAGAAAGTGCATTACTCTTGAAGGAGTTCAAGAATAATTACATAGTTGAATTATATCTAAGCATTGAGAAATGGATAATTGAATGTAATTTAAGTATCATGAATAATGTGAATTTGATTCATATTATTTGAATGCATGAGAATGATTGTCCACTATAACTAAATGTGATTTAATTATTATGGATATGAATAATGTGGATAGCACTATCCAATTATTTATACATATTATAAATGTGATTTATAACATATTAGAGAAAGACTAATTGTGATTTATATTTATTGGTTAATTGTTGATGTGAATTGGCTTCACGTTGAATGATTAATTGAAAATATAATTACATTTTCTTTTGGGTTGTGAATGAGATTCACAGAATTCTAATGGCATGATTGCAATCTTCACAAGATATTATGAATTATTGTTGTGAGATAATCTTGGAATATCCGTGAGATAATGTAATCTCATGATTTGGAATAAGATTGACTGTTCGAAGTCAAGGGTGGACGGTCACATTGTCCTAAAAGGACTTGGTGGTCGTCCCCCCCTTTTTAGGGGATGAGGCAATCTCTTCCAGCATTATCTCTATGATTTAATGATATAATTTTATAATTAATTATATTAATTTATCAATATGTATGATATTAAATTAAATTATTTTTTGTTGTTTTTTTGACAACAAAATCATGACAATTGAAATCAACACAAATCAATCTCGTCCATTGATCTTGTATTGTCCATGGATTGGGATCCATGGACTCCCAAAACCCTATATAAGAAGTGGCACTCCTTGCTCTTCGGATTACAACTTCGACAATGTCTCTCTCTCATTCTCACACCAACCCTTCTCCCTCTCTACGAGTATCCGTCCACTCTTCTCATAGAGAGAAGGTTGCCTTCTTCATCGCTTCGCTGTTGTACTGTCGCTTCGACGACTCTTGGGTATCCATCTTCTTTGATGCATCTCTCTCGTGAAGAATGCATTCGATCTCTTGAGATGATATCAGGAGATACATTGCATGGATCAACGACTTGGATTGCGAGAAGCACGCGACTCATCTCCGCGCTCGCAAGCATCTCTTCCGACGAATCGGACTTGAGACAGGAGGTCTCTGATGAATCCACGTTTCATCATCTTTATTCTATCATTTTGGCCTTAAAAACCCTAGTAAATGCGTTTAAATAGGCTTAATTCATGCATTTTAGCATTCATGCATAGGTGTGTAAATATTGTATAAAATGCGGTTTTTAAAACCAAAATTATAGAATAAAGAAAAGAAAAGAAAAAGAATAAAATATTGTAAATATTTTATGACCCGAAACCCCGAGACCTAGGCATCTCGATGACTAGGTCGATAAGGAATAAAGTAGGGGGAGATAAGGGCCAAAAATACCAATAAAATTCCTTTTATTTTATTCATTCTTTATTCATTTTGGGACTTATTTTTAGTTCCACTTTTTATACATCAAATAAAGAAACTTTGTACATGAAAGTTGTAGATAATTTTATAAAGAAAAATACAAAATTGATTTCACAGAAAAATAATGTACAGATAAAAAGTTATGGTCTGAATAAAAATCCAGAATCCCAACTTCCCAGACCCGTATCTCACAAATAAAAACTCCAAATGCAACATATCACCTTTAATTGTATATAGAAGAAAATAAGCTATTCAATGGCGGTGGTTTCGCATTTGGCGGAGCTACAGTTTGAAAGTTGAGTTTTTGACCCACATTGTACAGTGTACCGAATAAAATATTCAATTTATTCTTTATTCATTATTTTTGTATTTTTATATTTTTATAATGTTGTAAATATTACTTATAATAATTATGTACATTGAAATAAGAATAAAAACATAAATAAAAACAAAAATAAATTACTTAAAAAAATAAAATACATAGATACATTACCTGTATCTATACCTATACAAATAGCACTTTTATTTTATTAAGTGTATAAAATATATCATAAAATTAAAATAAAAATATATTTGTGTAGATAAAAGTATTTTATAATTTTATAAAATCATAAATAAAAATAATAATATTAAAAATACCTAAATAAAAATAGAATACTTAAATATATAAATATATATACTATAAAGGGCATAAATGCCAACTTGTTAAAATACGTCTCATAAAAATAAATAAAAATCACCATAAATTAATTCATAAAATAATAAACATGTTTTATTTTATAATTAAAAATCAATAAAATCGCTTGCTATTTTAGTTTGATTTTATAAATCTTTTTCTCCAGGTTTTTCCTGGTTGGTCCACGTGGACCAACCAGGGGGCTAGGAGAGTTGACCTCGGTCAACTCTCTGCCCAATACCTGGGCTGTGTCAGAATAAGGTTTTTCTTGAATTTCGCAGATTTTTCCAGGCCAAGTCTTTCACCGATTGGCCTCGGTCCCTTCTGCAAAGTTGATGCCCTCTGATCCACCTAGCTCGCCCTAGCCTTAGATGGGTCTTTTGACCATTGATGCGCGAGCTACGCCTCGTTCAAGGTGCCCATTCGGCCAACCATTCAAAAACAACCCATCCGCCTCCAGGCCATTTCGAACCCTTCTTGGACCGTTTTCCCCCTCGAGTGGAGTTGCTCTGGACCGGACTTGGTGATAGCAAGTCCTCCAGCCCTTCGGAGGAGAGGTCAGCGGCCGGGAGGCGCTCCAACCACCCACCTCCGGCGTGCTGCCGTCGAGGTTTTCTCCCTTGGGCTACTTAGCCCTTGAGCCCTCTTTTATTTACTTTTCTTTACGTATTTTTATTACTGGCTGCCCTAGAATCATATTCCATTGGTTTGTTTTGCTTCGCAACCACCCGATCACCACGCTACCACCTCGCCGGAGCAAGCTCCGGCGAGCTCGATTTTTCGCCATCTCCACCACCTCTCGTCACCGCGCCCACGCTCTTAACCACCCGGCCGAGACATCTCTCTCGAGCCCCTGTTTAGCCTGCAGGTACTGAACATCACGCTGAAACGCCTGGGGGGTGTATCTCGCACCGCCGGAGAAGATCGCTGCCGTCGCCCGCGCTGCCCAGCTGCACCGCGCAAGAACAGAACGAGGGAGAGGGGGGCACTACAGTAGACTTCCATCCTCCCCCTCCCCTTTTGATCGCAGCCGTCCAAGGCCAAGGAAGCCCCATCGTCCGATCTCTTCTTCATCAAAGCCATCCACGCTGCCACGTGGATAAGTGGGGGGTTTTGCGCCCAGGCCCCACGATTTTGTGTAATTTCCAGACAAACGTTAAACTCTTTATTGCGCTTTAATTAGTCTGTAGATTTTACAAAGGACCCCCCGCGTTTTGTATTATTGGGTATTTGTCCCCCGCCTGGCGCACGCGAGCATCACGTGCGCTGGGCATTTTACGGGGAAGCCCCACGGGTTATTGACATTTGTAGTCAGTCTAGCAAAAGTTTCGCGTAGTCATAAACTTGCTGGCCATTTTACATTTCACCCCCTAACTTTTGGGTTTTTGCACATGTGCCCTTCCCAGGCGCGCGTGCGACGCACGTGAGCTTGGGAAGTTTTGCAAGAGAGCCCATGTGGCTTGGGGTATTTACTTATAGTCCAGTAAATTGCATATTCAGTATAAATTGTTGTGTGAAAATTGCTCATAACCCCCTGGACTTTTGATTATTTGCATATAAGCCCCTGCTAGGCCTTCCATTTTTGTATGCTTAACGTATTTATTTAAGGCATCATTTGAACCCCAAAATCCCTCAAATTTTGGACTTAAGCTCATGTGCACTTATGCTTCCACGCCATCAATTTAGTTTTTGATTTTATTTTATTTTAATATTTAGTAAAAATCAAAAACATCTATTTTGTGCACTGTCTAGCTTAGAAAATCCCTAAAAAATATTGAAACTCCTCAGAAAAATCCCAAAAAAATATATTTTGTGTCTTTTAGTTTGTTTTAACTCCCAGCCAAAAATCATTAAAAAAATACAAAACAAAACTCCTAAAAATCACAAAATCCTAAAAACCTTTATAAAAATATTAAAAATTCTACAAAAACCCTAAAAATATAATCTTGGTGTTCAAATTTTCCTTATTTTATTGTCTTTCATTGAAAATTGAGTTGGAGAATTTTTGCTACTGATTTCCATTTTATTTCTCCATTTTAGTTTCAGCCTTGCATTTTATTCACTGTTTTCTTTATCTTGACAATTAAAAATACCAAAAACATTCTAAAAATTACCCAAAAATCACAAAAACAGTAAAAAAAATAAAAAGACTTTATTTGCTAATTTTTGGACTTTTTTTATCTATTTTTATAAATATCTCTTTCTCCCTTTTATTACATTGTCTTTAATTTCCAACTTTAAAAAGAAAATAAAAAAATATAAAATATAAAAATAAAATATAAAAATCAGTAAATTAAAAATCAAAGTACAAAAATATAAAATTAAAAATTAAATAAAAAATATAAAATTAAAAACCCACAAAAAAATAGCATAGTAGACTCTTGATCACATACACACACATTTTGGTACCTTAGTACCCCGTTCTACCTGTCTGCTCTCTGTGTTCGACCTCTACACATACTTGCACTATACACATCTTTGTTGTAGAGTTATAATAAATTTTAACTCCACACACTTTCATTGCTTTACTTGATTGTCGTGGGTTAATTGTTGTTTGAATCGGGATTTTCGAGCGGTCACCGCATCGACTGCGGTTTCGCCTTGTGAAACCGTACGACCCTCGATCGTCTCGGTTCAACAGTCTCTTATCTTAGAGGCTCGATCACAACCATACTACAAGAGGTATTCCTTTATCCATTATGTGGTTAGATGAAACAATCAAAGAAGTGTTCTTGGATCATGTTGTTTTATCATTGAAAAATTTAAAATTCCGTTGCACCAAGCAACTAGTGTGACTAGTCCCTCTCGATCGTATATGATGCGATCGTCACATTTTTGTGATGCGCTTAAGGATTCTCCCATATCCTTCAAGTGGTATCAAATCTTTAGGTCTAAGGTTTTGGTTACTGATGAACGTCAAATTTACCTCTTTATTAATGATGAATTGTCGTATTATAGGATGCAAATTCGGTTCAGCAAAAACCACAATCATTTGAATGTTGTGGATTATTTATACTTGGCAAGTCTACCACGGTCAAACGCAAGGACACAACTACCTAATTCATTTATCGAAATTTGATTCATGAAGCACAAGTGTGAATTATTTTCAATTTCAGGTCTGTAAGATGCATTATGCTAATTACAATGCAACACTATGATGTATGCAATTTTTAGTTGATTTTTATGCAATTTAAAGAGGATGCATGAATATAATGCAAGGGAATTTATAGACAGACTAAAGATTACAAATATATCCTAAAAGTATGAGCAACATAATAGAAAATGAAATCAGAGTCATTTTAATCCCAACATTAAAAATAATCATCAAATCAGAGCACGGACAAAGAGAGCAAGGTACTAATCTATCACAAAAAAATCACTTCATTTAAAACAATGGAAAATGAGAAATTTAAACATGCTATGATGTAGAGGAAGAAACAAGGATCAAAATGACACTAAAATCATGCAATTTGGACCTATGATGCTCAAGTTATGAAGAAAACAATGCAGAGGCATAATTGTAATAAAAATGCAAGAAAAATAAATGATAAATATTACATTTAGGTCCCTAGAGGGACCTAAATGTAAATAAGAAAAATCGCCTGGGCCCCATTATAATTTTTCAACTACGCGGGGGCATTTTTGCAATTTCTAGAAATCCTGAGGGCTTCCCTGTAAAATACCCAGGCACGCACGTGAGGCACGTGCTTGGGGACCATTATGCAATTATCAATACTTCCGGGGTCTTTCGCGTAATTTACCTAGGCCCTCACGTGCCTTGCACGTGAGGGGCCTAGGCTCGGGAAGCGGCTGAGGTCCGGGCCATGTGGCAGCCTTCAGAGGCTTGAATCGAGGTTCGGAGGTACCCGAGCCTGGAGGTTCGGCTGGAGGTCTGGGCTGCCACGTGTCTTCTGCTGAGCCGTCCAATTAATATGATCGGGCGACACCTGTGTCTTGGATCTCCTCCGCAGGTCGCCAGAGAAGGCGGGTTTCCGGCGAACCACTGTGGGCTCCTCCATGCTTCGTGAGGTCCCCTGAATATCAGAGAAGCAAGATAGGGACCTCGTGAAGAAGCTGGTGGTGCGGCGAGGATCCGGAGCTGGTTGGTGTGAGCGGTCGATGAAGCTTCGTCGGAGGAGAAAGGCTTGAAGGGGCTCCATCGCGAACTCCGACCATTGACGATCCTGCAAGTTTTAGACGATAGCAGAGGCTCGTGCAAGTGCGTACGAGGTGAGAGGTAGGTGAGCGGGGGCCGTAGGGTGTAGAGAGGTGGTGGCCCAGAGCTCTTCCTCTGGCGGAGCAGAGGAGGAGGTGGCGGAGGGTGGTTAAGGTCGCAGAGAAGGGAAGGGGGTGATCGACGAGTAGCGCGAGGATGAGCGATGAGTGGCGAAGGTCGGATGATGGTCAGATGAGCATGGTGGCGAGTTACGGAGTCGAGAAATTAAATAGAAAATCAAAGAAAAAGAAGGGGAGGGAGGACCTCGTCGGAGAGGGGAACCCGATGGAGGAGGGGGTCTAGATTGAGGGTGGAATCGTCCCTCGGGTCATGGCTCGACCTGGCCGATCGGTCCAGGGAGCTTTGCTACCGTCGGGATGGTGGAGCTGACATGGAGGAGATTGCCATGGATCTCACCGAGGTTTCGGTCGTCATCGCCTCCTTGCGAGGGCTCCTCTGCTGTCACCGAAAAGCCGGAGGCTAGGCCGAAGCCCCAGAATGGTGGATGCGGCTGAAGGTAGTGGAGGAGGTGCTTAAATAGGAGAGGATGTCCGGACGTTATGGAGTGGTCGGGGGGGGGGGTTTGAACGAAGTTTTAATGGTGGGGGAATGAAGGAGGAGGTGTTATGGTGGTTTCGCGAAGATGGCGGATGATTAGGCTCTGTGGAAGGGACGTTATGGAGTGGGGAGAAGGTTTGTAGGCGGCATGAAAATGGAAAGGGGGTGGCGCTCGTAACGCCTGGAGGGAGCGGGTAACGAAGGTAGGAGACGAAGTTCTCACCGTCGGATCCTGTGATCCATCGACTGGGATGGTAGAGCGGGCGGAGGGCTGCGATCAGATCCTGAGGATATGATCGTGCAGTGGAGGAATGGGTGCTAAAGAGCGGCCCAGATTGAGAGATAGGAGAGATCGAATGGTCGAGGAGATTGGGCAACGTGGAGAGATGGGAGTCGTAGGATGCGAAGGGGATCTAACGGCTGTAGATGGGGCACTAGGTAGCGGCGACGATTAGATCTGGAAGTTGCATCCAAGGGCTGGGAGCGAGGCAAGAATGGAAGGCGGAGATGGAGGCGGGGGAAGTGGATCCGATGGCCTAGGAGTGCGCTGGGAGGAAAGAGAAGAGGCGGGCCACGTGGCGGCTCCAGAGAGCGCCATGTTGCCCAATCAGAAATTTCAGAGAATAAATACAAAGATAAATACAAAAGAAATAGTTAGAGGCAAAATTAGGAAAAAGTCAAAACATGAAAGTTGATCGTCTCGACGAGATCTACAAGTTTCATGTTGTACAAAAAGCCAAAAAAGGTCATTTTTACAAAAAAAAAGTATTTTTGGGTATATTTTTAAGGGGGATAAAAATGCCGACTTTTTGGTTTTGATATGTTTTTGTATTTTTTAGTCTTTTTAATGGTCAGTGAATTATGGACAATTACTCTACCTAATTTTTAGGGGTTTTTGACGATAAAATAATTACAAGAAAAATAAAGGAATTTAAATACAAATAATTAAGGGTTAATTGTACACAATATAAGACAAGATAAAAATAGAGAATTAATGGTGATTTTTATTGGATTAGTTAAGACAAGGGTTTTAATATGTGGATTTTAGCATGATGATGAATACGAGATTCATCATACCCCTATACTTAAACCATGCTCGTCCTCAAGCATCTAAAGAATGAAGTAGTCAGATTAATTCCTGACAGTGCAAGTGAAGATTTCAAGTCTCAATCTTTCGAAGACCCTTAATTTAAGAGATCCTGAAATTCTGGGTTTATCCAAGCCTTAGTCAGAAGGAATCCAACTTCTCTAATTATCAGACTCTCTTTTTGTACATATAATATAAGGATATGAATTTAGATGTACTGCATTTCATGAGAGTAGAGTCGAGGCATCACTCAAAGTTCCAGTCCCAAAAACTCTCCTCTAGACCTCATCCTCAATACTAGGGAATAAGTCTGTTCTTGCTTCAGTCAACCGTCTCATTAGTTTGTCAGACTTGAAATGTAGATGGACGGCCAGATGATGGAGGGAATGGGATTGTGTCTATTTTTCTCTCCCTCACATTGGAACAAGGGGCCTCTCGAGTGCCTTTTTACTCAACACATGTAGATTTTTATATTGTTGATCAATGTGTCTGTCAAAAGAGTTGGATTCGTCTGAACTTGTTTTTCTGGGAGTACACCGGGGTGTGTCCTTTTTGAGTATCTAAGATACCTTCGACACCCAGACTTGTATCGCTTACGATGCAGAGCCCTTTTTGTGGTGTCAGCCCGACTCCTTGGTCCTAATTAGCGCTTGATCCAAGTGGACACTTTAAAAATGTTTGGGAGTGCTCGCCATTGGTTGGAAGCTCATTTGTAATTTGACTTTGATATTTAGAGCTTTTTCTTGACATTTCTTTTCTTTTGTTGGCTAGCTCCACTGCTTTTACCAAAAGTTGGTGCACACTGATCAACAATTTTCATTAAGTTTCATCACAACCTGTCACATAGGTAAATATCAAAGCGATAACATATGAATCTTGTTCACATACTGGCTAGGGTTTTGCTGACACTCAGGTTTTCTGAAGCCTTCAACTTTATCCCATCCTCGAATATCATTAGATCGGATCTAAACTCAAATCTCTAGTCCTAGTTCCTTAAGTGATAACTCAACTCATCTCATCAATCATGCAGTTGTGAAAATGACTTGTGCTGATCATATTCTTTTGAAATTAGAGATGAAGAGAGCAATATAGCGCTCAAATCTTTCCAACTAGGGAAGTGTGGATATTTAAGTTTAAAAACCCTAATGACTAAGGCATGTTAACTCAGACTCTCAAGATCTCAGAAATCCAGTGTCCTCAAAATCTTCAAGACTTGAGTGAGTGTGAATGTGTCAGGAATACACCAACTCCTTGGTTAGTGATTTTTGTGTGATTTTTGGTTTTTGCAGATTTTTATGGATTTTAATTTTTCTTTTTTTTAAATTCCTTGGAGAGACAATGACTGTCCTAGGCTCAAACGAATAAAAGTATCTACTCTCAGCCAGTATGGGTGTAAGTACGAGCCGATAGACGGACCCGTGTTACTTGAGGACGGAGCCATATGCGGTGTCCTCTAAACCACCCACTCTACTAAGGGAGATCGAAGTTCCCTCACTGAAAGTGTCTACTAAGCCTAGTAGTCAGAGTCTAATTCAAAGAACGGTTTTTAATTTTTCATTTTTTTCATTTTTTTTGAAAAGGAGTATTTACACAAATTAAACCCTCAATTTTAAGAAAACAATTTTACAAGGATTTTACAAAACTCAGTTCACAAGTTTACCAAAACCAAGCCCGAAAAGAAATTTTAAAAAGTTTTAAAAACATGAGCTATGGCTAAAGTAAATATACAGTAATATACGGTATACCCCCCTATACTTAAATTTTGCTATGTCCTCATAGCACAAGTGATATGAAGCCATGGCTCGATCAAATATAGGGTGATATAGCGGAACTGAGGAGGAGGGTCCCCCTATACTTAGGTCAAAAATTGACCTAAGTACAAGAAGACAATACGAGGGAGGATGAGGCAGGCAGGTCCCCCCTATACTTAGGCTACAAATAGCCTAAGTAAGGTCGGAGTTAGGGGGAGTGTCTATACTATGATACAAGGGTGGAGGGGGGGGGGGGTTGGTGAATTGTATAGAGAGAGAGAGAGATTGTGAAAATACAGAGGGAAGGGATATGGGTGGTGTGAGTGTGTATGTGCACGTATGTGTGTGGGGGGGGGGGGGTAGATCATCAAGTGATCTACTTCTTTTTTTGTACAAAATGCAAGCCCTCTATTATGAGGGCTGTTAAAATAAACATGCACATGCAACACATTTTTTTTACAAGATGCAAATACAGGTTGGCTGATAAAGGCTCCTAAAATTTCTTTACAATTTCTTTTGCAGCCTCTTCAGCAGAAGCTCCCAACTTCAAGCCTCCATGAAGATCAAGCGTCCTCGATTTTCATAGGCCCTGTCACAAAAGAAAAGTTAGAAAAATACATAGGAAATTAATCAACAGTCATGATGCAAAAAATGATGCATGAAATGAGGACCTAAAAATTTTGAAATTATTCAACAAAGAAAATCAAAATTCAATAATTAAGTTAAGCCGTGTCCCCGGCAACGGCGCCATTTGATGAATGTCGAATTTACCTATTTATTAATGATGAATTGTCGTAGTATAGGAGGCAAATTCGGTTCAGCAAAAACCACAATCGTTTGAATGTTGTGGATTATTTATACTTGGCAAGTCTACCAAGGTCGAACGCAAGGACACAACTACCTAATTCATTTATCGAATTTTGATTCATGAAGCACAAGTGTGAATTATTTTCAATTTCAGGTCTGTAAGATGCATTATGCTAATTACAATGCAACACTATGATGTATGCAATTTTTAGTTGATTTTTATGCAATTTAAAGAGGATGCATGAAAATAATGCAAGGGAATTTATAGACAGACTAAAGATTACAAATATATCCTAAAAATATGAGCAACATAATAGAAAATGAAATCAGAGTCATTTTAATCCCAACATTAAAAACAATCATCAAATCAGAGCACGGACAAAGAGAGCAAGGTCCTCATCTATCACAAAAAAAATCACTTCATTTAAAACAGTGGCAAATGAGAAATTTAAACATGTTATGATGTAGAGGAAGAAACAAGGATCAAAATGACACAAAAATCATAAAATTTGGACCTACGATGCTCAATTATGAAGAAAACAATGCAGGGCATAATTGTAATAAAAATGCAAGAAAAATAAATGACAAATATTACATTTAGGTCCCTCTACCTGGGCCCCATTATAATTTTTCCACTACGCGGGGGCATTTTTGCAATTTCTGAAAATCTTGAGGGCTTCCCTGTAATATACCTAGGCACGCCCGTGAGGCACGTTCCTGGGGATCATTATGCAATTATCAATACTTTCAGGGTCTTTCGTGTAATTTACCCAGGCCCTCACGTGCCTCGTACGTGAGGGGCCTAGGCTCGGGAGGCGGCTGAGGTCCGGGCCACGTGGCAGCCTTCAGAGGCTTGCATCGAGGTTCGGAGGTACCCGAGCCTGGAGGTTCGGCTGGAGGTCTGGGCTGCCACGCGTCTTCTACTGAGCCGTCCGATTAATATGATCGGGCGGCACTTGTGTCTTGGCGCTCCTCCACAGGTCGCCGGAGAAGGCGGCTCTCCGATGAACCACTGTGGGCTCCTCTGTGCTCCGCGAGTTCCCCTGAATATTGAAGAAGCAAGATAGGGACCTCGCGAAGAAGCTGGTGGTGCGGCGAGGCTCCGGAGCTGGTTGGCGTGAGCGGTCGATGAAGCTTCGCCGGAGGAGAAAGGCTTGAAGGGGCTCCATCGCAAACTCCGACCATTGACGATCCTGCAAGTGTTAGACGATAGCCCGAGGCTCGTGCAATTGCGTGCGAGGTGAGAGGTGGGTGAGCGGGGGCTGTGGGGCGTAGAGAGGTGGTGGCCCAGAGCTCTTCCTCCGGCGGAGCAGAGGAGGAGGTGGCGGAGGGTGGTTAAGGTCATGGAGAAGGGAAGGGGGTGATCGGCGAGTAGCATGAGGATGAGCGATGAGTGGCGAAGGTCGGGCGGTGGTCAGATGAGCTTGGTGGCGAGTTACGGAGTCGAGAAATTAAAGAGAAATCAAAGAAAAAGAAGGGGAGGGAGGACCTCATCAGAGAGGGGAACCCGACGGAGGAGGGGGTCTAGGCTGAGGGTGGAATCGTCCCTCGCGTCATGGCTCGACCTGGATGACCGGTCCAGGGAGCTTTGCTACTGCCGGGAAGGCGGAGCTGACATGGCGGAGATTGCCATGGATCTCACCGGGGTTTCGGCCGCCATCGCCTCCTTGCGAGGGCTCCTCCGCTGTCACCGGAGAGCCGGAGGCTGGGCCGAAGCCCCAGAATGGTGGATGCGGCTGAAGGTGGTGGAAGAGGTGGTTAAATAGGAGAGGATGACCGGACGTTATGGAGTGGTCGGGGGGTTTTTGAACGAAGTTTTAATGGTGGGGGAATGAAGGAGGAGGTGTTATGGTGGTTTCGCGAAGATGGCGGATGATCAGGCTCTGTGGAAGGGACATTATGGAGTGGGGAGAAGGTCTGTAGGCGGCATGAAAATGGAAAGGGGGTGGCACTCGTAACGCATGGAGGGAGCGGGTAATGGAGGTAGGAGACGAAGTTCTCACCGTCGAATCCTATGATCCAAGGGCTGGGATGGTAGAGCGGGGTGAGGGCTGCGATCAGATCCTGAGGATCTGATCGTGCGGTGGAGGAATGGACGCTAAAGAGCGACCCAGATGGAGAGATAGAAGAGATCGAATGGTCGGGAGAGATTAGGCGACGCGGAGAGATGGGAGTCGTAGGAGGCGAAGGGGATCTAACGGCTGTATATGGGGTGCTAGGTAGCGGTGAAGATTAGATCTGGAAGTTGCATCCAAGGGTTGGGAGCGAGGCGAGAATGGAAGGCGGAGATGGAGGCGGGGGACGTGGATCCGACGTCCCAGGAGCGTGCCGGGAGGCAAGAGAAGAGGCGGGCCACATGGCGGCTCCAAAGAGCGCCACGTGGCCCAATAAGAAATTTCAGAGAATAAATGCAAAGATAAATACAAAAGAAATAGTTAGAAGCAAAATTAGGAAAAAGTCAAAACATAAAAGTTGCTCGTCTCGACGAGATGTACAAGTTTCATGTTGGACAAAAAGCCAACAAAGGTCATTTATACAAAAAGTATTTTTGGGGGTATTTTAAAGGGGGATAAAAATATCGACTTTTTGATTTTGATATGTTTTTGTATTTTTCAGTCTTTCTAATGGTCAGTAAATTATGGACGATTACTCTACCTAACTTTTAGGGGTTTTTTGTTATAAAATAATTACAAGAAAAATAAAGGAAATTAAATACAAATAATTAAGGGTTAATTGTACACAATATAAGACAAGATAAAAATAGAGAATTAATGGTGATTTTTATTGGATTAGTTAAGACAGGGGTTTTAACATGTAGATTTTAGCATGATGAATACGAGATTCATCAGATACGATCTGAAAGACTTGGGTTCATTAGGGACTGTGAAAATTTTATCGCATTTCAATTTTGCACCCCTGTTTTGTGATTACTTTTTTCCCTATTTAAAATGATTAAAAACAAAATTATCACTTGTATTTTGTTCCCCAATGAAATCGTGAGATTTGAGTTTTCATGATTTGGAATCCGATATCTCAATATATGATCTTTTTAATGAACATATATCTACTGTTACGAGGATAGCGAATCACGTGGTTAAGGAATTAATTACTGCTTGAAACGCCTAGAAATGCATGCTAATCACTTGAGTTATGTTATAAATCAAATCAACAAACTTTGGAAACTTATTTTTCTTAATTTGGATTTAAATTGATTGAGATATGCTAAATTTATTAAGTGAGGGTCACGGTTGGAAATTACAATCCTTATCAAGAACCTTGTGATTGTCATTTGATAAATTAGTGAAATTAATGGTTAATTTCCTGGAATAATTATTGATAAATATTTGAGGAATATTTGATGATAATTATTCCCTAAATGACATTGCCTTAACCAATAATTGATTAGATATGATCTAGATCACAAATTGGTTACATTATACACTTTCCGATAAAGATGTTGCTTGAATAGGATTGGGAATTTATTTAGAAAAATTCTTTATAATCAAAATGGTTTTGATTATTAGTATGTGGTATAACTTCGGTTAAAAAACTGATTATCATCTCGAGTATAAAGTGATCTATTGGCATTATTTTTTCCCGAAGCGGATATATTGTCTAGTCGGGGAGCGTTAGGGTAGCAGGTTGCTCCGTGAGTGGTCTGTCACACTCCCGTCGGTACTGGACATGATAGCAGGTAGGGAAGGGATAATGCTTGAGAAATCATGATGTATTTTTCTAATTATTAAAATTCAAAATAATACATATTTTTGAGATAATACCATCCTTTCAAGTAATAACCAAGTTTGTTGATTGAATTAGATTGATGATTGATTTAATGTGACTAAATTAATTATTTCAAAATTAAAATACTCTATTGTGAATAGATGTGTATTTCCCTTGAAATAATTAATTATATGAATGTGATTCATTATAATTAATTAGAATTTGAAAATGAGGTGGAGGATCACATAAGTGACATACATGGTCTCTTGTCAAGGTGAAGGGTTCTGTCGCCAAGGATTGTATGTAGGAGACGCATCTCTGAAGTGATAGCTCCTACATACAAGCTCATCTGAATCAGGCTCTTTGCTTCTCAAAAGAGTAAGACCGTATGCGAAGGGACCCCAATATCGGGTCCTCATATTATTGGGGCGATATTGGATTGCGCATAGCGAGTAGTAATCATGTTCACGGTTGGTTCAATTAACGATGGGTTAACATCATCTTGGGATGGTGGGCCAGGATGTTAAAGAACGAACTGGGAAATGCAAGTTGGACTTGTAAGGAGGAATGTATTCCCGTCTCTTTTTATCCTAGGTACAGGTTCTCATATTCTTGGGATGTGACAAAGGTAAAGAGGTAATCCCAATTCTTGCTAGAGATATGGTCGTAAGTATATCTCTTGCTTTGAAAGTGATTAAGGAAAAAGCAAGATTAATTTGATTAAAAATTCCTTAATCAAAGAAATACAATTAAATATCCTATTATTCTAATATGATGCATTCTTAATTTCAGAAAATGAAGTCCATGAACTCACTTAGCAGGCTCTTGGAGGTCAATCAGTTAAGCGGACCAAGTTATTTGGATTGGATCTGAAATTTGGATCTTGTCCTATCCATTGAGTATATCTCTTATGTGCTTTCAAAGGATAAGTACACAGACCTGAAGACTTCAGAAGAAATTAATTTTAATGAAAAATATAATGAAGATCATAATTTGGCAAGATGTTACATTCTGGGTTCGTTGTCCAATGTGCTTCAGAAGCAGCATGTGGAGATGAACACTTGTCAAGATATCATGTTGAATCTGAGAGAAATGTTCGATGATGTAAACCACACACAGAGTTATAATATAATGAAAGAACTTATTCGCTGCAAAATGCAAGAGGGGACCTCTGTCGAAGAACATGTACTCAAATTGTTTGGGTACCTTTTTGAGTTGGAAACCCAGGGGGCTGACATGGATTCGGTTATGCATGACAACTTCATCTGAAGTCAGAAGGAATCTTATATCTGTATCTAAGCTTGTTAGAAGCGGATATTCATTCTTTTTCTGGAATAAACTAGTCATAAGTCACTATGATAAGTATATTTCAGATGGTGTTTTGACATCTGATGGACTCTATGAATTGTGCATTAATGAACATGTCATGAATGTTACTACCACTAATAAAAACCCTAAAAGATCCATGGAGGATGGAAATCATTCGAATATGATTTGGCATCGAAGGCTTCGCCATTTATCTGTTGAGAGGATTAATAGATTGATAAAAGATGGACCCTTTGCCTACCTGCCAACATTGTATTCAAGGTAAAATGACTAGGATGCCTTTTCGTAACAAGGTTACAAGATGCGAGGGTATTCTTGACCTAATAGATACTGATGTATGTGGTCCTTTCAGTACCGCGACCCAAAATGGATATCGATTTTGTTTGACATTTGTGGATGATCATTCGCGATACGGGTTTATCTTCCTACTGCGTCATAAAACTGAAACCTTTGAAAAGTTCAAAGAGTTCAATGGTTGAGAACCAAACTGATAAGAAAATTAAATGGATTCAATCTGACCGAGGTGGCGAGTAACTCTAAGATGAATTCAAGGAACACCTTAAGGAGAATGGAATTAAATATCACTCCTCTTGGAACCCCCAACTTAATGGTGTTGCTGAAAGATGCAAGAGCACCATCATGTATATGGTCCGTTCAATGATGAGAAAAGCACATTTACCACTTAGTTTCTGGGGGTATGCAGTAGAGACTGCAATTTATATCTTGGACAAGATTCCTAGCAAGTCTATATCTAAGACTCCTCATGAGCTCTGGTATGGAACCAAATCAAGTGTTAATCACTTGAGGGTTTTGGGTTGCTTGGTTGATGAATCTGTGATTCATCACTCTAAAAGTTGAAAATAGAGCTTTGTTCCCGAGTAAATAGCTGCATATTTCCACTTTTATTGCATAAGTAGCATTCACGCATGCATTGATAACATCTGCATTTTAGCATTCATATTTGCATAAAATAAGAAGACAAATTCACTTGTAAATATTCACCTATATATTCAACATATTTTACCTATTTGTATATATTTTATACTAACTCCAAATCCAATAAAACCAACTCCTTAGTGTATATATTACTAACACTAATTAAAGAAAATATCAAAAAAATACTAACTTGTAAAATTGAGCAATAAAAGCTGAATCCAAGTTTGAGAACATGAACCTTAAAACGCACATATCTCTCTCATACAACCTCCGAATTAGGTCTACTCACTTTTAAAGTAATATACATTCAAAGACATTCGAAACAAGACCAATTTCACTAAAATCGGAGCTCGTATGCAAAACTTGGGTTTTGGGCCCCTTTTGTAAATTGTACACACCGTTTTACCCCTGTATTTTATCTTTTTATTTTCTTAATTATTAAAAATCCAAAAAAATAGATTAAGTTGTAAATATTTTCCTCATATTTTCTCTATTTTTATTTTGATTTTTCTCATATTGAAAAATGACAAAAAATTTACAAAAGGAAAAATGTGGTATTTTATACCTATAAGGTATCACCCAAAAATACGTTTTTGTACAGACGATCTCGTTTGATTTTTGGCCCTTCACGAAAGTTGTAGATCTCGTCGAGACGAGCAACATTCGTGTTGATCACTTTTTGATCTAACCACTTCTATTATTTATTTTTTATTTTTGTTTACATTTAGTTGTCAATTCTTCTCGGAGCGACATGTGGCTACTCCGGAAGCCGCCACATGTCAACTCCATAGATTTTGCACTTAATTAAATAAAATGCCACATGGCCGCATCTGAGCGCGCCAAGTGGCACCATCTCCTCCTCTCTACCCATTCCTTCCCACTCTCCCTTAACTTAAGGGAGAGGCCACCCTTCGACACCTCTCATCCCATTCCATCTCCTCCACCTTCCCCATCTCTCCCACTCTCTCCATGGCCTCTCCAACCTCCACCTCCTCCTCTTTATAATCTCCTCTACCCTTCCATTCTTACCCATCCACCATTTTCATAGTGAGGGAGAAAAGAGCTCCTATCAACCTTAGGTGACAGCTAGGGAGTTTTATAGTTGAGCGACGACCCACTTTCTTCGCAGGCGAGATCCGGTGATCTAATCACCGTCGTATCCACCTCACCGGAGCTACTAAGCTCAGCCTAGCCGCGGCTTCGAGCGACGACCACGGCCGAGCCTTGTCTCAGCCATTCACATCGATTCATCTCCTTCCGACCACAAAATCGCAAAACAAATCGCACTTTCACGGATAAATCATATGTTGCGAACGCAACAGTGATTTTTATTTATTTTTCGGACAAAATTTCATCAATTAATTAATCCAAAATTTAAGTCCACTAAACAAATGCATGAGAATCCCCTGTTTGCAACAGGGGATCATTTGTGAACTTTGACTCTCTCTCTCTCTTCCCCTCTCTTCTTCCCTTCTTCCTTCCACCATAGCCGAGCTTGGCTCGAGCTTTTATCTTCATTGCAGGTACTCTCTTCCGCCGCCTCGCGTCCTCCGGCCAAGCCGCCCTCAACAGCACAAGCCACTCCAGGCCGGCCACCTCACCGCGTGAGCGAGGCCTGTCAACATCGCCACCGCCGCTCGACCCGGCGGCCAGCGTGCCACCTCCTCCCTCAGTCGTGCGTTCCCTTCCTGTGGCCAGCCTCCAACGCGCCGCCCCGCCAGGCCACAAGAGGCCCCACGGCCGTTCACCTCCGCCTCCAAGGCCGACGCCACGCGCCTCCTGTACGCGTGTGCGCCGCCGCGCGCCACCCGCGCGTGGGAACCCGACGCCACGCCGCACCTCCTCGTGCACCTCCGACCAACATCAGCCACGCCCCCGGCCGCTCTCCGCCTCCTCGACGCCACGCCACACCTCCATCGACGGCCAAGCTCCAAGCTCCCCTGTTCATCTCGCAAAACAGAGGACATCTATCGCGAAATAAAGAATTGGGTATTTGCAAAGTGGACACTTGCACCCCTTTGCAAGTTCTTAAAAAAATTTCAAGTTTCCCATAATTGCATGTAAGTCCCTGTTCTTATTTCAGCTCATATTTTTTTCTCTGTATTGCATTCATACCTGCATTTACATGTTCATTTACTCGTCATTTTGCCATCAATTTTTAATTCCGAAAGTTGCATTGTGTAGTACAACTCTTGTTCTACCATCATAGTATTTATTTGTATTTTTCTAATTTGCAGAATATTTATGGAAATTAATTTGGTGAAAAATTGCAACATTTTGCCAATATTGATTGAGTAAGTTATTGCGCACTGTTTGCTTGTCGAAAAATCTCTGAAAAATCACCATTGGTAGATCTAAGTCTATGCTACAACATATCCAAAAATCATCTCATTTGCACATATAATTTGTCTTAGAAAAATCAGTTAGTGGAAACCTCGATTTTTAATTAATTAACCGTGAAGTATTTTAATGAAATTCAAGTCGATTTTGATAGCTCCTAACTAGGGATGAGCATTGGGCTGGGCCGGCCCAGCCCGAGCCCGAATTATGTATGGGTCGGGCTTGGGCCGAAGATTTAAGCCCATTTAATAATTGGGCCGGGCTCAGGCCTAGCCCGGCCCAGCCCGTTAGCCCGTTAGCCCGGCCCACATAACGGCCCGTAGACAGGCCCGTCAGCCCGGCCCACGAAGCCCACTTAATGGCCCATTTATCGGCCCGAAATAAGGTTTGGCGGGCCTTAGTCAGTAAAAGTCCCTAGCCGCTCCCCCTCTTTCGATCTCTGCTCCCTCCCACCCGAGAGTCGCATCCCGCCTAGGGCTCCCACCAACCTCCCACGCGATTCGTCCTTCCCTCCCAGGCTCCCAGCCCGCCGCAACCCTCCTCGGCTCCTCCCCACCTCGCTCAGCCCCGCCAGGCGCCAGGCCGCCGCTCGCGTCGCCCCCCTCCTGCGCTAAGCCTCGCCGCCGCTCGCGTCTCCCCCCTCCCTCGCTCAGCCGCGCCCAAGCCTCGCCTCCGCTCGTGCCTCCTCCCCGCCCCGCTCAGCCTTGCGCCCCCCTCCTCCCGCGCCCAAGCCTCGCCTAACCGCTCGCGCCTCCTCCTCGCCCGGCTCAGCCTCCCGCCCCTCCTCCCGCGCCCAAGCCTCGCCTGACCGCTCACCCCTCCTCCCCGCCCCGCTCAGCCTCCCGCCCCCTCCTCCCGCGCCCAAGCCTCCTACTGGGCTGGGAACACCCCCTCCCTTCCCTCGTCCCCTCCCTGGCTGAAGGCCCCAGCGGCTAAGTGGGAGCGCCGCCCTCCGCCAACCTCGGCCGCTTAGCTCCGGCGTCGCCTCGAGAACACATGTGGGTTGCGGCTACCTCCCCCCGCGTGACGCGTCTCGCCATCTCCCCATTGTAAGGATAGTTCTCCGTTTTCAATTAGCCTTTACAACCATAATAGTATGATTTATTTTACATTCATTTGTTGTAAGTGAATTTTATAATGGCATTAGTGTTAAGTTTTTAGTAAGGATGACAATAGCGAAAATAGTTCTTAGAAATCAATTTGGAAAGTAAAATCTAACTTGGTATTTAACTTTAGATGTCGGAAAGTAATCAAGAGATGCAAGATCTAGTTGAAGAGAATCCTCCAACGACTCATTTGGGGGAACCTTCAGAACTTAATGAGGTTTTGACAAAGAAGAAACGTGGAAGACAGTTAAAATCATGGGTTTGGAAGCATGTCACAAGAGTTGGGATGCTAAATGGACGAGATATGTGCAAGTGTAATTATTGTAAGGCACAATTATCTTGCGGGACAAAAGGTGGGACAAGTCACATCGATCGTCATTTGAACCTTGTTTGTCCATATTATAACAAACATTTAAAGTCCCAGTCTCTTTTGAACATTGTCAATTCTGATCAAGGAAGTGCCACCATCTCCACATGGAAGTTTGAACTAGATAGAAGTAGGGATGATTTCACGAGGTGGATTATATCTAGTGAATTGCCCTTTACGGTTATTGATAACCCAAAATTTCAAACTTTTGTATCCAATCTTCAGTCCAAGTACAAGTTTATGTCCAGATTTACTCTTCAAAGAGATTGCATAAAATTGTATGAGAGTGAAAAACTAAAATTGAAGACGACATTGAAATCGGTTGGCAGAATTTCCCTCACAACTGACATGTGGACATCAATTCAGAATTTAGGTTACATGGCTGTTACTGCACATTATGTTGACAACAATTGGAAGCTACAAAAGAAGATTTTGTGCTTTTGTGTCATTTACACACGTCATACAGGGGAGAACATTGCGGATATGATTGTCAATCGCCTGAGAGAGTGGAATATGCCGAATATATGTACCATCACAGTTGACAATGCGTCAACTAATGATGTCGTTGTACGGAATTTAGTTGACCAGTTATCTCAGAAGGAAACATTACTCTTGGGTGGACGTTTTTTCCACGTTCGTTGTTGGGCACACATCTTGAATCTTGTAGTTCAAGATGGACTTTCTGAGATCAAAGAAATAATCACCAAAATCCGCAATCTTGTTAAATATGTGAAGTATTCCACTAGGAGATTGCAGGATTTTAAAGACCTTGCCAAACAAGAACGGATTGAGATTACTACAGGTTTGAGGCTTGACGTCAGCACTAGGTGGAACTCTACCTTTTTAATGCTTGAGTCTGCTATCAAATATCAAAAGATTTTCAATCGTTTGGGGCGTGATTTCTATTTATCAGACACACCTTCTGCGAGTGATTGGAAAAAAGCTGAGATGGTCAGTGGTGTCTTGGAGAACTTTTATGTTGCCACCAAGGTATTCTCTGGACAAAAATATTCAACTGCGAATTTATTCTTTGTTATGATTTTTGAGATTGAGAAGCATCTCCAAACTATTCAGAGTCATGATGATGTAGCTATCAGAAATATGGCTTCAAAGATGTACGCGAAGTTTGATAAATATTGGAGGGAGAGAGAAACTATTTTGCCTCTAGCATTGGCATCAATTTTGGATCCACGTTACAAGTTTGACCTCATAAGATTTGCTTATTCAGAACTTTACCCCGGGGATGAAGCCGCGCAATATGTCGAACGGGTTAGTCAAACTTTCTATGCCTTATTTGATGAATACTCTTCTAAGTACATGGCAAGTGTTTCGCACGAAATGTCCACATCAAAATCCAGTCAAGAAGATGTATTATGTCCAACAATGAGAAACAGGGCAATGCTAGACAAGTTCTTTAAACAGAAAAAAGTGAGCGGCTCTTGTGATACGGGAAAATCAGAGGTTGAAATCTATTTAGATGATAATTCCGCAGACAATGAGCAGGGTGACAACTTTGATGTCCTGAGGTGGTGGGAATTGAACAAGAGCAAGTATCAAATCTTATCCGCTATGGCTCGTGACATTCTGGCAATACCTGTGTCCATTGTTGCTTCTGAGAGTGCTTTCAGTACGGGCGGTAGAGTTCTTGATACATATCGTAGTCGACTTAATCCGAAAACGGTGGAGGCATTGATTTGTGCAGGAGACTGGATCCGTGCGGATGAGACCGAGAACTCAGAGTATGAAGGAGATGACGAGGAGGAGTTACAAGAGAATGAATTTGGTTAGTATCTACTTAAATTTCAATCAATATTCTCTATTACCATTGTACTATATCTATTAAACATTTATCTTTATTTTAGATCCAAGATGCAATGAACCTTCCAACTAGTATGTCAACAAATTTGATAAGCAAGTCTGATTATGCCAGGTAAATTCCATTTGGTTTGATGTTAATAAATATTTACAAGTTTTAGTGGTATCACTATTTATTATCTAACCTTTCTTAAAATATTCTAACAGGTTGAAAGTGGAAATTGTGGAATCATTATGTGAAAAGCTCACTTCATCTTTCTGAGGATTTTGTGAAACATCTATTATGTTCCTTCTTAATGTTTTTATGAACAATTCGCAATTTGGAAGTTTTTTCATTACTGTTTTTATAAAATATGAACTATGGGATCCTTATTTTATTGTTTGGAATGTTTTATTGTTTTTCATTATTTGCATCTTCGAATGACGAAATGCACCTTCGTCAAAGATTGGGTTGTATTTGTAGGCTTTATCTTTGTAGGTACTCGACATGAAGGAGCGGGAAGATCGAGATGTTTACTTCTCATGGAATCTATTTTTCAGGTCATTCTTATGATATCTTCACATTAGTTCATCTCGGTAAAACACATATTGATTGGAAATTATTTCTTTATTGCAGAAATTGGATTCGACATAGGTCTCCAGACTTTCATCTCTTACCTTGATATATACATCTGCATTTAACAAGGGCGTTGACGACGGATTAATCCACTTCAGCCTTGAGGTACATTTTTCAATCTGTTTGTTTACTATTCTTGCATACCAGCAGCCTTGTTGATTGCTTCTACTTTATTATTTGGACATGTTCATATAATATCTCTATGACATTCTTTCCATTAGGTCCTATAAAATCATACACAAGATCAAATCCATCCAAAAAATAGGATAACTATCAAACTCTCTATTATTTGGACATGTTCATAATGAAGATTACAATAAAAATAATCAAATGACGATGCGCCAAGTATATGCGCCCTCCAAGTCTAGCCTCATAAGTTCTGGGTCTGTATAAGGCCTATTTATTTTTGAGATATTATGGCCCATGGGCCGGCCCGGCCCAGGCCCGACCCATAATAAATGGGCTGGGCTTGGGCTTGGGCCTTCAAAAAAAATTTAATGGGCCCAGGCCCGGCCCAAAGCCCATAATTATAAATGGGCCTGGGCCTGGGCCCTGTATGGCCCGGCCCAGGCCCGGCCCATGCTCATCCCTACTCCTAACTAGACCTATTTGGATTAATTTTATTTCTGAAAAATATCATCGTTTGGTAATTATTAAAATTGGTTTAGTTATTTTCACTAAAGTCTGCATTTTTTATTATCCTTGCATCAGAAAATTCTAAAAACATTAGGCTAGCTTAATTTCATCACATTTCATAATCTGGCCAAGTTTCATAATTTTTAGACATCATTTGATATCTTAATTGAATTAACTTTGAATTGGCTTGATTCCTGCATGTGTCTTGCATAGAAATTAAAAAAAGAAAAAAAATAATTCCCTGAAAATCCAACACTTGATCCTTGCTAAAATTTACCTAAGGAGACAGATGCCTCCCTGAGTTCGACCTTGGAATTCCACCAAGTAAAAAAAATTTGCCGCTTGAAATTAACATCGAATCTAATTAAAGTGGTTTTTTATTTTCCCCTCGTATCCGACTGCAACGAACGACTTTAAATTAATTTGGACAATTAACTTGCTCGAATTAACTAAGGGTGCGGGGCGGTTATCATTGGTCCATGTGAAGAACATGGATGCAAGTAAGCTAGAATCTCGCACTCGAGAGTGTTAAGTCATTGGGTATGTTAAAGATGGTATTGGATATCAGCTTTATGACCCTGAGACCCAGAAGGTTTTCATCTCTAGAGATGTAAGATTTATGGAGGATGACTTCCTTAAAGGTCAAGACAAAAATGAAGTAGAGGAACTCATTGAATCCCCTGATGATTCTAAGCATCCTAAACTGGAAACTGAAGTGATAAATAAAGATGAAACACCCATACCTCTTAGAATGAGTTCGAGGGTGGTTGCACCACCTGAAAGTATGGATTCCATGTGTCAGGTGAAACTGATAATGATCCTACTTCATTTGATGAAGCACTCGCAGATCATGACAAGGATAGATGTATGCCAACAATGAAGTCAGAGATTGACTCCATGCATAAGAATGGTGTGTGGACCCCAAAGGATCCACCTGAAGGGGTAAAACCCATTGGCTGTAAAAGGAACTTCAAGAGAAAGAGGGGACCAGATGGGAAAGTATAAACTTTTAAGGCATGGCTCGTAGACAAAGGCTACACACAGAGAGAGGGCAACGACTACGATGAGACGTTCTCTCATGTGGCTATGCTTAAGTCCATCAGGACACTGCTAGTTATAGATGCATCTCTTGACTACTTCATCTGACAGATGGACGTCAAGACAACTTTCCTCAATGGATACCTCGAGGAGGATATCTATATGGAGCGGCCCCAGGGATTCATAACCGAGGAAAGTAAAATATGCAAGCTGAAGAAATCCATCTATGGGCTCAAACAAGCTTTTCGTAGATGGAACATCAGATTTGACGAAACTATAAAGAGTTATGATTTTGTGCAGAATCCTGATGAACCATGTGTATACAAGAAGCTTAGTGGGAGTGCCATTGTGTTCATCGTGCTTTACATAGATGGCATCCTTATCATTGGGAAAGATACATGGATGATGACCAATGTTAAGATTTGGTTGTCCCATACCTTAGAGATGAAAGATCTTGGAGAAGCCTCTTGCATATTGGGTCTGAAGCTGTTCAGAAATCGAGAAAAGAGGATATTGGGATTATCACAACATGGGTACATTAAGAAGGTTCTTGAACGTTTCCGTATGGATAGTTCCAAGAAAGGTTTCTTCACCCGATAAGGTATCCACCTGTCTAAAGGGATGCCTCCTCAAACTATTGAGGAAAAGAAAGCCATGGTTGGATGCCCTTGTGCATCAGCTGTAGGAATCTTAATGACGCCATGATGTGTATGAAGGATATAGGATAATCCTCAAGCGCATCACGGAAGCATGAGCATCGTATCATATACAATGAAGAACGACTAGTCGAACTAGTTGTTCTATGCAGTGGAATTTAAAAAATTTCCATGTGATGAAAACACATGATCCAAGAACGATTCTCGGATTGTTTCATCTAAACCACATCAAGTATATAGGAATACCTCTTGAAACGTGGTTGATTGAGTCTCTACGAAAAGAGACCTCCTGTCTCAAGTCCGATCTTCGGAGAAGACACTTACGAGCGCGGGGATGAACCGTGTGATGCTCGTAATCCAAGATGTTGAATCCAAGCGTGGAACTCCTGATCTCGTCGTACGAGATCAATCGCCTTCTTCGTGAGCAAAGCACACCAAAGAAGGTGGAGAACTGAGAGTCATTGAAGCGGCATCACAATGGCGAGTCGACGAAGTAGATCTCTTCTTCTCTTAAGGTGGATGACCACCAATGGAGGAGAGAAGAGTTGGTGTGTGAAATATGAGAGAGGAGAGAGCTTATGATGTTTGTTCTTGTTTTAACCCTAGAGAGCATGAGATGCCTCTCTTCATATAGGGTTTGGGAGTCCATGGATCTCAATCCATGGGACACAAAATCAATGGATGAGATTGATTTGTGTTTCTTTCAATGGTCAAGATTGTTGTTGGTAAAACACAACAACTAATTTAATTTAGATTAACTATATTTGATAAATAAAATATTATTCAATCCTAAATCAAATCACTAAAAATTAGAGATAATGGAGATGGGAATCTCCTCATTCCATATGGAGCCATGGACGGCCACCAATTCCATGTTGGAATGGCTAGCCGTCCACACTCCTAATTGGAATGTGAGAATTTTCAATGAAATCCAAGATTTCATGATTACATATATCTCCAATTACAACAATAATTGTTGTAAAATATTCTACAAAAATAATTCAAAATTATTTTGAGAATATTGCAATCATGCCATTGGAAGTTTGTGAATCTCATTCACAACCCAAAACAAAATGTGATTTATATTTTAATTAATTATCCAATGTGAATCTAATTCACATCAATAATTAATCCAACAAATATAAATCATATTAATCTCTCTTTGATACATTATAAATCACATTTATAATATATTATGAATAATTGGATATTGTTATCCACATTATTCCTATCCATAATAATTAAATCACATTTAATTATATTGGATCATCATTCACATGCATCCATTAATGTGAATCAAATTCACATTATTCAAGATAATTAAATCACATTTAGTTATCCATTTCTCAATGCTTAGATATAATTCAACTATGGAATTATTCTTGAACCCTTTCAAAAATAATGCGCTTTCTCTGCAGATACTTGGAGATAAGGACAGGGCGATTGTATTGTTCCACGTATAGTGATTAGGATGTTGAGATTTCATCTCAAATCCAGATCTCACAGACCTCTCATAGATGCTTGATTAAATCAAGACCGCAAATCTAATCTTCTCATTGCATCTGAATCTCATTCAGATCAATGTCCAACACTTAGACCAAGATCAGATTACTTCTCTATTGAGAGGAGTCACTAAAATCCAAACCTTTTTCATCACTCCCTCGGAATGGAAGCATCATGGTTATACAATCGTTTATGATCAAATCACCCTCAGGTATTCCTAACACCTGTACATCCTGCATAGTAGAAGACATATGATCAACCTGAAGATATAAATCAATTTTACACTGTCATCTTCAGGGTTTAATCACCAAGTTTCTCAATCTTGGTTATTTGGAATTGGTATTGATCATATGCTTTCCCAAAGCATATATCATACCTTCAAATTCTTGTCATGCTTCCAAAGCACGATGACCATGCATGGAATTTGATCGGTCCCAATACCTCATGAGTGAGCTCATATCTTCCGGTTCACAAGTGAACATGTATGATCCCTTTGAGAGATCGTATTACTCGTATGCCCTTACATGCACACCAGCTCGTTGGTGTATATACCTTGGTTAGGTCATCAACCTATTGGTCTGCCAAATGTACACACTCAAACATATAGTAACACATCTGTCTCTGGTTAGAGGATGTGTGCCTATATTGAGACATCATTCAACATAGGACTTAGGTTATCTCGATCTCGTTAAGTCAACCCTTTGACCTAACTAATATGACACCTCCGAATCTCTATTCCCATACAGAGGACCTGCATCAAGAGGTCGGTCAGATATCAGCCTAAATGAGAAAGGATTTCCATCTCCTACTCAGGCTGGAGATCATTTCTCAACAATCATTTGACGGTGCTTGATGAGTCCTCAATCTAACTCTTTAGATGTTTATCCAAGCACTGGCCTTTATGATTCAATATTTGAATCAACAGTTGTATGATCATCAAGATGGCCATGGTACATAACCCTAATTGTACTAAGGGACCTATTATGCAAATTATGTATTCTTCATTTCAAATCAGAGAATGATATTCGTAATAACATTTATTGCATAACGGCTCGCCGTGGGCTCGCATGTCCAACAATCTCCCACTAGCCCAAAGAGCCATTAATGGAATAATCATTTAAACCAGCACTCATGTGACAATCATAGGCTATTTAGAAAAATAGCTACGTAAGTTGATCATTCACTCTGTTCTCGAGAGACTATGCCAAGTCCTTTTATGGCACTTGCATATCTCCGAGAAACAGTTCTCACATTCAATGCGAAAATTGCATCTTATGTAACCAATACTCAACATTATTAGTTATAGTGTTGTTGACACTACAACTCAATAATCATTTAACCAATATTTAACTTCTATCATCCTTATTAGAGTATCCTTAGTCCTAGAGATCTCTATCTCCTAAGTTATCTGCAGTTAAGACTTTTTAGATTAGTATCTATAAAGTCTTAATTTCTTGAAGATAAGACTTTGAGATCACTATCTCAAAAGTTTTGCCCTCTATGAAGATATCGTTATTACTGCAATCAAGTGTTTTATCACCATAGTAGGATTAGTAACAGTTTATTACTCCCACTGCCTGGTAGACATCTGGCTTTTGTACACATCTAGCATATACTCGGCTTCTCATAACTTATGCATAAGAGCAACCAGTTTTAGCATTTACTTCCTCAACCTTTTGAGGTGCTATCCCTTTAGATAAGTGAGTACCATATCTTAAAGGAAAGAAGCCTTTCTTGTATTTTTTCAAAAAATAGAAATGACCAAGGTGTACCATTAATGTGACGGTCCCAATATCCTCTTCTCTTTGCTTCTAAACAACTTCAGAACTAAGATCTAAGAGGTATCCTTGAGATCATATCTTGAGGTATGGAACAACTAGATTATAAAACACTTATTATCATCCTTATATCATTCCAAATGATTAGAATATTATCTACATTAAGCACGATGAACACAATGGAACTTCCACTAAGCTTCACATAGTTCATTAAGATTCTATCTGAAATCATTTCATCAAATCTTATGTTCCAACTACAAGAAGCTTATTTGAGTACATAGATGGAATTCCATAGCTTGCACACCTTGCTTTTCTCAACCATGAAACCCTGGGGCTACTTCATGTGAATGTCCTCAGAGAGGTATTCATGGAGAAATGCAATAATGACTTTCATCTTAAAGATGTCAAAGTCAAGTTGTGTAGCCATAGTTAGCAATATTCTGATGAGTTCAAGCATGATCACTGAAGAGCAAGTCTCATCGCAGGCGATGTCTTCTCTTCGGTGTCTAGCTCATGGCTACGAACCGTGCTTTGAAGGTCTCTACCTTTTCATCAGGTTCTCTGTTTCTCTTAAAGATCCATTTACACCTTAATGGGTCTCACCCATATAGGTGGATCCTCGAGGGTCCATATACAACACTTGTATATGAAGTCTACTTTAGACTTTATTGCTAACATCCATCTTTCCATGTCATGATCTTTAGAAGCTTCATCATATGAAGTTAGATCATGTCATTTTTAATTGATGCATGGAATCCATCCTCAAACTTATTTGAAGAGGTATTAATGATTCATCTTTAATTGTCTATTTAGTTTCCGATTTCAAGAGCCTCATTATCTTCTCAAGATAAAATGAGTTCCTTCACTTCATTTTCATCTTGATTTTTAAGAGTCTCATCATCTAAGAATCACATTCTCGGAGATGAGATCTTTTAAGAATTTCAAGATCACAAAGTAGGTATCCAATACCATCCTTTATTTTCCTGATGAAGTAGCACTCTTCAGTGCCAAATTCAAGCTTACTTGCATGGAACCTTATTAAGGATATATATTGTAGTCTCTACTATAAATATATACCTGGAAACTAATAGATAATTATGCCAATATTCATCATTGATCATATCATGTCACACATGATCCAATTGTATCTCCCTACAACTCCTATTGAGTTTAGGTTTACTAGGAGGAGTGAGATAGAAATGATATTCATATCTCTATAAGGTATTCCATGAATTCATCTAATAGGTACTGACTACCTAGATTAGATCAAATTCATTTAATCTTCCTTCAAACTTTAGTTCTAAACCAAAATTGTGAAATCTCTGAACGTTTCAAAGCTTTCTAAGGTGAAGGGAAGCAATCTTGTATCAAAAAATAATCATCTAATGATATCACATATCATCAATGTTTATCATGATATAGATGATCCACATACATCAATGTGTATGAGATCTTGAATACCTCATCATCTAACACCATTCCCATATAAGGGTATATTGGATATTTTCTACTCTTGAATACAATATTCAAGTATGTAGGATTTGAAATTTTAGACCTTCTAAAGTTTCATCTCTTACTAGTCTATCGATCTCATCATCAAACTTATGTCCAAGGTTTGATGCCAGATCATTATCAAATGATCTTCATCCTCCTATTGATCTTTAAAGGTTTAATTTTCAGTATTAGAAATCTTAATGAACCATTCATTAATTTTCTAATTTAGTGGAGTCCACTAGATGTTAGATTACTATCTGAAATATATCCATCATAACTCTCTATGATAGATTTATTCCAGAATTCATGCTTATTTCCAACATTTAGAAATAAACTATGAGTGTATTCTAATATCCAGGTCACAGAGACATTCTCTAAGACTAAGGGCTCCCATTGAAAATATGAAGTCTATTGATCCAGTGGAAATTGTTGCAACAATTGCATCAATTTCAACATAGATGACCATTAAACATTAAGATCAAATTTCTAACATTCTAATACATATGAAACCAATTGCAAGTGTCATGAGAAGATTGGGATACAATTATTAGACTTTATCTTATCGAATAAGGAAGTCAATTTCAATGATTATATGTAGATTATTCTGATGTACTATCTGATTCCTTCTCTAAGGATTGTAGATAGATTTGACAGTCATACTATCAACACATCAACTTATTGCAGTGTTGGCATTCATCCAACTCTTTGGATGACACATGGAAGTCACATAAGTACAATTAACTCTTTGACTTTCCTTCTTACTTGGGTCCAACCCATGCTTCCACTGCGCTCCCTTTTTCTATAAGTAACCATTGCTCAAGACAAAGGATCTCTTATGTTGAAATCAAAAAATTTCAATATAAGAGTATTTCAACATTTACACATGCTTCATTCAATTCATACAATATGAATAATATGAAGCATCATGAATGACCAGAGTATAGACAGTATGATGACACTCATCGTATATACATCCATCTAAACTCTTAAAACATTGATTCGGTAGGTACTCAAACAATTTGAATACATCATCTCTTATAGAGCCACCATTCTACATGATGCAGAGAACCATGTCATTCTTGATTAAATGTCGAGAGCACATATGTATGCCAGAACATCTTCTTAGAGTCTATAAGGATTATTTGACAATTACGATCATCATCGATATGTCACTTCCAAAGTACATTTAATGAGATCAAGACTATAGAGGCATACAAACCCAAGGGTTGTAGTCATGTTGTCCATTTAATTGTCATTCCTCATTATTGTGAGGAAACTCGCACATTGCAACCACATATTATGTGTTCGACTGCAAGTACAATATCTTCATCATGGATCCCACCCATAATATTTTACTGGTTATTGTTGAGTATAACATTGAATGGGTTGAATGAAGGATTATCTGAAATAGGAAATTTGCATAAGTGTATATATATATACATATTTTTCTTCGATTTAGGAATTTTTATATATCAAAGTTGTCTTGTCTTGTCAACACTGAAAGTTCATTCCCTTAATCACTTTCAATGTAAGAGATATACTTACCATTATATCTCAACAAGATTTGGGATCTCCTTTCTAACTTTGTTACATCCCAATAATATGAGAACCTGTAACTTAGATAAAAAGAAGCGGGAACACATTCCACCATGCAAGTCCAACTTGCATCCCCCAATTCGGTCTTTAACACCCAGGCCCACCACCCTTAAGGTGATGTTGACCCATCATTAATTGAACCAACCGTCAACAGGAATACAACTCGTTATGCATAATCCAATATCACCCCAATAATATGAGGACCCGATATTGGGGTCACTACACATACGTCCTTACACTTTCAAGAAGCGAAGAGACCGATCCAGATGTGCTTGCATACAGGAGATGTCACTTTGGACAGGCGTCTCCTACATACAATCCCTGACGATGGAACCCTCTGCCTTGACGGGAGACCATGGATGTCACTTACGTGATCATCCATATCATATTCAAATTCTAATTAATCATTATGAATCATATTCATTATGATTAATTCTTCCAAGGGAAATAACATCTCTATTCATAATAGAGTGTTTTAATTTTAATTGGATTCCAATTAATCTAAGCATATTAAATTAATGATATAATTGATATCCAACAAACAATCTTTATTGTTACTTGAATTATGGTATTATCTCAAATACGTATTATTCTAAATTTTAATAATTAGAAAAATACACCTTGATTTCTTCGGCATTATCGAGTCCCTAACCGTTATCATGGTCAGTACCGGCGGGAGTGGGACAGACCACACACGGTGCAACCTGCTACCCCACCGCTCCCCGACTAGACACCATATCCACCTCAGGAAAGGATAATGCCAAATAGATCATCGTGTACTTGAGATGATCATCGGTTCTTCAATTGAAATTATACCATATAGTAATAATCAAAACAATATTATAAGGAAATTTGCTAAACAAATTCCCAATCCTATTCAAGCAAGTTGTTTGTTGATTGTGTATCCAATTATAATCTAGATCAAATCTAATCAATTTATTGGTTGAGGTCATGTCAATTAAGGAAATAATCATCACTAAATATTTATCAAATATTTTCCATAATTATTCCAGCAAATTAATAATTAATTTCACTAATTGACAATCACATGGTTCTTCATTAGGAATGCAATTTCAGTAGTGACCCCTACTTACTAAAATTAACATATCTCAATCAAATTAAATCCAAATTACACAAAATCAGTTTCCGAAGATTGCTAATTTGATTTATGATAGAACTTGAGTAATATTTCACGCATTTCTAGACGCATAATTAACTCATTATTCATGTTAAGATTCGTAGTTCCCGCAACAGTGAATACATGTTTATTCAAAAGGCCATATCTCGAGCAAACGGAATCCAAATTACATAAAATCAGATCCTATAGTTTCCTTATTTAATTTGGAACAAAATCCAAGTGATTAATTGGTATTTAAAAATTTTGAATAGGGCCTAAATTATTCACTAGACAGAGGTGCGAAAATAAAATGCAATAAAAACTTCACAAGCCTAACGAACCTAAGTCATCCTAGGTTTACGGATCATATCCAAAACCTCCGATCTAAGGCTCTGAAACCACTTGAAGGATATAGGATAATCCTCAAGTGCATCACGGAAGCGTCAGCATCATATCACATACGATGAAGAACGACTAGTCGAACTAGTTGTTCTATGCAGTGGAATTTAAATAATTTTCATGTGATGAAACCACATGATCCAAGAAAGATTCTCGGATCGTTTCATCTAAACCACATCAAGTATATAGGAATACCTATTGAAGAGTGGTTGATCGGGTCTCTACGAAAAGAGACCTCCTGTCTCAAGTCCGATCTTCGGAGAAGACGCTTGCGAGCGCGGGGATGAACCACGTGATCCTCGCAATCCAAGAAATCGAATCCAAGCGTGGAACTCCTGATCTCGTCACACGAGATCAAACGCCTTCTTTGTGAGCAAAGCACACCAAAAAAGGTGGAGAACTGAGAGTCATCGAAGCGGAATCACAACGGCGAGTCGACGAAGTAGATCTCTTCTTCTCTTAAAGTGGACGGCCACCAATGGAGAAGAGAAGAGTTGGCGTGTGAAATATGAGAGAGGAGAGAGCTTATGATGTTTGTTCTTGTTGTAACCCTAGAGAGCATGAGATGCCTCTCTTAATATAGGGTTTTGGAGTCCATGAATCTCAATCCATGAGACACAAAATCAATGGATGAGATTGATTTGTGTTTCTTTCAATGGTCAAGATTGTTGTTGGTAAAAACACAACAACTAATTTAATTTAGATTAAATATATTTGATAAATCAAATATTATTCAATCCTAAATCAAATCACTAAAAATTGGAGATAATGGAGATGGGAATCTCCTCATTCCATATGGAGCCATGGACGACCACCAATTCCATGTTGGAATGGCTAGCCGTCCACACTCCTAATTGGAATGTGAGAATTTCCAATGAAATCCAAGATTTCATGATTACATATATCTCCAATTACAACAACAATTGTTGTAAAATATTCTACAAAAATAATTCACAATTATTTAGGGAATATTGTAATCTTGCCATTGGAAGTTTGTGAATCTCATTCACAACCCAAAACAAAATGCTATTTATATTTTAATTAATTATCCAATGTGAATCCAATACACATCAATAATTAATCCAACAAATATAAATCACAATAAGCTCTCTTTAATACATTATAAATCACATTTAAAATATATTAAAATTGGATATTGTTATCCACATTATTCATATCCATAATAATTAAATCACATTTAATTAAATTGGATCATCATTCACATACATCCATTAATGTGAATCAAATTCACATTATTCAAGATAATTAAATCATATTTAATTATCCATTTCTCAATGCTTAGATATAATTCCACTATGGAACTATTCTTGAACCCTTTCAAGAATAATGCGCTTTCTTCGCAGATGCTTGGAGATAAGGATAGGGTGATTGTATTGTTCCACGTTTAGTGACTTGGATGTTGAGATTTCATCTCAAATCCAGATCTCACGGACCTCTCATAGATGCTTGATTAAATCAAGACCGCAAATCTAATCTTCTCATTGCATCTGAATCTCATTCAGATCAATGTCCAACACTTGGACCAAGATCAGATTACTTCTCTACTGAGAGGAGTCACTAAAATCCAAACATGTTTCATCACTCACTCGGAATGGAAGCGTCATGGTTATACAATCGTTTATGATCAAATCACCCTCAGGTATTCTTAACACATGTACATCCTGCATACTGGAAGACCTATGATCAACCTGAAGATATAGATCAATTTTACACTGTCATCTTCAGGGTTTGATCACCAAGTTTCTCAATCTTTGTCATTGGGACTCAGTATCGATCATATGCTTTCCCAAAGCATATATCATACCTTCAAATTCTTATCATGCTTCCAAAGCACGAAGACCATGCATGGAATTTGATTGGTCCCAATACCTCATGAGTGAGCTCATGTCTTCCGGTTCATAAGTGAACCTGTATGATCCCTTTGAGAGATCGTATTACTCATATGCCCTTACATGCATACCAGCTCGCCAGTGTATAGACCTTGGTTATGTCATCAACCTATTGGTCTGCCAAATGTGCACACTCAGACATATAGTAACACATCTGTCTCTGGTCAGAGGATGTGTGCCTATATTGATACATCATTCAACATAGGACTTAGGTTATCTCGATCTCATTAAGTCAACCCTTTGACCTAACTAATATGACACCTCGAATCTCTATTCCCATGCAGAGGACCTGCATCAAGAGGTCGGCCAGATATCAACCTAAATGAGAAAGGATTGCCATCTCCTACCAAGGATGGAGATCATTTCTCAACAATCATTTGACGGTGCTTGATGAGTCCTCAATCTAACTCTTTAGATGTTTATCCAAGCACCAGCTTCTATGATTCAATATTTGAATCAACAATTGTATGATCATCAAGATGGCCATGTTAAAAATGATAAGACGAAAGCCGCTAAATAGTGGCTTGACAAATCAGACTCACTATCGTTGGGGTGACTACTCAAGCCTTCACGTTCGTCAACAATTAACCCACACAATCAATCAAGCAATCAAGAGCAAGGATTAAAATTTATTATACCCTACTAAAAATGTATAATGGCAAGTAAGTAGGGGTCGAGCACAGGAAACAAGGGTGTAGAGCTAGCTAACAAGGGTAGCACACAGGTACAAGTACCACTTAGCCAAATTAGCAAATTTTTGTGGGTTTTTAATTTTATATTATTTTTATTTAATTTTTAGTTTTATATTTTTGTATTTTGATTTTTAATTTTCTGATTTTATATTTTCTTTTTCTCTTTTATATTTTAATATTTCTTTTTCAATAATAGAATATATACAAAGTATAAGAAAAGAGAGGAGAAGGTATTTAAAAATTGGTAAAAATACTCAAAAAATAGGAAATAAAATATTTTTAGGCTTTTTATATTTTTCTAATGTTTTGTGATTTTTCTAGTTTTTTCCTAATTTTTTTGGTATTTTTAAAGTCAAAAATACTGAAAACAGTGGATAAGTTAAAAGGCGGAAACTAAAATGGAGAAACAAAATAGAGAACAATAACAAAAATTCTCCAAATTAATTTCTAATAAAGATAATTAAAGGAAAATTCAGACATAAAGGTAATATTTTTAGGATTTTTTATGGATTTTTAATATTTTTATAAAGGTTTTTGGGGTTTTGTAATTTTTAGGAGTTTTGTTTTATATTTTTTATGATTTTTGGTCTGAAATTAAAATACACTAAAATGTGTAAAATGTTTTTTTTGGGAATTTTCTGAGTATTTTTATAATTTTTATGGTTTTTCTAATGCAAACAATAGAAAATATGCATGTTTTTGAATTTTTATAAATATTAAAATTCAATGTAATGCAAAATAAAAATGTTGGCATGAAACTACAATGCAGCGGGAGCTTAACGTGATTTTTAGGGAATTTTTGGGATTTTAGAAAGGCATGCAATAATTAGAAACAATAAAAAGAAAAATCATTACTAGCAGGGGCTTAAATGCAAACATATAAAAGTTACAGGGAAAACATTGCAATTTCACCAAAAAGTCACGCGCAAAGCACATGTTCTACTGTTCACAAGGGTACAAATGCAAATATTAAAACTCGACAGGGTCTGAGTGCAATTTACCCAAAACATATTATAATATCTACGCACAGGGGCATATCTGCAATTAACAAAAAGTATTGGGTCTAAAGTGCAAAATACCCAGGAAATAATCGTGCAGCTAAGGACGAGTCACTTATCCACGTGGCGCATCCAGCGACTGAGGCGAAGGGGAAGACGTGCGGCTGAGATTTGATCGGATGGCAATCTGATGGATGCAACCGAGCTTCGATCCCACGGTGGCTGTATCACCTGGGATGTACCCTCGATCAGATGGTCCTCGAGGATGGTGGAAGAACTCGACTCCAGGCGAATTTCGATGGCTGATTCCGGCCGACACACGGCCTGGCCCAAGATCGAGGGCAAAATGATCCTGGCGCCCTTCCACGTCAAATGACGGTCTCAGCAGAGGCTGAGGAAGCTTGGCATGGCACGACGAGGATGGAGATCTGGGGAGGCCTTCCCTGGCTTTGCGAGGCTCGAAGGAGCCTTAACTTGGGCTCTTCACTACAGGGTTAGCGTGAAACAAAAAGGCGATGCAACTGGGGGTGTTTCGGGGCTAAATGGAGGTGGTTCGTGGCTCAGGCGTGGAGCTCCGACGAACGGCGGAGAAGGAGCTCGGGTTGCTCGATCTGAGCAAGATCGAGATGGATCGAAGGGTGATTCGGGGCGACAGAGTGACTAGGAGTGAAATGGAGGTGATCGTGGAGGTTTTGGTTCAGTGACGTGGTCAGAACGCGGAGGCAAAGCTGAGCTCCGTCGTGGATTCGACGATTGATTCACAATGCGATAGACAATGGAAATCAAACCTACTGCTACCCAACGCTACACTAAGGCTAAGCTACACGAAAAGCAAAAGAAAATGGGAAAAGACCCACCGGAGACGAATGGTGGAACTGGGGGCGGAGCTCCGACGAGGGACTTGGATACACCTCAATTCGACGCCAATCTCCACACGAAGGGTGTGCTCTGGGTAGCTGCTATCACCAGGTACTCGAAGAACACTCACAAACTCGGTGAAGGTGGAGGAAGAGGGATCAAAAAAAGAGAGGAAAGTCGGGGGGTGCATATTTGAAGGGTTAACGGTCATGGTGCAGGTGCTCCATAGACCGAGGAATATCTTCCGAATCGATGGCTCACACCCCTAAATCACCCTAGGGCGTGAATCACCAATCTTTGAGGGCCAAAAGTCAAGAAGACATGAACACCAAATGATGAAAGACACCCTCTCCAAAATTTGGAGAAGATGCAAAAAAAAACAGTCTGACACGGGGCCAGACCTCGGTCAAGGAGTTGACCGAGGTCAACCAGGGAGAGGATCTGGTTGTTCCTCGTGGACCAACCAAAAAAATCCCTGGAAAAAAAGATTTATTAATTCGATTTAGAATAGTAAATGATTTAATTAATTTATGGCTTAAAAATAAAAATTGTTTATTATTTTATAAATTATTTTATGGTGATTTTTATTTATTTTGTTCGAGGTCAAAAATAATAAATTACCTTTTTAGGCCTATATAGGTATATATATCTATATATTTTAACGATTTATTTTTATTTTGTATATTTAATTTATTTATTTTTGTTTATTATTTTATAAATTTATAAAATATTTTATACACTTAAATACATTTTTATTTTATTTTTTTGAAGTGATTTGTACACTTAATAAAATAAAAGTATAGTTTTGTAGGTATATTTATAGGTATAATACCTATGTATTTTATATACAAGTATTTTATTTTGAGTTTTCTTTGAGTTTTTATTCTGATTTTAGTACACATATTTATTATAAATATTATTTACAAAATTATAAAAATGTAAAAATAATGAATAAATAATAAAATGAATATTTTAATCTGTACAAGTATACAATAGGGGTCCAAAACTCAACTTTCAAACTTTAGCTCCGCCAAACGCAAAACCACTGCCATTAAATAGCTTATTTTAAATTATATACAATTAAAGGTGAGTTTGATGCATTTGGAGTTTTTATTTGGGAGATACAGGTCTGGGAAGTTGGGATTCTGGAATTTTATGCAGACCATAACTTTTTATTTGTACATTATTTTTGAGTGAAATCAATTTCGTATTTTTCTTTATTTAATTATCTACAACTTTCATGTACAAAGTTTCTTTATTTGAGGTATAAAAAGTGGAACAAAAAATAGGTCCCAAAATGAATAAAGAATGAATGAAATACAAGGTATTTTTATTGGTATTTTGGCCCTTATCTCCCCCTACTTTATTCCTTGTCGACCTAGTCATCGAGATGCCTAGGTCTCGGGGTTTCGGATCATAAAATATTTACAATATTTTATTCTTTTTCTTTTCTTTTCTTTATTCTATAATTTTGGCGTTAAAAACAGTATTTTGTACACTTTTCACACACATATGCATGAATGCTAAAATGCATGAATTAATGCTATTTACACGCATTCACTAGGGTTTTTAAGGCCAAAATGATAGAAAAAAGATGATGAAACGTAGATTCATCATCCCCCTATACTTGCCTTTACTAGTCCCTAGCAAACACTTATGCAAAAAGTGCAGAAAAGAAAAACAAAGAAAAGAAAAAGAAGAAAGATGGACTAAACTTAATTATCAAACTTGTCTTCACAAAATCAAAGTTTGGAGCTTAAGTCGGACCTTTGGAATTTTAGTGCGGGCAGAACCTTAATGAGAAATTTGAAATCCAACAGTTTCTTAGAATCCCAAAACTCTGCCCAAGTCTCCTCAATAGCCAGGTCAGAAATATCTCAACTTGTACGCAAACCCTTACGACTATGAATCTAACTCGTACAGTGTAAGTGATGGTGGCTCTCCCCAACTAGAATGACAAAGAGACTGACTTCTCCAGTATGACAACCCAATGATTCCCCAATCCAATAACTCCTTCCTCGAGGAGCGGGGTATCCCCTTCTAAGTTCAAGTGGCAACCAGCTCAAGAGGAGGGGTGAAGAGAAGAATGGACGGTAGCCAGTGTAGCTACCTATCCTAGGATGCAAGACCAGTGTAGTCAAGTCATCCAGCTGCATGCTCATATGATATGACTTTGGAACTCAAGCTTGCTTATTGACTTTACAACATATGTACATACTTTGCAGGAATTTTATTTTTGTACAGGCCTCTCTCTCTCTCTCTATTTGAAATACTATATATAACAACATTTACATAAGGAGTTTTTCCTCTTGAGCCAGTAGACTATCCCTCTTTTGAAGCTTTATTGCAACACACACTCTCCTGTCTTTAGAATTCCTCATCACTGGACGGGTTGGGGTGCACTTCCCTCCCTAGATGAGGACAAGTGTTTCCACTTGTGTGCGTCTCATACCGGCAAATCCAATCCCCTCACCACTCCAACTGAGTTGAGCCAAGTGAAAGGTGCAGGTGTCCAAGTTAGGTCATTATCAACAAGATTTGTACGCGTGTTCCGAAATACTCTACTTAGGCAGTCAAGAATCCATTGAACTAAGTCTCGTAATCCTCAAAAAATTAAGTCAACTAGACCTGAAGTACCTCAAACTCAGTTCCTATAAGGTTCTTGTTATTAGGTAGATTTTAAGGTCCAATCAAGCTCCAATCTCTGGATTTTACTTAGACTCGTTCAACTATCAAACTCAATCCGAAAAATGCTCATGCTATGCAAATGTGATGCAGAAAATATTTTTGTGATGCAATTTTCAAAGATTTTGAACTTTTTATGGATTTTTGAAAAGATGATGATGCATATGTATATTTTTTTGTATTTTTCAAAAAGATTTTTCAAATGTTTTTGGATTTTAATTTTGCAAATGTTTTTGGGATTTTTGAAAACAAAAAGTTTTGGCTAAAAACTAGGTACAAAATATTTACACGGGCATGCTTCTTATATCTACAAGAAGTGGATTTTAAGAATTTACAGGGTAAGTGGTCAATTTTATGAGTATATATATAGTGTATTTTGGTGAGATGTATGTATTCCTCAAACGTATTTGACATATGTTTTTCAAACAACTTTGAAAACTATAGTCCAAAATAATTTTTACAAACATTTTACAAATATGTACACACATTTGAAAATCATTTTGCAAAGGTTTTCAAACAGTATAAATAGATTTTTCAAAATATTTTTGAAACCATTTTTCAAACCATTTGCAAATCATTATTTTTCAAACATTTTTATTTCACACAAAGAAAATAAATTTTACAAATCAAAATGTTTTACAAAGGTTGAAAACATGTAACAAAACGTATTCAAAATAGTTTTCAAAATATTTTCACAAAGATTTTCAAACTATTTTTCAAACATTTTGCAAAAAACATTTTCACCTGATTTATTAATCAGTAACTACACAAAGAATTTTGAAGAATGATCAACATCTTTTTATTAAAGTTTTTAATGAATTTTAAAGAATTATAAGCCATATTATTAAGAAAAATACGAAAGTACGAGTTATGGTTAAAGTATATACGTAGTATATACGACCCCCCTATACTTAGCTTGAGCTATGTCCTCATAGATCAGAGAGAAAAGAGAAGACATAACTCGTACTGAGTATAGGAAAATCCAAAGAATAAACACAATAAGAAATGAATGAACGAATTAGAAGTCGACCGTCCCCCCTATACTTAGGATCAAATAATCCTAAGTATAGCAGATTGTACACAAAGCAGGGAGGGTCAAGGGTGGGAATGAACAGATCGTACTCAGATTGTCTCCCCCTATACTTAGGGTAAGATAGCCCTAAGTATAGACAAGAAGAGGAGACAATGGAGAGGATGAAAGAATAGAGAAACTCGGGGTGCACCCCCCTATACTTAGGACAAAGTATGTCCTAAGTATAGAAGACTGCCTATAAGGGGCGACCCTTTTGATAGATAAAGAGAATAGACAAGGAAAAGAAGAAAAGAAGAAAAGAAGAAAAAGAGATGAAAGTGGATATGAACAACTCAGGATGCGCATCCCCCCTACACTTAGGATAAAGTACATCCTAAGTGTAGCAGTGATGAAAGGGATGACATCATGTCGGTAGAATAAGATAAAAGAGACTGAACCCTGTAGATTACTTGAATTGAGTCAACGACAACCATGAATGTATCATGTTCAAGGTATGGCTTCAGAAGTTGTCCATTGACTACAAATGGTTGTGCGTCAGCTGACAGATTGGATATCAATACACTTCCGTTGTCACGCACCTGCCTAACCATAAATGGTCCAATCCATTTACTCTTCAATTTGCCTGGAAAGATCTTTAATTTCGCATCAAATAACTACACCTTCTGACCTAGATCGAAGGACTTGCGACGGATATGCTTTTCATGCCATGTTTTGACCTTCTCCTTGTACATCAGGCTGTTGTCATATGCATAATCTCTGAATTCCAATAATCTGTTCAGATCCAATTTTTTGTTCTTTCCTGCTTGCTTGGAGTCCAAATTACAGATGTTAATGGCCCATAAAGATTTGTGAATTAGTTCAACGGGCAGATGACATGGCTTGCCATACACAAGGCGGTAGGGAGACATTCCCAAGGGTGACTTGTACGATGTTCTATAAGCCCAAAGAACAGAATCAAGCAGATGAGACCGGTTCTTGCAATCCGGACGCACAAGCTTCTGTAGAATTGTCTTGATCTCCCTGTTTGAACATTCATCTAAGCCATTGGACTGCGGGTGGTAGGGTGAAGCAACACGATGTTCAATGCAGAATTCTTGAGTCAGCTTCTTCACCTCTCTGTTTATGAAATGACTACCCCCGTTAGATATGAGAATCTTGGGAATCCCAAACCGTGCTATGATGTGATCTCTCAAGAATCGACAGACAGTCCTACTGTCGGTGGTTCGGGGGGGGGGGGGGGGGGTGGATAGCCTCCACCCAGCGACTTACATAGTCGATAGCGAGCAGAATATATTCATATCCCTGGCTGTTGGGAAATGGGCCCATAAAGTCGATGCCCCATGCGTCGAAGACATCTGATATCTGAATGAATTTTAGAGGTATCGTATCTCTCATTCCTATGGTTCTACCCATCTTCTGATAGTCAGTGCAGCATTTGACATAATCATCTACATCTTTGAATAGTGAAAGCCACCAGTTATTTGGTAGTAGGCTTCTTTGTATTTGGATTTTTGGTTACTCTGCTTGGACCTTGTCGCGCCCCTACAGATATGGAATATTTTTTTCCATACATGTTTTGGGGTCTTAGAAAAAAATTGTGCCCAGCCATCCATCCCTTTTCTGAAGCTTTATTTCAACCCGTACTCCTGTCTTTAGATGTCCACACTACCAGAAAAGAAACTCATACAGTCTTCCAACACCCCGTCTGAGTTGAGCTAAGTGAGTAGTGCGAGAGTACAAAATAATTCCCTATTCTAGAGTCGTGTCCAGAATGAAGAGACCAAGTTAGACACTAAGAGTCAGACGTTGCACATTGTCATGTGAAACTCAAAGAATTAAGTCATAGACCTGAAGTTTCTAAAATCCTATTTCTTGGTGAAGTTCATATGGAAATTAGGTGGATTAAGGTCAAGTCTAGATCACTCTCAGTTTCTGCTCATAACTCGGTTCAGAACCCAAGGACTTTTCACAAATGAAATAAATGTAATGCTGGATGAAGTACGGGTGTGTGAAATGCCGACACAAATTTTTTGACTTTTGTGATTTGATTTTTTTTATTTTTTTAATGTAAGGAATTTTTTTATGCAGAAATGAATAAGAAGCCATTTTTCAAAATTTTTGGTTGGATATAGTTGTAAAACTTCCTTATTTTTTTATTTTTCAAGTTAGTTACCCAACCTGTAAATACATATAGCCTTACATGAAAGTACGAGATATGGGTAAAACATATACATAGTATATAGACACACCCCCTATACTTAGCGAGTGTTATGTCCTCAGAGCACAAGAAGCGTAGAGAAGACATAGCTTGGGCTAAGCATAAGAGAGTGAAAAAGGAAAAGAAAAAGAAGTCGGCCCGCCCCCCTAAACTGAGACTGTGAACAATCTAAGTATAGAAGAAGAGTGAAACTGAAGTGGTCGGAAGATGTGAATGAAAAAATGGGCAATGACCAAGGTGAATTAAGTGGATCTGGAAGACTGGCGGGGAGAAGGATTGAATGAGATTGAATGTTGGCTAAGGATGGAGGAGATGTTATGGATCAAAGGCACGTAGAAGATGAGGTCAAGGTGCGATGGACGAAAGTTTAGCGGAAGATGAAGTGCGAATTGAGCAGTTCACTCGGGTCAACCAATCAGATCGCGCAGAGGAAAAGGACAAGATACACTAAACGACAAAAAATAAATAAATTGTTAATTAATTCAATTAAAAATAAAAAATGAATCCATTTAATAAAATAATGTAAATAAAAAAGGTTAAGAATAAATTAAAGTTAATGTTGGTGATTTTTAATTAATTAAATAATATATACATGGGTTGAAATAAATACAAGGTGTTATTTACAGGTATGTATATATATAGGATTTTGATTTTTAACTAATTATTTACATAAATATATGCATAATTTAATAGTTTATTATTTACAATATTTTACAAGGGTTTTAATTATTTTTTTATTTATTAGTGTTAATTAATTAGGTTAATTGAATAGGTATATGTACAATACATACATAGTGTTACATATACAATATATACATGATTTTATTTTTGTTGCTTTTTTATTTTGTTATTTTTATTCGTATTTTATATGAGTTGAATACAATATTTATAATTAACTAAAAATGCAATATTCATAAATAAGCACAAGGAGACAATTAATTAAATAATATACATAGAGTACATAGGTATAATATACAATAAAACCCCAATTGGCCACATTGCACATCTTAACTCTGATTTTTATCACATCACCTCCATTTTAAAGATAATTTAATTTCGAGTACAATGAAAGTGAGTTTGAAGAAATTGGAGTCTTAATGGAGCATATATTGATCTTGGAAGTTTGTACTTTGTGGCTTTTAGAAAGTGATGTTATTTACAGAATATACACATATTTTAATTGCAGTTATTTGTATTATTTATAAAAGAATTTTATGCATAATTTCAATAGGAAATATATGTTATTTACAAAAGATTTGGTAATGACTAAATTAAAGAGTGTGTAATATATACAATAATATACAAGTGATTAATATACAGATGTTAAGTTAATTTTCTGGATTTTTATCGTAATTAGGCCTTATCTCCCCTACCTTTTTCCTTATTGATCATGTCAAGTCTTGACCTTCTCTCTGGGTCTGATTTAGCATGTATATATTGCATATATACAGTCCTTTATTTATTTATTTTATGTTAAAATAGCGATATATATACAGCATTTACAATAATTACAGTTAGTAAAAGTAGGAAATTAGTGATATTTACATGTGTTTTATATGGGATTTTAAGCTAAAGTAAATGAATGAAGATGATGAAATGCAGATTCATCACCTGTAGCCTCCACATCATTCTAAGTCTTAGCGTGGTCATCACATTGAACCATTCGAGGCTATGCCTGCGAACCCTAATTTGGACTATTTGGCTCAGTTGATGAAGAGCCTCGCATAAATGAGACAGCAGTTGGACGACTTCACTGCTGCCAAGATCATTATTTCAGTACATGTAGAGGTGAACCCCAACAATTTCAGGAAGCGTGAGCAGGTAGTCTGTGATGTCTTGTCCAAACCCACAAAGTCAGATGTTCATGATACGTTGAATCCAATGTTGTTACTCTCAAGAATGGTAGGACTCTTCAACTGTCTACTACCATGAAGGGGAAGAATAAAGCTTCAATTGGTGAATCATCATCTTCTTCTACATCAGCCAAACCAACAACCGGTCCAGGTAAGGAAAATGAAGGAGGAGAAGCACTATAAGTAAAAATACAAAAAAAGATAAAAATCAAAAATAATAAAAAGAAAGTAGTAGCCAAAGCACTAGCTAGTCAATGATGGAGGACAGCACCAGTCGTCGATCTGGAGCTAGGCGATGGATCCCCGCCTGCCATTTTTTGATGCACACCTCGCATGGATGAAGATACTTTTTTTTCATCATGTTGTACATCTAGATGTGGGCATTGATTTTGATGTAAATATGAACAATATTTTTGCTTTTGATCTGTAAATATTCCTTTTCCAGACGCTTTACAAAAATCCAAAAAAGTTAAAATTTTTAAAATAGACTTGTCGAATCCATATGATGTGGAAATAATTCAAAATCTTGTTCTTGAAATGCCATGCTTAAGGCCATCAGTACAAATTGAACATTAAGAAAGGATTAAAATAAGCACGTACTTTGAAAAGATAGTCGCGTAGAGCTAGATAGAGATATGTGAAGCATATTCTGATTGCAGCAACAGTAAATGAAATCAGCATTCTCCCGAGTAAGAAGAAAGACATGTGATCCCCTTTTATCGGATGCTACATGATTGTTCAAGAGTTTGACCGAACTCTTCTTGATAGTGGATCATCCATCAATCTGATGCCTATGTCATTGTTAAAGGAATTTAGGTTGGGACCACTCAAATGAACAAGAATGATTCTACAGTTTGCAGATACATCTATCAAGCGGCCTCGAGGAATTTTGGAGGATGTCATCATCTCCATTCAGGGAATGCAGTTCCCTGTGGACTTCATTGTGTTCGACATGGACACCTCGGCTCCTCTTCTACATACACCGATTATACCTGGAAAATTGTTCCTTCGAACAACCGAAGCAATGGTAGACTAGGGCATCAAACTGATCACCTTGCGTTCTAGCAGTGACATGGTGCCAATTCAGATGATCTAAGTACAGAAACCATCAAAATCTACATCAGATGTGAGTGAGCCTTTAGAATAGACAGAAGATTGTGACTTTATTATAGAGACCAGAGACACCAATCTATTTATGGATGACATCGAGACCCATAATTCCAATCCACAGGGGAAGGAGTGAATAGCACAATCGAACTCCCAGATGCCTGTGAAGATGAGATTTTTGTTGATGTACCGGAAGAGCGGATTGATGGCCACCTATCCTTAGTAGAGGAAGAGCGTATTTTTGAATATTTCTTCAAACAAGATTCTATCATTGAGAATTTTTGTGCATCTTCAGATTCAGAGCTTGAAATATTAAAGGTGAACAAAATACAGTTGAAAGATTTGGCACCATCGATGCTCTGTAACCGATGTGATCCAGACCCCACCAGAGCTCAAGCCACTTCCAGCAAATATGAAGTGTGCCTTCCTTGCGGATGCGCAGAATATGTTTCATATAACCATCAACTCACAATGGACTCAGGAACAGGAATCTCGTCTGCTCGAGGTTCTAGAAAGGAACCACAAGGTGATAGACTGGAAAATATCATATCAGCATGGGATCAACCCATTATTGTGTTCCCATTATATTTACCTGGAAAAAGATAGCAAGCCATTCCACGAATTTAGCACAGATTGAATCTGAATCTTCATGAGGTTCTTATGAATGAAATTACAAAATGGTGTAATGTGGGATTCATATATCCCATCTCTGATTCAAAAAGTGTGATCCCCTTGCATGTCGAGTCCAAGAAATTAGGGATCCCCACCGTGAAGAATGACAATGGAGAGGAGATCGCAACCAGAGTTTCAACTTCCTGGCATGTCCGTGTTCATTATTTTTCTTATTTTTAAAAATTCACAAATAACCTAAAAAGTTCTTGTTTGCATTTAAAAATTGATAAAAAAATATAAAATCTTTTCTAAAATTACAAAAAATCATGTTTATTTATTTTGATTTGTTTTATTTTTTGACCAAATTTCATTCTTTAAGTCTACATAAAAGTCGAAAAATAGGAAAAACATTGAAAACACTAAAAAAGTCTTTTTAAATCACAAAAAATCCAAATATTTTGCAAAAAATACTTTACCCTTCTGATTGTGTTCATTTCTTGAAGTTTTAATTTTATTTTCTATTTAAAAATTTAAAAAACATTCACATTGTTTTCTATTTGATTTTTTCATGTTTTTCATTTATTTGAAATCCTTAAAAATGAGAAAATTCTTGAAAAATTACAAAAACATTAGAAAATGTCAAAAAAATCCAAAATAATTTTATTTTAATTTTCTGCTTATTTCTGCTATAATTTAAAAATTCAAGAAGTTGCATTTTCCTTACTTTAATCTTCATTTATTTTATTTTCTTTTATTTTCAATAACTAAAAACATCTACAAAATTTAAAATCATTTAAAATATAAAATCATAAACAAAAAATAAAAATAAAATTCCATTAAAAAAATTAAAATCCAAAAAAAGTCTACAAAATGTTGCGATGTGGGATTCATATATCCCATCTCCGATTCAAAAAGTGTGAGCCTTGCATGTGGAGTCCAAGAAATCTGGGACACTACCATGAAGAACGACAACAGAGAGGACATCGCAACCTGAGTTTCAACTTTCTGGCACGTCCATATTGATTACAAATGCCTGAATTTAGTGACCAAGAAGTATCATTTCTCGCTTTCCTTCATTGACCAAATAGTCGAAAGAATGTTCGCAAATGAGTATTTCTGCTTCTTGGATGGATATATAGGTTACAATCAAGTTTCTATCACCCAGAAGACCAAGAGAAAACCACCTTTACCTATCCATTTGGGATGTATGCCTTCCGCAGGATGCCATTTGGTTTGTGCAATACCAATGACATTTCAATTATGCATGCTGGCAATGTTTGTAGATATGGTTGGTAGCTTTCTTGAGGTCTTTGTGGACGATTTCTCGATCTACAGTGATAGTTTTGATCAATGCATGTCTTATCAACATCGAGTTCTGAAAAGATGTTGCGTAGTGAACTTGGTGCTCTTGTGGGAAAAGAGTCGCTTCATGGTGACCGAAGGGATTGTGCTAGGTCATGTCATATCCAAACATGGCATGGAGGTAGACCCTGCAAAGGTGGAAGTCATTTTCGAAACTTGATCCACCTACAAATTTGAAGCAAGTTCGGTAAGTCCTGGGGCATGTGGGATTTTATCGCAGATTCAACAAAGATTTTAGCAAGATTGATCGACCGCTGACTGGGATTTTAGGAAAGGAGGTTGACTTCATTGTTGATGCTAGAGCTCTCTAAGCCTTCAATCAATTGAAAGATTTGTTCACTCAAGCCCATGTTCTGCAGCTACCAGATTGGTCTTTACCATTTGAGATCATGATTGATGCTTATGATTATGCCATTGGAGCGGTTCTCAGATAGAGAAGAAATCATTTACCATTTGTTATTCACTATGCTAGCAGGACTCTAGATGAAGCTCAAAAGAATTATACAGTCGTTAAAAAAGAGCAGCTAGCAGTCGTCTTCTCCCAGAAGAAGTTCATATTGCATTTATTGGGATCCAAAGTTATTGTATATATAGACCACTCTGTCATCAGATATTTGCAAGACAAGAAGGATGCCAAACCAAAGCTGATCAAATGGATCCTTCTACTCTAGGAGTTCGTTCTGGAAATCCGTGATAAACCTGTAGTTAAAAATGTAGTGGTAGATCATTTATCAAGATTACCAGAGTCGGACACTTCTGAGCAGAGCATGTTGCTGATCGCAGAAACCTTTCCGAATGAAGCCATCCTATCCATCACCTTGCTCCCCTGGTTCGCTGATATTGTGAAGTATCTTGTGTCTAAGAGAACTCCACAAGATTGGATGAAACCAAATATTGACATTTTTCATCAGATATTCATTTTTACCAATGGGAGGTTCCATATCTCTTTCGTTAGGGGGCAGATTGCATCTAAAGGAGGTGCATTCCTCATGAGGAAGTCCACAGTATCCTCGAACATTACCATACCAGAGAATCGGGAAGATACCAATCTGGAAAGCATACGCAACGAAAGTGTTACAATGCAGCCTCTACTAGACATGTCTCTTTAAAGATGTAGAAGATTTTGTGAAACGATGTAGTGACTGTCAAAAGATGGGAGACACCATTGGAATGAGAGACACAATGCCCCTAAGGTAGTATTCAAATTTCATATGTATTTGATGCATGGGGCATTAACTTCATGGGCCCATTTCCCGATAGTCGGGGATATGAGTATATTCTGCTTGTTGTCAATTACGTCAATCGTTGGGAGGAGGCTCTCCCGACCCGAGCTGCCGACAGTCGCACCGTCTATCTATTTTTTAAGGAACACATCATTGCAAGGTTTGGGATCCCTAAGATTTTGATATCCAATGGGGGTAGCCATTTCATAAATAGAGAAGTGAAGAAGTTTACTGAAGAGTACTGCATTGAACATCGACTAGCTTCTCCGTACCACCCGCAATCTAATACCATGGTAGAATGTTCTAATACGGAGACCAAGAAAATTCTCTAGAAACGTGTACGTTAAGATAGAAAGAACCGGTCTCAACTGCTCGACTCGGTTCTTTGGGCCTATCGGACCGTGTACAAGTCACCTTTGGGAGTGTCTCCCTACCACTTGGTATACGGCAAGCATGCCATTTTCCCGTTGAACTAATTCACAAATCTTTATGGGTAATAAATATCTGCAATTTGGATCCAAAGAAAGTAGAAAAGTAGAAAGCTAGATCTGAACAGATTTCTTGAGTTTAGAGACTATCCATATGACAACAGCCTTATGTACAAGGAGAAGGTCAATAAGTGGCATGACAAGCACATCCCCCGCAATACTTTCGAACAAGGTCATAAGGTTTCGTTATTTGATGCAAAGTTGAAACTTTTCCCAGGGAAGTTGAAGAGAAAGTGGACCGGATCGTTTATAGTGAAGCATGTGCATGACAACGGAAGCATTGTGATATCTGGTTTGTCAGCTGACACACTGCCTTTTGTCATCAAGGGACAACTTCTGAAGCCTTATCTTGTACATGATACCTTATTATCCTTGGTTGACTCCATTCAGGTGGTCTACAATGAAGAACTTCTGGTCGCAGCATCTGTAAATTTCGACAAGGCACCCAAAAACATTTTTGAATAGTTCATCTTTTTCTTCTTTTCTTTTTTTCTTCTTTTTGTTTTTCATTCTTTTATTCCACCGACAAGTCACTCATCCCATTGATCATTGTTATACTTAGGATATATTTCATCCTAATTATATGGGGACGAGTGTATACGGGTGTTCATTCTTTAATCCCCTCACATGTCTCCTCAACTCTTGCTTTTCTGTCTATAACTAGGGATATTTTACCCTGAGTATAGGGGGAGACAGACCGAGCTGATGATTTGTCTATTCCCACCCTCGACCCTCCCTAATTTGTCCACAATCTATTGTACTTAGGATTAATTTATACTAAGTATAGTGTGGACAGTCGGCTTCCTATTATTTATTCAGATGTTGCAGTTTAGAATTTCTTACGCTTAGTAGGAGTTATGTCTTCCCTTTCTCTACGATCTATGAGGACATAGCTAAAGCTAAGTATAGGGGGTCATATATATGTTGTATATAATTTAGACATAACTTGTACGTTCAATAATATGGCTAATTAATAAATTAAAACTCACATCGAAAGTCTTTGTAAATATGCTTAATAAGCCGATTAAAAATTTTGTTAAATAATTGAAAATTGTTGGGAAATGGATTTAAAAAATCTTTTATAAAACCGTTTGAAAGATATTTTCTGAAATATTTTTAAACCTTTGTAAAAATATTTTGTTTATAAAAAATTCTTTCTTTTGTTTGAATAAAATGTTTTGAAACTATATTTGCAAATGGTTTGAAAAATGGTTGTAAAAATACATCGAAAATCTATACATATTATTTCAAAAACCTATGCAAGATGGTTTTCAAATTTTGTAAATGTTTGAAAAAATTTGTCAAATTATTCTTTCAAAATAAAGTTTTCAGAATGTTTCTCAAAATGTTTACAAAGTATATTGAGAACCTGGTACATAATTCAAGCAAATAAAATTCATTACAAAATATGTACATAAAACCTATAAACAATGACTAACTTAACTTCTATAAATTCTTAAACCCTATTTCTTGTAAATAAGAAGATGCGCTCTCGTGTAAATATCTACACATATATCTTTTTTCTAACTCTTTCTATTTTTGAAAAATAACTAAAAATTTGCAAAACCAAAAACCCATATAAATTTGCAAAATATTTTCAAAAATAGCACTGATGAATCTCATATTCATGGCTCTAAAAATGATTATTTAAGCTCAAATCCCCAAAATTCAACAGCATTTTATCTATTATTCTGTATAATTAGCATTCATACATAAATAATAATTGCATTTTATCATTACATAAAATAAGAAGCCAAAAATCACAACCAAATTGACCTATAAATAAGTTAACTTCCATTATTTTTAACTAATTCATGCTAACTACAAATGACTTGAAAGACCTCCATTGTGTACATATTACTAACAAGAATAAATAAAAAATACAAAAAATCACTCTCCTAAATAGTGGACTGGAAACTCAAAACCTAATTCCGGGATTTTTGGACTAAAACATTGGTATCTTCCTCATCCAGTATCTGATTTGATCCTACTCACTTTTGAACTATTGTACATTCAATTACCTTCAAAACATGACCAAGTCAAGTTAATCAGAGCTCATATGTGAAAGTTGGGTTTTGGGCCTCTTTTGTACATTTTGTATTTTAGTGGTTTTTGACCTATTATTTTATGAACATAATTAACTCATTTTATTTTTCTTTCATTCATTTCTTTTGATGAAAGTTTTATTAAAATGCACAAAAATCCAAATCCAAAATGAGCTTGAAATCAAAGAAACTAACATAGTCCGAGTCTTCAATAATTATTTATACAAATATTGTCTTTTTTGTATTTGATTTTATTTCTCCTTTTCCTCATTAATAAAAATCCAAAAAATAGATTAATGTATAAATATTTATCTTTGATTTTATCATTTTCCTGATTTTAATATTGTTTAAAAATAATAAAAAATTTAGAAACCTCAAAAATCAAGGTATTCTATGTACATGGGATATCCCAAAAATATCACTTTGTGCAAATGATCGATTTTGTTTTTGGTCCTTTTATAAAAGTTGTAGATCTCATCGAGACGAGGAACTTTTGTGAAGAAAATTTTTCGATCTGAGATCGTTTGCTTTTTTTTAATTATCTTTATATTTAATTTTCCAAATTTTCTGGGGCTGACACGTGGCTGCTTCTAGAGCCGCCACATGTCACCTATTTTTGGCATTTACTTTCGTTTATTTTTATATAAAAAATAAAAATAAATAATTAATTGAATTAAAAAATTTAAAAAAATATCACGTGGCAGCTCCTCGGTCGTCCGATCTGATCGGACGACCGAGGAGCGTCTTCCATCTTCCACCTATTTTCCCAATCAATCACGCATTGTCGTCGCGCTCTGCGATTCTCGCCGCCTGCGTGCTTATTCGTGTTTTCGATGCCTTAATCAAACCTCCTCCATTAATCGTGGAGCCGCTCGCCCATGTATCTTGCCTCCGTTGATCTTCTCCTTCATCATCTGGCCACCTTCCATCCTCGATCGCTTTCCATAGCCGGTCCTTCTTCTCTGCTATTTAGGCACCAGCACTGTCCCCCTCCACGAATCATCCGCTGATAAACGCCAAAGAAGAGGAACATCCTAGAGGCGGTGACAGTACCTCCGCTAATCTCTCCCTTAGCCCGGCGAGATCCAAGCTGGTCCCACGCCTCGCCGCAGCCTGCTCTGCCTTAGAGCTACTGCTCTGCTCCACTTCGTCGTTGAGCATTGTGTCGTCAGGTACCTCCTCCTCCTACGATCTCATCACTTTCATCATCCATCTCCATCTCCAATCCAGCGCTCTGCCTCTATATTCGACCTCGCCGATCTCTGCAAGCCGCATAGCTTCATCGCCACGTCCAGTTCCACCTATTTGAGCAACATCATCATCGGCATCGACAAACTTCGTCTTCACCGACTCCTGTAGCCAATCGAAGGTCCCTTCGCACCTAGCAGTCGTCGAGCCACCAACGCAGCAGGAGCTCTTCCACCTCGAGCACTCTGCCTCCAGTTCACCGACCACGACTCCACGCTTGAAGCGCTCCGTCGCGACGCCCTCCGCTGTCGGGGGCTGACACGAGGCTTTTCCCACGTGAGGCGTACGTGCGGGAGGGAGCACGTAACTCACACCACCCTCATGGGTGAATTTTGCAGGAAAGGCCTCGGAGGCTTGCTATATTCCAGAAAACCCCCGCCTCTCCAAGGGTTACGTGTTTGGCATGTGACCGCTTGGATTTTTTGTAGAAAACCCCATCGGGGTTTAGGTAATTACAGTTTAGCCCTTCACTGCATTTTCATATCTATTTTATATTCTATAATATTGTAAACATAACCATGTGTTCCTCTGTTAGTTTAAGCACTATTTTGCATCATTTTATTATTCTAAAAATAGCACTTTGTTCTACAACTAATTCTCTACAATATGATATATGTGTGATATTTTTGTGATATGTGGTTCTTTAATCATTATTATTCTTGTGAAAATTTACATATTTTGCCGAATATATGCTCAGAAATGCATACATAATTAACCATTGCTTGAAAAAATGTCAAAAGTTCCTGGATTTTAGAATTAATTGGTGTATACATTGTGCATAAAAAGATTTGCATTTGCATGCATCATTTACCTTCTAAAAATCATTTTGTGAATTTCAGTAATTATTTTTTATAGGTAATAAACTAACATTTTTAGGGTTTTGGATTTTTCTAGGATATTTCATTTAATGATATATGTTGGATAATTTTATTTCCTAAAATTAGTAGATTTAGTATTTATTACAATTAATTATTGAGATTCACCTTATTTGCATTCATAAATTCGTAAAATATTCATCTTGCATCTGAAAATTCCAAAAAAATTTACAATGTGTTCATTTCACCATATTTTACATCTCGACCAATTTCGTAATTTTTGGACATCGTTTGATTGAAATTGCATTTTAGTCCCTAAAATTGGCCACATTTGCATTTTGCATTCAGAAATTGCATTAAAAATACCAAAAAAAATATTATCTCGAAAATCGTGCATGAAATTTGATAGACCTAATTCAAGGTTGTTCCTTTGCCTCCTTGAGTTCGACCTTGGGACTTGCCCAAGTAAAATAAACATAGAACCACGCCGATTTAAAACTGAATAAATTATCGTGGTTATTTCTTAATCGAATCCAAATTCCCACCTACAAAGAAACGACAAATTTAAATGATATTCATGCAAAATTTAAGTAGGGTTTTCGTGGCTCGTCAGATGGCGCCGTTTCTGGAAGGTAAACGTCTTAGTTTTTTTTAAAAAAAATTAGTGCTCTGTTTTCCATACATTAGGGTAGTTTTTTTATTTTCTAAACAAAATAGTGCTAGTCTGACCCCCAAACATGCCACTGTATATTTTCCATTTTTTTCCACCATTTATTTTATTTTCAGCATTTATTCCCTTATTTTATTTTTGATTAATTTTTGTGTCACTCTCTTACACTCTCTCTCTCTCTCTCTCTCTTATTTTTGTACAAGATACCCGACATACGTAGTGTAGTTTTTTGAAAACTGACGCATATTAACTGACTTCCGAAAAGCTGCCTAAATTTAAGATCGAGTCGAGTCGTGGGAGAGAGTAGAGTCTAGGATTTATTTTCAGTAATTTTAATTTTTGTAATTAATTTCTCATTTATAGAGGTGTCCGTTTGGACTCTCGCATGTGTAACAAGACCTTGAACTTTTTCTGTGGTGTGTCGTGACCTGTTTCACTCTCCGGTAAGGGTGGGTCTGACTTGAGTGGCTCGTAGGTTATTAGAGCTTCTAGGATTTTCTGATTGTGCTCGTAGAATCTAGGACCACACTGCTCCTTAATCGAGATGCATATTAGATCATTCAGCTTTGTCAAAAAACTAACTCATTTCTTCTCGGCTAATAGAACTATCTGCTAGGTGTGGTTTTTATCGGTTTGCATTCATATAGAATAATTTTAATTCTTGTATTGCATCCGACATGGAGATCGTGAGGAATCACTGTAAGTCTTCTATCTGAGCATACATCATTATTTCACGTGCACCGGCTTTTCCCAAATTTCTCCCTCCTATTTTGTCATGTAAATTTTAAAGGAAATTGGGACTGAATGGTAGATGTGCACTTGTGCTCGCCTAATTTTTCAGTGATCACCTAATTAAAATTGGGACTGCTAAACCAGGTCGACGTTAATTAATTCATAAAATTAAGAATTTTTGCGGGAGTGCAGCCCCGACCTTGGATTCATTTATCTGTCTGAGTAAGCAAGAGACGACACTTAAGGCTAGATCCCAGCTCCAGAATCTTTGTTCATACAACTGATTCTATAAAAATGATTAGCTACTTCTCTGTGAGGAAATACAGGTAGCTAGTAAATGGTCCAGATTTCCTTAGCAGAGTGGGTGGTTTAAAGGACACTGCATAAGGCATCATCCTTAAGAAACGAGTAGCTGTTTTATGGTTCGTACTTACACCTATACTGGCTGAAAGTAGGTGCAACTAGTCGTAAGAATTCAGGCCAGTCTTTAAGAAAATTTCTAGCACCTAACAGTTCGCTAATTATTTTCCAATATTGCTTTATCACCAACTAAAATTGAAAGGATAATTGTTGAACTCTTGCAGCTTCATTGTGTGAGTCGGTGAAACTAGGGTTTGTATTGCATTTGCCTTGGTGTGTGTGAATTGAATTCAAAGATCAAAAACCGCACACTTGTGCCATCACTCTCCCTCCTTGATTTAAAAATTTTTTGGTTTCTTCTTGTGAGTATCATGTGCACTTGCACTGAGATCAACCATGTCAATTCATCATCGACCCCCTTTGACAAGACGAGACAACGATCCATGTACATATCTGATCTATAGTACAAAAATGAATTTGTTTCGGTCAGACCCAAAGCATCTAAACCCTCTTTTGTCAAGAATCCTCCAACATTCACGAGAGACTTTGACCCTTGGATAAATCCATTCCAATCTTCGAATTCAAAAACATTTGCCTCTATATTTCGATCGATTTATCTACTTCTACATATATTCCATCTCCCCTGACCTTTTCTACAAGTGAACTACTGCCATCTTGGGATGACCTGACTTATTCCAGATTTCTCACCAAAATTCATGAACCATTTAAATATCAAATCACTTCAGAAATACATGACTGACCGAGAAACCAAACCAAACCACCACCATCCTTTCCTCGCTATCTTGTTGGGACAAGTCCACAATTCACAGAAATGCATCTAGATTGGACCTTAGGGAATAATATGATGGCCTAATCTAACCACAAGGAGAGGTCCGCATCTAATGATCAACCACACGGGATTGACCCTAACGATCAAATCCCTATTGACCAACTAGAATACCACTCTTTCAGACAACCCACACATATAGAGAACCAAACTGATGATATCAACATATATGAACCCTATATGACTCCATTGTTTGGGGATACAATCAATCATGACCATGGAAGTAGACTCTCGAACCAGCATTGCATACATGAGTCACGGTATGCTGAGTATGAGACCTACAGATTCCAGCAAAATCCTCCCATTGAGCATACTCCTTCCATGATTTTTGACGAGAAATTTTCAGAAAATAACAATCATATATTGGACATTCCAAGAGAATCTTCTCCCAGCTCATACAAAAAAATGGAAGATGAAATGACTGGATCTCAAATTCAAAAACGAGAACCCACACAGACTACTCCCATGATTGATCATGAAAAGTTCTTGGTGGATGACATTTCGAGGATTACTAAGGGATATGAATTAGTGGAGGATCAATTTAGAAAGTTCACTGACAGACTAATTTCATTCTATGATAGCTCGGATATAAAAATGGAAGATGAAAAGATTGGATCTCATGTTGAAAGCCCTGAGGATATTCAGAAACTCATATACTATGTTCACCCTAGGGACGACTCTGACAGCGACACTTCTGCATATTACTCCCCTAGGGATGACTCTGATTCTTACTCGGTTAACCAAAACCCCTCATCATCTATGGAAAGCACCACATCTATACACCACATCAAAAATACCAAAAAAACAAAATATTCAAAAACACCCCAAAATCGAAAAAACAGAAAAATTCATAAAAAAATGAAAGTGAGGAGGATTTGAAGAATTTGGATCCTGCTCTAAGGGAAGCACTAGAGAAAAGACTGATTTTTGAATTTCCCTTGATACATGCCATTGAACACTTTCCTGACCTTAAAGGATTTGTAATGAGCAAATTAATGATGAAAAAGTCAGACAGGATAAGAACAAAGACTGAAAGATATAGATTGTCAATGGCCACCTCTTTGATAATAAGGAGAAAGACCAAGAGCCACAGAATGAAGCGGTTGCCCAGATTTGACTGTGGAATCAAAGACACAACATTTACCCATGCTCGAATCGATGAGGACTCGCCAATCAATATCCTCCCGATCGATGTATTTGACAAACTCAAACTCGAACCTATCAGGAAGATAAGAGAGATCGCTCAACTGGATTGATAGATCGATAAAGCGGCCGAGAGGAATGATTTCAGTCATCGTTACATCCCAAGGTGCTCCGCTCAAGGTAGACTTCACGATCATTGATATTGAGCATCAAGGAGAATTCACCCAGTCTCCGATCATTCTCGAAAAACCTTTCTTGGCATTGGCTAAGGAAATTATTGAGTGTGAGACTCGGGAAATCAATTTTACAGCATTGGGAGCACTTCGATCTCACCCAGACTTTGAGGAAACATGATATTCTAAGGAAACCCACAAAGCTATCAACAGTCGTAACCATCAAGCGGTAGATGAGCCCCACCCCGATGTTACACCTTAGATAACGACTGTTGAAGAGACTATTGATTTAGAGACTCATCCCATTGTTCCATTTCCTGCTGCTCTCACCATGGGAAATGACTTCTTATATGATCCTGAGACATATGCATGGCATCCTGAGTCGACTGAAATCTCCTCTGACCACTTTCATCAAATCAACCTGACACAGTAATGCACCAACATCAAGTCAATTGTTAAAAAGATGCGGGAATGCGCTAACCATTAGTTCAGAGACTCTCCCCAATGTTCCATTTCTCGCTGCTCTCACCATGGAACATAGAATTTATGACTTCTTATATGATCCTGAAACATATGCATGGGCTCGCTCTGAGTTGGCCAAAATCTTCTCCGTTTACCTTGACCAATTCAATCCAACTCAGGAGTGCACCAACAATAAGACAATTAATAACAAATACACGAGATGTGCACTGACCAAGGAGAAAAATTTCAATTCATCTGGAGACTGGATTGTTAACACCTCACTTCCAAGACCGGCACATTCACAGAAGACGCGAACCACAATGCTCATTTCAGTCGCTCCTTCATCTAAAAAGAAAGTCGCCTTTGACGTGCCGAAAAAGGAATCGTTTAATGATTCCTCATCAAGTCTAGATAAGGTAATCTACATGAGTGAGGTTTGTTCAGCATTTCTAAAACCCTATCTATGCAAGGATCCAAACGTCGATTCCTGTTGGACGACTCTTGTTCCTCACTATTATTCGTCTAAAGTCGATTCTCCTGATCTCATTAAATATACCGAAATAATCTCTTATGCCCATACTGAGACTGGCGCTTCTGAATATTCATTCGAGGATGAATCGCTTGATCCCAAGAAGGAACGAATTCTGAGAAAACAACTAAAGCAACTAAAGAACAAGAATATTTGGAGTACCTCTACTTTCAAAAACTATTCGTCTGAGGATAACTCCGATGATGGTTGAATATCATCTGATTCATATGCTTCATCTTCTTCTTATCATTACGATCTCCCACAACAGGCTCACAAAAGATCGATCGAAAACTGCCATAATCATTGGCTACCCTCCCGACCCCATAGGTCTCCTTATACATCTTCTTCCTCTACTTAGGCCAAGGCTTAAGTATAGGGGGGACTGATGCCATCCATATATACCATTCTCCTCATCAACTTCGTCTCACGATCGCCCCATTTCCACCATTCATCCGTACTTAGGCTGACCAAAGCCTAAGTAGAGGGGGAACCGATGCCCATCTGTATACACTCTTCTCATTCACATATCCCGACCACCTCAGTTTTGCTCTTCTTTTATACTTAGATTCTCCATAGCCTAAGTATAGGCGGCGGGCCGATCTATCTTTTTCTTTTTCACTCTCTTACGCTTAGCCCGAGCTATGTCTTCTCTACGCTTCTTGTGCTTTGAAGACACAGCACTCGCTAAGTATAGGTGGTGTGTATATATACTACGTATATATTTTACCCATAGCTTGTACTTTCGCATAAATTTATATGTATTTATAGGGTGGGAAGCTAACTTGTGAAAAAAACAATAAACAAAAAAGGGGGAGTTTTACTACCAACACTGACTGTGTCCAACCAAAATTTTTGAAAAACGGCTTCTTATTCAGTTTTCATAAAAAAAACCAATCAAATAAATCAAATCAAAAAAGTTAAAAAAATTATGTGTTTGCATTTCACACACCTGCAATTCATCCAGCATTTCATGCTTCCATGAAAAGCCCTTGGGTTCTGAACCAAGTTATGAGCAGAAACCGAGAGTGGTCTGGACTTGACCTTAATCCACCTAATTTTCAAAGGAACTTCACTGAGAAAAAGGATTTTAGAAGCTTCAGGTCTATGACTTAATTCTTCGAGTTCCACATGACAATGTGCAGCATTTGACTCAGTGTCTAACATGGTCTCTTCATTCTAGCTATGACTTTGGAATAGGGACTTAATTTTTACTCTCGCACAATGCACTTAGCTCAACTCAGACGGGGTGTTGGAAGACTGTGTAAGTTTCTTTTCTGGTAGCGTGGTCATCTAAAGACAGGAGTATGGGTTGAAATAAAGCTTCGGAAAAGGGATGGACGGCTGGGCACAATTTTTTCTAAGACCCCAAAACATGTACGAAAAAAAGATTCCATATCTGTAGGGTACAACAAGATCCATGCATAGCTACCAAAAATCCAAACACAAAGAAGCCTACTACCAAATAAATATGTGACCAAAAAAGGTCCAAGCTTCAAGAAAACCTGTAGATCTTGGTGGAAACTTGGTTAAACCGGTCGGCTTCACAAGGAGAGGTGACTACACTGGTCACCCTCTAGTTCTTTTCTACTTCTTCTAATTTATCCCTCTATTCGATTGTGAACATAGCACGACAGACCTTAGAAAGAAATACCTGACTCCCCAAGGACGAGTTACTGGAGAGGAGATTTACATGGTAGTCCGGCATTCTGGATGGGAAGAGCTAAAACCTTTCACACACATGAGTCGATTGTTCAATATTCATGGGGTATGCTTTGGGAGGAGGATTGATCTAAGATGACTTTTGAGCCAAAAATGTGGCAATGATGGGTAGAACTTGGAGGCTGTTGATTTTAAAACCCTATAGTCTCATAGGAGTTCCTCCAAACTAATAATCCAAAGGTCGAGTCTAGTTCCATTTTCACCTTATGTTCATGGTCTTGGTATGGAACCCAATCTCATTTCACTCCACTGTATATCTTAAGATGCTTAGGGTCGAGCATGTTTTAAGTATAGGGGGATGATGAATCTCAGATTCATCGCTCTAAAATGATTAATTAAGCTCAAATCCTCAAATTTCATTGTCATTTTATCCATTATTATGCATAATTACCATTCATGCATAAATAATAATTGCATGTTATCACTGTATAAAATAAGAAGACAAGAATCACAACCAAATTAACCTATAAATAAGCTAAGTTCCATAATATTTAACTAACTCATGCTAATTCCAAATGACTTGAAATCACCTCCATTGTGTTCATATTACTAACAAGAATAAATTAAAAAAACACAAAAAATCACTAACCTAAATAAGTGGACCAGAAACTCAAAACCTAATTGCAGGATTTCTGGACTAAAACATTTATATCTTCCTCATCCAGTGTCCGATTTGATCCTACTCACTTTTTAACTAATGTAAATTGAAATTACCTTCAAAACAAGACCAAGTTCGAGTGGATCGGCTCATATGTGAAAGTTGGGTTTTGGGCCTTTTTTGTACATTTTGTATTTTAGCAGTCTTTGACCTATTATTTTATATACAAAATTAACTCGTTTTTTTTTATTTTTCTTTCATTCATTTTCTTTGATGAAAGTTTTATTAAAATGCACAAAAATCAAAATCCATAATAAGCTTAACTCAAAGAAACTAACAGAGTCCGAGTGTTCACTAACTATTTGTATAAAGATTATCTTTTTCGTATTTTATTTTATTTCTCCTTTTTTCCTAATTAATAAAATCCAAAAAATTAGATTAATGTATAAATATTTATCTTTGATTTTATCATTTTTTCTGAATTTTTATCTGGTTTAAAAATAATAAAAAAATTAGAAAACCCAGAAATCAAGGTATTCTATGTACATGGGATACCCCAAAAATATCACTTTGTGAAAATGATCGATTTTGATTTTTATCTTTTCATGAAAGTTGTAGATCTCATCGATACAAGTAATTTTTGTGAAGAAAATTTTTCGATTCGAGGTCATTTGTTATTTCTTTTTGAATTATCTTTGTATTTAATTTTCTGAATTTTCTGGGGCTCACACGTGGCGGCTCCTAGAGCCACCACGTGTCACCAATTTTTGGCCTTTGTTTTCATTTATTTTTATATAAAAATTAAAAAAATTAATTAAGAATTAAAAAAATAATTAAATTTTTTTAAAAAAGCAATGTGGTAGCTCCTCAGCCGACCGATCTCGGCTGATCAGATGGCCAAGGATCGTCTTCCACCTTCCACCTACTTTCCCAATCAATCTTGCACCGCCACTGTGCTCTGCAATTCACGTCGCCCGCCTACCTATTCGGGTCGCTGATGCCTCAATCAAACCTTCTCCATGAATCACGGTGTCGCCCGCTCGCATATCTCGCCTTCGCATATCTTCTCCTTCTTCATATGGCCACCTTCCATCCTTGATTGCTTTCCATAGCCGGTCCTTCTTCTCTGTTATTTTGTCACCAGCACCGCCCCCCTTCACGAATCATCCACCAACAAACAGCAAAGAAGAGGAGCATCACAGAGATGGTGACTTCACCTCCGCCAATCTCTCACTTAGCACGGCAAGATCCAAGGCGGTCCGACGCCTCTGCTTTAGAGATACTGCTCTGCTCCGCTTCATCGTTGAGAATCGTGCCATCAGGTACCTCCTCCTCCTATGATCTCATCACTTTCAACATCCATCTCCATCTCCAATCCAATGCTCTGCCTTCGTATTCACCCTTCCCTGATAAACCTCCATCATTATTCCCACGCTCCGCCCTCTACCTCGAGCACCTTCTGCCATTGTTGCTTGGGACCTCGCCGGTCTCTGCGAGCCGCATAGGTTCATCGCCACATCCAGGTCCAACTATTTGAGCAACTTCATCATCAGCATCAACAACATTCATCTTCACCGACTCTTGCAGCCAACCGAAGGTCACTCGCTCCAAGCAGACGTCGAGCCACCACAGCAGCAGGAGCTCTTCCACCTCGTACACTCTGCCTCTGCTTCACCGACCATGACCCCACGCCAAAAGTGATCCATCGTAATGCCCTCTGCCGTCGGGGGATGACCCGAGGCCCTTCCCACGTGAGGCACACGTGCGGGAGGGAGCATGTAACTCGCACCACCCTCCTGGATGAATTTTGCAGGAAAGGCACCAGAGGTCTACAGTATTCCAGAAAGCCCCCGCCTCTCTAAGGGTTACGTGTTTGGCATGTGACCGCTTTTTTTGCAGAAAACCCCTTCGAGGTTTAGGTAATTACAGTTTAGCCATTCACTGCATTTTCATATCTATTTTATATTGTGTAATATTGTAAACACAACCATGTGTTCCTTTGTTAGTTTAAGCCTCTATTTTGCATCATTTTATTATTCTAAAAATATCACTTTGTTCTACAACTAATTCTCTACCATATGATATATGTGTGATATTTTTATGACTGGGGTTATTGAATAATAATTATTCTTGTGAAAATTTACAAATTTTGCCCAATTTGTACTCAGAAATTCATAGATAATTAAACATTGCGCAAAAAATAACCAAAAATTTATGGATTGTAGGATTCATTGATGTTTACATTGTTCTCAAAAAGATTTGCATTTGCATGCATCATTTGCCTTCTAAAAAACATGTTTGTGAATTTCAGTAACTAATTTTTAATAGGTAATAACACAACATTTCTAGGGTTTAGGATTTTTCTAGGATATTTCATTTAGTGCTTGGATAGTTTTATTTTCTGAAAAAAGTAGGTTTAGTATTTATTATAATTAATTATTGAGATTCACCTTGTTTGCATTCATCAATTTGTAAAATATTCATCTTGCATCCGAAAATTCCAAAAACAATATAATGTGTTCATTTCACCATATTTTACATCTCAGCTAAGTTTCGTATTTTTTGAACATCGTTTGATTGAAATTGTATTTTAGTCCCTAAAACTGGCGACATTTGTATTTTGCATTCAGAAATTGCATTAGAAATACCAAAAAAAATACTACCTCAAAAAACATGCATGAAATTTGAGAGGCATAATTCTAGGTTGTTCCTTTTCCTCCTTGAGTTCGACCTTAGGACTTTCCCAAGTAAAATAAACATAGAACCACGCTGATTAGAAATTGAATAAATTATCATGGTTATTTTTTGATGGAATCTGAATTCCCGCCTACAACGAAATGATAAATTTAAACAATAATTTACGCAAATTAAAGTAGGGTTTTCATGGCTCGTCAAGCATACAAATCCACAAAACGTTTTTAAAAAATACCATAAAAATTTCGAAATCAGAAATGGATTCACAAAAATATTTGTATGCATTGCATAGCATTTGCATTTTTCGGATTGATAATGATAATTGAACAAGTCTAAATAAAATCCGAATATTAGAGCTTGGTTGGATCTTAATCCCCACTGGAACTTTAGAGGAACTGGAATTAAGGCATCTCATGTCTGGTAGACTTAATTCTTTGTGACCACCGGATTTGGTTCAGTGTCATCTTGACTGCCTAAGTAGAATATTTCAGAACACACGCTTGACTCTTATCGATAGTGACCTAACTTGGACACATGCACCTTGCTCTTTGCTCAACTCAGTTGAAGTGGTAGAGTGTTTGATTTGCTGACATGAGACACAAGAGAATGGAAATATATAAAGTCGCGATACCATGGCCATTGTGCCCCAAACCGATCTAGTAACCATGAGGTCCAATGACAGGATGTTGTGGGTTGAAATAATGCTTCAAAAGAGGGATAGTCTACTGACTCGAAAGGAAAAAAGTCCTTATGTAAATGTTGTTGTAAATAGTATAAAAATGCAAAATCAAAAAATCCAAAAAATAAACATGCAAAAATGCAAAAAAAAATCAATTTTCGTTATAGCATATATGTATTCAATAAGCAAGCTTGAGCTTCAAAGTCAAAGTATCTATGTGAGCCTGTAGCCAGATGACTAGGCAACATTGGTCATGCATCTTAGTATAGGTAGCTACACTGGCTACCATCCATTCTCTTCTTCACCTCCTCTTCTTGATGCGATTGTACTTGAACTTAGAAGGGAATAGCCTTCTCGAGGAAAGAGTTATTGATTGGGGAATTAGGGTCACCATATTGGAGAAGCCTGAGTTTTACTGCTTTAGATGAGAGGAGCTATATATCACTGACATCGTACAAGATAGACTCATAGTCATAAGAGATTGCATATGACATTGACTTGTTCTGAACTGGATTTTGAGAAGACTTGGGGAAAGTTTTATGATTCTCATAGGCTATTGAGTTTCAAATATGATTCCTAATAAGGTTCCGACCAAACTAAAAATCCAAAGGTTTGACTGAGCACCAAACTTCGATGTTATAAGAGCAAGTTTAAAAGTTAAAATCAATACAAGTTATTTCTTTTTCTGTTCTTTATTTACTATTCTGCACTTCTAGGGATATTATAAGAGCGAGTTTAAAAGTTAAAATCAATGGCAAGTATAGGCAGTGATGAATCTTCATTTCATCACCTTTATTCTTACATTCTGGCCTTAAACCCTAGCTAAATGCATGTATATATCATTATAAAGTCAGAAAAATACAATAAAAATACCTAAATTGTATTTAAATAAATTAAAAATATATAAAATACATGTATAAAATAATAAATATATAATACAAAATAAAAATAGAAATGTCAAAACACATGTATTCAAACCTATATTTTACTTGTAAATATTAACTTGTAATAAAATGCCTTGAAAAAATAAATAAAAATATGTATAAGTAATACATTAAATTACAAACAATTTTTATGTTTTAATAAAATTTAGTTAATTTGTTTATTATTTATTCTTATTTTTACAAGGTATATTTTGCCTTGAATTAATCTGGTTTGTCCATGTGGACCAACCAGGTTCTTTCTCGCATTGACCTTGGGTCAACTGAACTCCTTCTCTCTTCGTCGAGCATTGGAATATCACATCCCTGATATTCTCCATTTTTTCCACTCGAGGATATCATGCTCTACCATGGCATGCCACGTGATTCCTTGAGATTAGATCTCCCTAATTACCACCAAGGACTAAGATCTGGTCAACCTTCTTCAACTCGACCAGCAACTGCATCGAAAGTCACCTTTTCATCCAGCCCATAAATATTCCTCTTTAGATCCGCCTCAAATTTTGATCCTTCTTTGGTTGGACTTAGCCCCTCAGATCTATTCCAATATCATGCCATGGTGACAGCTGTGGTTTGAGAGAATCTGCAACAAGGAGGAATAGGAATGCTTGAGGAAGCGATCCACTCCATAGTCGGAGGAGCTCCACCGGCTGATTTCGCCTCCTCAACTCCGGCCAAGTCGAGGCCCTATCTTCAGTTCTTAGGTAATTTCTTAATCCTAAATTCATTTCCAGCCTTTAATTTTAGGTTTAATCGTTTCTTTAAGCCTAATTTCAAAAATCCCCAATTGCCTGGAGCATTAGATCCTGACCAAATCAATCGTGATCTGACTGTTATCTCTCCTGCTTTTCTCCTCACTCGAACCCCCTTCACGTTCTTCACTGATTCCACCCTGTGTACAAACTGAATCTCTCGCAATTCAAGGAATTAAGCCTCACTCCACCGCCCTCCGTCAGAGGCTTGTCGCTTCACCCAACCTTGCTGCTTTCAGCTCTGTTTTGGGGATGAGATGATTCATCTCGAGCCACTTAAATTTGATATTATAATAACAACTTTAAAATTTAAAATTCTTTTTCCTTTCTTTATTTTCTATTCTGCACTTATAGGAATAAGTGTTTGCTGGGGACTAGCAAAGGCAGGTATAGGGGAGTGATAAATCTCCATTTCATCACCTTTATTCTTTCATTGTGGCCTAAATCTCTAGTTAAATGCATGTATATATCATTAATTTTCCAAAATAAATACCACGTAAATTTACCAAATATTGTTTAAATTACCATATATTTATTGTATTTAATTCCAAAATAAAAGAATAAAGGAAGAAAAGAAAAGGAAATAAGATACCATAGGTATTGCCTAGACCCTGACACACAGACATCATGATGACTAGGTCGACAAGGAATAAAGTAGGGAGATCGAGGGAAGATGAATTGTACAGAAAATACATTAAAACCTTAGTTTATTTTTTCCAATAAATTACTTTTTGGAACCTATTTTATTTTATTATTTTTACACCTTAAATAATAAAACCCTCAAAATGAATATTGTAACTAAAAATATAAAGAAAAATACAAAATTGAGTTCACAAAAAAAATAATGCAAAGTATGCACAGGACATACAAAATAAAAAGCCAGAATAAAAATATGGCAGACAAATATCTTCTCCATACTGCATCAAAATTGACTAAACTCACTTTAATTATATATAACTTTTAATTAGATATTTACATGTATATTATATTCAATATATTTATTATTTATATTTTTCAATTTCTTTTATTTTTATAAAATTGTATATATTATGTGAAACATATATACATAATTAAATTAAAATAAAATAAAATAAATAATGCATACTAATACATAGGTAAAATATACAAATATATAGCTATAAAATATATATACATAATTAATTAAGTACACAAATAAAGTCAGAAAGATACAATAAAAATAACTAAATGTGTATTTAAATAAATAAAATGTATAAAATACATGTATAGAATAATCAAATAGATAATACAAAATAAAAATACAAATGTCAAAACACGTATTGATACTTATATTTTACTTGTAAATATTAATTTATAATAAAAAGCTTTGAAAAATAAATAAAAATATGTAATAATACTACATTAAATTTTAAACATTTTTTTGTTTTAATAAAAATTTAATTAATTTGTTTATTATTTATCTCTAATTTTACAAGGTATGTTTTCCTTGAATTAATCTGGTTGGTCTACGTTGACAAACCATGTTCTTTCCGTGTTGACCTCAGGTCAGTTGATCCCCTTCTCTCTTCTTCAAGCGCCGGAATGTCAGACTCCCGATCTTCTCCCTTATTTCTACTCAAGGATATCATGCTCTGTCATGGCATGCCACGTGATTCCTAGAGATTAGATCTCCCTAATTCTCACCAAGGACCAAGATCTGGCCAACCTTCCTCGACTCGACCAGCATCTGCATCGAAAATCACCTTCTCATCCAGACTATAAAGCTTTCACTCTAGCTCTGCCTCCAATTTTGAACCTTCTTTAGTTGGTCTTAGCCCCTAAGATCCATTCCAATCTCATCCATTAGGAGACAACTGCGGTTTGAGAGGATCTACAGGGAGGAGGAACTGATCCACTCCATCATTGGAGGAGCTCTGCCGGCTGGTTTTGCCTCCTCAACTTCAGTCGAGTTGAGGTCGTATTTTATGTTTTTAGGTAGTTTCTTAATCCTAGTTTTATTTCCAGACTTTAATTTTAGTTTTAATCATTACTCTAAGCCCAATTTCAAAAATCCCCAACCGACCAAATCAGTTGTGATCCGACTGTTATCTCGCCCATTTTTCACCTCACTCGAACCCCCTTCATATTCTTCATCGATTCCACCATGTATACAACCTGAATCTCTTACAATTCAGTGAGCCGAGCCTCGCTCCACCACCCTTCATTGGAGGCTCGTCGCTTCACCCAACCATGTCGCGTTCAGCTCTATTTTTGGGCGGAGATGATTTGCCTCAAGCGACCTAACTTTTTGGTGCATGCCTGACCTACCAAGGACCTATCTAGAAGCCAAGAATGCACCTGGAGCAGTTCCAGGTCTCTTGGTGCTCAAATCACCTCTAGATCCTCCATCGGTCTACATCAAGCTCATCTGAAGGTGCCAGCACATGTCGAGGAGCTCCAGCAAGCTACTGGAGCTGTCGGAGAAGAGATCCACCACCAGAGCAAGGAGAAATCACACGTAGAAGTTCGTCGGAGTAAAGTTCATCGATTGTTCTTTGTACTCCCTTGACCGTCATATCAAGAACACACCCCAGATCTAATCAGGGTCGTTGGTTCTTTACGAAGAGGTATGCAAGAGGAGTCGTCAGATCATACATGTGGTGCACCGGCAGCAGTTGGATGAAACTCATTGATGTGGTAAAAATTATAACAACCCCCCTCTACCTTTTTGTATTTCATAAAAAGTTTTGTAAATATTTAATTAAGTTCAAAACTTTTGAGATTAACTGCATGTATGCCCTCATGACTATTTAATATTCCATTTTAGTCTAGTACCAAGTCACCTTACGGGGACCCCATGTGAGTGGATATTTTGCAGACGAGCCCCTCAAGGTCTTGTATTTTGTATTTAGTCCTCAAAAACCAATTTTAATTCAAAAGTTGTGGTTATTTTGCACATGTCTCCCTAGAATATAATACATTTGCAAATATACCCTTATTAGCATGATTTATTTTTCTTTTTACATTTTTATTTGTTAAAAATAGCTCTTTTGCTCTAAAAACTCTAAAAAATAGATGAATATGTCTGCTAGCATGCTTATTCACCTATATGATTTGTTTGCTATTTTTACATTTGTTATTTATTAAAAATAAAAAATGTTATTTTATTCCTTATTTGACATAGAAAATACAAAAAAATATAATCTATTCTAAAAATTCCAAAAAAAATTGCCTATTGTTTAGTGGCCTATTTATTCACTTCAGACCAAACATCACAAAAATCAAAAGAAACTCCAAAAATTTGCAAACCCTTCCTAACCCTAAAAAAATATGAAATATTTTCTAAAACTAAAATAATAGTTTTCTGAACTATACTTTTATGTATACATAGTACAATGTACTAATATTGGTTTTGAGAATTTTTCAACCTTTTTTTATTTTTAATTCTCAAATCAATTCTTCTTTTAAAAGTTCCTATTTTGGACCTTTTCTTATTTTAAAAATATAAAAAATTAGCAAAGGTCCCTTAAAAATTTATAAAAATAGAAAAGTATTTGAAAAATATAAAAATATTTTATTTTGGAATTTTTGATTATATTTTTCTATATTTGCAACTATATTACCCTATATAGACCATATGTATTTGCATATTATTATATATAGAAGATATTATTATTAATTATTATAAATATCCTAATAATATTTTAAAACCTTTAAAAATAAAAGGGACTATTCTTTAGGATATTTTCTATTTTTGTGCATTTATTATATACATTCTACTATATATTACTTATATTATCTATATTACATTATATAACTTTATATATACTCATATACATATTTATATATATAACAAATTAAAAATCAGAAAATTAAACATATAAAAAAATTAAATTTAATTTAAAAATAGAACTAATTAAAACCCACTAAAATTGAGTACATATTATGCATGCATATACATACATTCATTTATATTGTTTATTTATTTAAAGTGTACCTGCTACGTCCCTTGTTCTTTGTGTTCGACACCAACTCTGGTTCTCACTATACACATACTTGTTTGTAGGGTTGTAATAAATTTTGATCCACTTGCTTTTGATTGTTTGATTATTTGTGTGGGTTGATTGTTAACATTGTCCATTGAGCCCTACATCGGTTGCCTCAGCGACTATGGTCCCATCTTGTGTGGACCACACGACCTGATTGTCTCTTTGGCCTCTTTCATAGGGTGAACATCTAAAGAGTTAGATTGAGGATGCGACCCATCGTCAAGTGATTATGAAGAAGGGTCTTCAGCATGAGAAGGAGACGACAATCCTTAATCCAAAGGCTGGCATCTGACTGGCCTCTTGATATAAGTCCTCTGCATAGGAATAGACGGGCGGGGCATGCTCTCAGAGCTGCTGAGCTTCAGAGGTGTTGGATGAGTTAGGTCAAAGAGTTGACTTAATGAGATCAAGATAACTAAAAACTTATGTCATATGTTGTCACATATAGGCATGCATCCTCTGACCAGAGACATATGTATTACTGTATATCTAAGTATGTTCATTAAGCAGACCATTAAGTCGATGACCTAATCAAGGTCTACACATCGGTAAGCTAGTGTGCATACGAGGGCATATGGGTAATACGATCTCTCAAAGGGATCATATAGGTTCACTGTTGAACGGAAGACATGCGCTCACTCATGAGATATTGGGATAAATCAAATTCCAACATTGGTCATCTTATTTTGGAAACAAAACATGATGTGAAGGTATGATATATGATTTTGGAAAGCATATGATCAATACCAACCCCCAATGGTCGAATGAGAAACTTAATGATAAAACCGTGAAGGAGACCTTTCAAATATGATCAGAACTTCGGGTTTTTTCCATGTCTTCTAGTATGCAAGATGTACATGTATTAGAATTACTTGAAGGTGTGGTGATCTTAATCGATTGTATAACCATGATGCTTCCATTCAAAGGGAGTGATGAAACCAATTTGGATTTTAGTGGTTGCACTCAGTAGATTGATTCTCCAATCTTAGTCCAAATGTTGAACATTTATCTGAATAAGATTCAAATGCAGTGAGAAGATTAGATATTCCATCTTACTTGATCCGACATCTCTGAGAGATCTTCTAGATCTAGATATGAGATTGGACCTCATTATCCAAGTTATTATACATGGAATATACAATCGATGTGTCCTTATCTGCAAGTATACGCGGAGAAGTCACGTTATTCTTGAAAGAGATCAAGAATAATTCTCTTGTTGACAATATCTGAGCATTGTAAAATTGATGATTAAATATGATATAGTTATCATTAATAATGTGGATATGTGATGAATCTCCATTTCATCACCTTTATTCTTTCATGTTGGCCTTAAATCTCTAGCTAAATGCATGTATATAATTTGTCAAAATAAACATTATATAAATTGTACAAAATATTGTCTAAAATACTATAAATTTAACGTAGTTAATTCCAAAATAAAAGAAAGAGGAAGAAAATAAAAAGTAATGAGACACCAATAGGTGTTAAGTGACCCTAGACCCCGAGACCCAGTCATCATGATGACTTGGTCGACAAGGAAAAAAGTTGGGGGGAGGGCAGCTGAATTGTACATAAAAGAACTAAAACCCCTAATTTTTAATTCATCTATAAGTACCTTTTAGCACCTATATTATATTATTATTTTTACACCATAAATAATAAAACCCTCAACATGATTATTGTAGATAAAAATACGAGAAAAATACAAAATTGAGTTCATATAAAAATAATGCACAGTGTGTCTGGGACACACAAAATAATACAATAAAAACTCCACCTGTATCTTCTCCATGTTGTATCAAAATAGACAAAATCACCTTTAATTATATATATCTTTTAATAAGCTATTTAATGAAGGTGGTTTCATATAATCTGGAGTTAAGGTGCAAAATTTAGGTTTTGGGCCCATATTGTGCGATATACCTATATTTTTATTCAATATATTTATTCGTTGTATTTTTTCAAATTCTTTTATTTTTATAAAATTGTAAACAGTAACATAAAACCATCAAAATAAAATAAAAATAAATAATACATTTAAATACATAGGTAAAGTATACATATGTATACATATAATGTGTATATAAATAATTAATTAAGTACACATACAAACTCGAAAAAATAGAATAAAACTATCTAAATGTGTATAAAAATAAATCAAAAATATCTAAAATACCTATATGAAATAATAAAATATATAATACAAAATAAAAATAAAATATTCAAAATATAGGTATTTATACATATATTTTACATGTAAATATTAACTTGTAATAAAAAGCCTTATAAAAATAAAAAATACATATAAAATACTACATTATATTACAAACATTTTTCATGTTTTAATAAAAAAATAATTTATTTATTTATTATTTATTTTGATTTTACCAAACTTTCCACCAAAGAATTTTCCGGTTCCACGTGGACCAACTAGAAGCCTCCACTAATTGACCTCTGTCAACTCCCCCCCACCTCTTCCTCGAGCTTCGATCTGTCAGAACCCGCTCTTTCTCCCTTTTTCTGCTTAAGGCTATCATCATTTTCTTTGGTATGTTGCCTGATTTCTGAAGATTGAACATCCCTAATTCCCGCGAACACCAGAGATTTGGTCGATCTTCATCTATTGATCAGTATCTACCTCACAAATCCCTCATCCCTCGGCTTATAAAATTGCTCCTCTAGCTCTGTCTAAAATTTTGATCCCTTTTCTTTAATTCTTAGCCCCTCGGTTCATCTCCACTGGGTTACTGTTGATGATAGGAGTGTGGCCCATCGACTTGCAGTGAGGAGGAGCAGTAGAGGACGTGATCCACGTTCATCATCGGAGAATCTTTGCCAGCAAGTTCAGCTTCCTCGACTCCGGTCGAGTCGAGGCATGTTCATCCTATCCTAGGTATCTTTTCTCTTCTAGTCTCAATTCTTTCATCTAATTTCAGATTTAATCTATTCGTTAGTTATAATTTTGAAAATGCCCAACTTCCTAGAGCTCAAACTCTCGGTTGATTTATCATGATCCAACCGTTTGATTGCCTCAATTTCCATCTCACTGTCTTTCCGTTTGCCTTATCCATCGATCACTCCATACGCCCACCCCAGATCCATCGTGGAGATGGGAGTTGAAGCTCCTTCCACCACCACTCATTGGATCCCCATCTTCATCTCATTCCACATGGTGTTTTGCTTCATTTTTGGGTCGAGGACATACCCCTCGAGCCAAGGACCATTTTTTGTGTAAGCTTGGATGTGTTAAGACCTCTCTGGAACCTCAATGACAACCTGGAGTAGCTCTAGGTAGCTTGGAGTCGTCAGAGCTCCTTGGTCACCCACGTCCTCGCTGGAGCCCACCACTGCATGCAGAGAAGCGCTAGGTAGCTGATGAGTCCGTCGGATCGAGCAGAGGCCGCCGGAGCAAGGAGATAAGTCTGATCAAAAGTCGCCAGTCCTGATTTCTTCATGGGTTCTTCCAAACTTAATATGATCGTCCAATCAAGAACGCGACCCAGATTAAATCTGGGAAGTCCAATTTATTCGAAGCGATGCATGTGCAAAACAGTTGGATCGTCCACGTGGTAGCATCACATCGGTTAGATTAAAGTACATTAAGTGGTAAATTTTGTAAAGACCCCCTTTGCTATTTTGTTATTTATAAATGACCTTATAATTACTATATCATGTACAAAACTTTTGGGATATTTTGCATGTATGCCCTTGGTATTTGTTACTATTACATTTAAGTCCAGTGCCATGTCACCTCACGTGGACCCCTACGTGAGGGGACATTTTACAGGCGTACCCTTGTGGGTTTTGTATTTAATATTTAGTCTATTAAAATCAATTTTCAATTCAGACTGATGGGTTATTTTGCATGCTAGAGACTAGAATGTATTTTATTTGCAAATATACCTTGCCAGCTTGATTTAATTTTATTTATGCATTTATTTTTATTAAAATTAGCTTATGTGCACCAAATATTATGGAAAATAGGAGTATGTGCAAGATTGGATACTTGTTCACGATATAAATTTTATTTGTTATTTTGTGTATATATACTATTTATTAAAAAAAAACAAATAGAAGCAATTTTCTCTATTTGACAAATAAAATATAAAAAAATAGAAACCTTTTCTAAAAATTCAGGAAATATTACATACTATTTATTAGTCTATTTTATAACTCCAGACCAAAAAATCACAAAAAATCTCAAAAGAAACCCTTGCTAGTCCTAAAAATATAAAATATTTTCAAAAAATCCCAAAAATATTAGTTTTTTGTCCCATATTTTTATATATGCTAATATCTAGGTACTAAAATTAATTTTCAAAATTTTGAACCCTTATGATATTTTAAATCTCAAATTAATTCATTCTATTTAAAAAGTTCCTATTTTACCTTATTTCTGAATTTAAAAATACGAAATAGTTATGAAAAATCCTTAGAAATTCAAAAAATATAGGAATATTTGAAAACCACAAAAATGTTTCCTTTTGTTATTTTTGATTATTTTTATCTATATCTACAAATAATATACCTAAATAGCTTACATATACCTATACATCATTATATATATTATTAAATATTATAAATACTATATATATTAAAAACTTTAAAAAAATAAAAAAGATTTTTCTTTTGGCTTTTTTATTTTTGTATATTTATTATATATATTCTACTATATATTACTTATATTCAATATATATACCTTACATACCTTTATATATATACATATATTATTTATTTATTATTAAATTAGAAGTAAATTAAAAATCAAAAAATAAAATTAAAAATGTAATAATTAAAAATAATTATTCTATATAATTAAAAACCGACAAAAACATTGAGTGATGGTGTGCATTTCTCTATACACATACTACTATTATTTATTCACTAAAATAATTCTTACTATATCATGTGTTCCTTATGCCTGACACCCTACCTGCTTGTCCACTATACACATTCATCGTAGGGTGATAATAAATTTTGATCCACTTCTTGTTTTGCCTTGCTATATTATTCTGTTGTGGGTTAATTGTTGAATTTATCGGAGAGCCTCTAAGGATTGTCATCGCGGCAACCTAGTGGTCCCGCCTTGTGTGGACCACAATACAGTCCCTAGGGATCCTTTGGTAATTTCAACTGGCGTCGTTGCTGGGGAGCAATAGATAGCATATCATTGTGTATATTATTGTGTACATTATTTCTCTCTTATTTTTTTCTCTTTATTTTTGAAAATTATTTGATATGTTATGACCACTTGTCTTTGTTTGACTTTCTTGCGAGGGACCATGTGACAACGACCACTTACTAGGGGGTGGACACACACGAGTCGCGATGAGGTTAACTCTTCTTCTTATGAGTCAACCAGGAGAGAGTAGGAGAGAGACAAAGAAAGGAGGAGAAGAGCATCCCACTCTTAGATATTTTTTATTTTATTTTGTGAGGAGGATTTTCTATTTTATTTTTGTACAATTAATTTGTAATAATTTGGACTTGGATACTGCTACACTAATGAGGTCCTTTGCCCTGGTGTCTAGTCACCTGGGGGCCTCATCACAATTTTCCGTGTTTTATAGTTTTCTTTTGTTTTGTTTCTCGAGATTTGAGCTTTTCATCTTTATTTTTCTTTGTTTATGTGATTAAGCCCCTAGTCTTAGGATTGCTTGATTCGGTGAGCTAGGTCTAAAGCACTAATAGAAGCATGCACCTATAGTCTATTTTGCTTAGACTTAGTCAAATAATTAATTGCAAATTTCTTAGATTTTAAGCCACGAGCCAAGAGAGACACCACACAATTCTTGTAGAGGGTAGACTTGGCCAATGGGCCGAGGGCCCGCCCGCCCAGCCTGCTCATGGGCCGGTCTTGGGACGAGAGATTTCATGAATGGGTAAGCCTGGCCTGGCCCGATCTTTGGACCGCCCATCAACTAGGCGGGTCGTGGACATGTGCCACAAAGCCCAGCCCGACCTGGTCCAGCCCACAAATATAAAATTTATATTTAAAAATTATAATTTACATACATCTAATACAATAAACTGCAAGTTTTATTTTACATTATCAATATTATATCATTTTTTATAGTTTACATGTCAAGTAACACATATTTTGGTAATTTAGATTTACAATGATTAAATGATGTTCAAAAAACTTCTTTATCTCTATAAATTAGATTAAAAAATGATGAAAAAATACTTTACATTCGGCCCATGGGCCAACCCGGCCCAGACCTGGGCAGGGCTTGGGCCTTGAAGTATGGGCCATGGGACGGGCCAGGTCGAGCCCTGGATAGGGGGCTTTAAAACCCAGCCCATTCGACCCGGCTCATGGCCTGGCCCGGCCCGGCCCGCACAATTGGTCAGGTCTAGTAGTGGGCACCGAGGAGTCTCCACGATCGGCCACTTGGATCTATTTTTGAGTGATTTGCACTTTATTCTTCTCGATAATAGCAATTCTTGTTTAGGACTCTTTATCACTTTGCATATCGCCATATAGTGTAAATATTTCAATTCTTCCTTACATCCCATATGGAGAGCGTTGGGAAGCACTATGAGTCTCCTTACTTTGCGTGCATCATTTGACACAAGAGTGAGATTTCCACGCTAGTGTCCACTTGCATTGCTTTTCTACCTTCTCCCTCTATTCTGTATCATATTTAGGTTTAAAAAGAAAAAAATAAAAAAAATAGGTGGCTTGCTTTGAAAAATACTCAAATAAGGTGAAATTCAAAAATTAAAACAAGGGGACTGCTTATAAAACTTCGACCTTAATAAAAATCAAAATGGACATCCTTTTTTGGGTTTATAAAGCCGTTGTTGCTTTCAGGTACATTCCAGATCGAGTGAGGTGTGACCCCTAAGGATTAGCGCCAAAAACCTAATCTGTGGAAGCTTTGATTATCAACTGGGTTGGCGAAGTATTAGCACTTCTATTGTATGTGGGAGAGTAGGGCCTTGTAGATGACGGTGTTTCCGCCTTGTGTAGAGCATCCTACTTGGTTCAAAGTATTGAGATAGGCCACGCCTTCACGGGGGAGTCTGTCTCATTGTCCTTTGGATTTCCCGGCTTGGTTCAAAGTATTGAGTAGGGCCTTGTAGACGATGGTGTGTCCGCCTTGTATTTCCCAGCTTTCTTAATAAACATGGATCATTATTGTCCCAAACTCCCCGTGAACCGCTCTCTATACTTCCCACTTTCTTCAATAAATCGAGATCACTATTATCCCAAATTTTGCCCATTTTTAGATGGAGACCGATGTCACTACATATACCTCTCCATCCTTAATGAAATTCTGTGTCGACCTTATGATTTTCCATATCCGATGCTTCAATTTAGACTAATTGGGGCATCACTCCTTATGCAGCTCATGAGCCCAATTTGAAGCTGGAGATTGTGTCCAATTCAAATTCAGAGACAGATATGGCTCTTAATGGAAAGAGAAAGGGCCTCAACACCAACAGCCTCAGATAGGCCAATAGTCGGATTAGAACAAGGTGAATGCCCAACTTCTTGCCTCGATACAAGCAATCCAATAGTAGCTTATTGACCAGGCAATGGCCCAAGTCACCTTTCAGGATATATTGAATGGTCTCGGGAGAAGAAGAGACTATCCAGGAGGAGGAGGAGGAGGAGATGTAGAGAGAGAAGATGGAGATGGTGGAAGGCTGACAGATGAGCGAAGAGGAGGCGATCGAAGCTGACCCTCAAGGAGATTTACAACACCGGTGTTGGACAGATGACATAATGGATTCATATTCTTATTGTCCATGTCCATTTTGAGTTGAAGCCTCAAATCCTGCCTCCGCTTCCCACCTTCTACAGGAACGCAAATGAAGAACCCTACATCCATCTCCAATAGTTTCGTGCATATGTGGAACCACTCACTACCCTAACATCCCATTAGGGGTATCACAATGACTGCATTCTTGTTCAGCCTTCAAGATAAGGCTCTTCGTTGGATCAATCATTTGGAGAAGGTCGTTACCACCAGGGCGGAACTAAAGTCCACCTTTCTGCATAAGTTCTACCCTCTAGGGTGGTTGGATCAGATGCGTACCATATTGCAAACTTCACCCAAGCCACCTACGTGTCCATTCATGAGGCTTGGGAGAGGTTTGCTAATTTACCAGAGAAATGTCCACATCGTGTGCATCCCACGAACCAGTGTGGTCCAACATTTCTTCGATGGGCATACTGTGTAGAGTTAGAAGCTCGTTGATGTTGCTTGTGGCAGGTCTCACTTTAACAAGGACGAGGACGTCGTGTGGTAGATTTTTGAAGAAATGGAAGAAGGAGAAGCTATCTTGTCATTATCTCGAGCATATTAGTGCCAGCTACAAATTCACTAGAAGATGGTACAGATGGCAGCCTCGTACATGCAAGACATGGATGAATGCTGAAATCTGAGCATTATTGGGAGCCATCTGTCAAAGGTGGATATAATTGAGAAGCGATCACAGGACCTCGAGAAGCTCACTTAATCGAGTAGAGGACCCAGAATTTGGACAAATTGGATCATTTTACCAAGCAGTTGGAGCTGTTGGTAAGCATAACCAACGCATGTCATTCCGTGTCTACATCGGCTTCGACTCCAGCTGAGACGAAGGAGCCAGCATTGCCACAGCTTACTCAGCAGCAGCCAGTTTTTCAATAAATACTACGTGCAAGTGCCAAAGACATCATCGCCTCAACAGCCGCAGTAGTAGCTGGTTGTATACCAACCGGAACTCCAAATCTTCGCAGATCCATGCTCTCCTCTGCCACTTCTCATTCAAGAGGTGAATGGAGATTGGTCCAATGATACGCAGATGGACCATCCAGGCGGACCTCAGCACCTCCAGTCTACAAACACTCGTCCATTCCCTTGACAACAAGGAGGGAGATTTGTCAAAGGGAACCAACAGCCTCACCACCAGCAGCCTCAGCCATATCAACAGGGATGGGGACATAATCAGTTTCAACAACCTTAGTACTGCCAAAACCAGCAATATCATCAGTACTCGGTTGTCCCTTATCAGCCCCCCCTCCTCAGCATCAGTAATACTAGTCTTCTCCCTAATTCTCTCAGCATTCCTATCTGCAACCTCAGCACCATTCACAATATCAGAGTGGTCAGCACGCTGAACCATTAGAGGCCCCTCCTGTGAACATCGCCCTTGACTGATTGGCTCAGCTAGTCAAGAGACTTGTAGAGATGGGCCAGAAGTTGGATGACCTCACCTATGTTAAGACCACAATTCCAGCACAAGTGGAGGCTAATCCTAATAATTTCTGAAAGCATGAGAAGGTTTGTGATGTCATGTCCAACTTCACAGAGTCATATGTGTATGATACTTTATTATCTAATGTTTTTACTCTCAAGAGCGGTAGGACTCTACAACCGTCTTCAATAATGAAGGGAAAGAATACATGCGAGTCATCTTCTTCTTCTACATCAACCAAATAAGCAGATGGGCCAGATGTGGAAGAAGAAGAAGGATAAGCACTAACAAAAATTCAAAAAATGAGAAAAAGAAAAAATAACAAAAAGAGGATTATGGCAACAGACAAATTACCTTTCGCTCGAACGAGAAGGTGCCCATTTAGACAATCCAAGTACCGAAACAGACAGAATCTGCATTAGGTGAAAGTGTGCTTTTAGAACAGACAGAAGACTGTGGCTTTCTTGAAGAGATGCGAGATACAAACGTGTTCATGGGCGACAATGAGACCCATGAATTCCTTTCCTCTAAGGAAGGAGTGGATAACACATTCGGTTTCCCCACTATCTTGGAAGATGAGATTTTTGTTGATCTGCTTGAAGAACTGATTGATGGCCACCTATCCTTAGCAGAGGAAGAAGAGATCATTGCATATTTTTGCGAACAAGATTCTATCATTGAGAATTTTTGTGCATCGTTAGATTCAGAGCTTACATGGTTAAAGGTGAATAGTGTACAGTTAACAGATCTAACCCACCAATGCCATGCACAGTCATAAGGTTACCATTGAGAAGATTTAGACCCCGCCAGAGCTCAAGCTGCTTCCAGCTAATATGAAATACACCTTCCTTATAGGTGTGAAAAGCATGTTTCCCGTTCTCATCAATTCCCAATTGACTCAAGAATAAGAATCTCATCTGCTCGAGGCTCTAGAAAGAAACCGCAAGGAGATATGCTTGAATATTTCGATCTCTGTGGGATTAATCCTTCGTGGTGCTCCCATCACATTTACTTGGAAGAAGATAACAAGTTGTCCCGTGAATTTTAGCGAAGACTAAATCCTAATCTCAAGGAGGTTGTTATGAAAGAGATTACAAATAGTGTGATGCAGGCTTCATATATCCGATCTCCGATTCAAAGTGGGTGAGTCCCTTGCATGTCGTGCTGAAGAAATCTGGGATCACCATCGTGAAGAATGATAAAGGAGATGAGATCACGACCAAAGTTCCTACATCTTGGCGCGTCTGTGTTGATTATAGATAACTGAATTTAGCGACCAATAAGGACCATTTCTCGCTCCCCTTCATTGACCAAATAGTCAAAAAACTAGTCGCAAAGAAGTATTAATGCTTCTTGGATGGATACTCTGGGTATAATCAATTTGTAATCACCCCAGAAGACCAAGAAAGGACTACCTTCACCTGTTCATTTGGGACATATGCCTTTTGTAGGATGCCATTCGGATTATGCAACGCTCCTGAGAACTTTCAGAGGTACATGTTGGCAGTTTTTATTGATATGGTTGGTAGTATTTCCGAGGTGATTATGGACTATTTCTCGGTCTACGGTGACAGGTCAATCAGTGTTTATCTTATCTATACTGAGTCCTGAAAAGATGATGTGAAGTCCACTTGGTGCTCTCGAGGGAGAAGAGCCATTTCATGGTAATCAAAGGGATTGTGCTAGGCCATGTCATCTTGAAAAATGGCATGGAGGTCAATCCTACATGGTGGAAATTATTTCAAAATTAGAGACACCGACAAATCTGAAGCAAGTCCAGTCCTTCCTTGGGCATGTGGGTTTTTATCGTCGATTCATAAAAGATTTCAGCAAGATTTCCTGACTGCTGACTGAGCTTCTAGGCATGGATGCTAATTTTATTGTTGATGGAGAGTCATGCAAGCCTTTAATCAATTAAAAGATCTTATCATTCAAGCCCTTGTTCTGCAACCACTAGATTGGTTTCTACCATATGAGATCATGACTAATTCTTCAGACTATGCCATTAGAGCTATTTTGGGATAGATAAGAGACAATCTTCCATTTGTAAATCATTACGCCAGCAGAACTCTTAATGGAGCACAAAAGAATTATACTGTCACTGAGAAAGAGTTGCTAGAGATTGTCTTCACCCTGGAGAAGTTCAAATCTCATTTGCTCAGATCCAAAGAAATTTTCTATACAGATCATTCTGCCATCAGGAACTTGCAAGCCAAGAAGGATGCCAAACCAAGGTTAATCATATGGATCCTTCTGCTCCGGGAATTCGACCTCGAAATCTGTGATACATCTTGAGTTAAAAATATGGTCACAAACCATTTATCAATACTTCCAGAGTCGTATACTCTTGAGCATAGCTTAATGATGATTATAGAAACCTTCCCGGATGAAGCAATCATGTCAGTCACCTCGCTCCCCTAGTTCATCGATATTGTGAATTATCTTGTGTCCAACAGAACTCTACAAGATTGGTTGAAGCTAAAAGTTGATAAGTTTTTGTCATATATTCATTTCTATTAGTGGGAGGATCTGTATCTCTTTCACGAGGGTGCGTATTGCATCTGGAGAAGGTGCATTCCACAGGAGGAAGTTCACAGTGTCCTTAAACATTGTCATGCCAGAGAATCAGGAGGACACCACTCTAGAAAGCGTATGGTAGCAAAAGTGCTTCAATACAACCTCTGGTGGTCGACTTTATTCAAAAAATGCAGAAGATTCTATGAAAAAGTGTACTGACTGTCAGAATAAAGGAGGCACTATCGGATTGAGAGACACAATGCCCCTGAAATATATTCAGGTTTCCGATGTTTTCGATGCATGGGGCATTAACTTCATGGGCATGTTTCCCAATAGTTAGGGATATGAGTATATTCTGCTTGTTGTCGACTACATGAGTTGTTAGGTGGAGGCTATCCAATCCGAGCCACCAATAATCGCATCGTCTGTCGGTTTTTGAAAGAAAACATTATTGCAAGGTTCGGAATCCCCAAAATTCTGGTATCCTATGAGGGTAGCCATTTTATCAACAGAGAAATGAAGAAACTGACTCAGGACTACTGCATTGAACATCGAGTATCTTCTCCATACCACCCACAGTCTAATGGCTTGTTAGAATGTTCGAATAGGGAAATCAAGAGATTCTCCAGAAATTGTACATCTAGACAAAAAGAATTGGTCTCAACTGCTTTACTCGATTCACTAGGCCTATCGGATTGCGTACAAGTCGCCTATGGGTATGTCACCCTACCACCTGGTATATGGCAAGCCATGCCATTTACTTGTAGAATTGATTCATAAATATTTGGGGAAATCAACATATGCAATTTGGATCTGAAGAAAGCAACAAAGAACAGAAAGCTAGATCTGAACAGACTTCTCGAATTTCATGACTATGTATACGACAACAACCTTATGTACAAGGAGAAGGTCAAAAAGTGGCATGACAAGCACATCCACCACAAGAAATTTGAACCTGGTCAGAAGGTCTAGTTGTTTGATGCAAAGTTGAAACTATTCCTAGGGAGGTTGAAAGGCAAGTAGACTGGGTCGTTCATAGTGAAGCATGTGTGTGACAATGGAAGCATAGTCATATCTGGATTGTCAGTTGATGCACATCCTTTCATCATCAACGGACAGCTTCTGAAGCTTTATCTCGAACATGAAACTTTCCAGTCCGTAGTTAACTCGATTCAGGTGGTCTATGAGCAAGAACTTCCAGTCGCAACATCTACAGATTTAGACAAGGCACTCAAAAAATTTTGACAAGTAATCTTTTCTTCTTTTCATTTTTCAGTCCACTATTCTTATGAAAGTTTCACCCATCCCATTCATAATTTCTATACTTAGGATAGACTTCATCCTAAGTATAGGGGAGAAGAGTGCGTACGGGTGTTCGATCTTTAATCCCCTTGCTTGTCTCCTCAACGTTTAACATTCTTTCTATAATTAGGGATATTTTACCCTAAGTATAGGGGAGACGAGTTGAGCCACTGATTTGTTTATTCCCACCCTCAACCCATCCTACTTTGTGTACAGTCTGCTATACTTAGGATTATTTGATCCTAAGTATACGGGGGTCGGTCGACTTCTCATTCATTATTCAATCGTTGTAGTATAGATTTTCCTATACTTAGTACGAGTTATATCTCCTTTTTCTCTTCGATCTATGAGGACATAGCTCAAGTAAGTATAAGGGGGTCATATATACTGTATATATATTTTAGCCATAACTCGTACTTGCATGTTTTAATAATATAGTTAGTTAAAAAAATTCAAACACATGTCAAAATTCTTTGTAATTATAGTTAATAAACTCGTAAAAAATATTTTGCAAAATGTTTGAAAAATGGTTGAATTTTTTTTTGAAAAATCGTTTGCAATATCATTTTAAAAATATTTTGTGAAATGTTTTCAAACCTTTGTAAAAATGGTGTACCTGTAAAAACTTCTTTTTTGTTTGAATAAATTTTTTGAAAATCTATTTGCAAATGATTTGGAAAATAGTTGCAAAAATAGTTTGAAAAATCTATACATACTATTTGAATAAAACTTTGCAAAATGTTTTTCAAATTTTATAGATGTTTGCAAAAATATTATTTTTCAAATTATTCTTTCCAAAATAAAGTTTTCAAAATAATCGAGAAAATGTTTTCAAATTGTTTTGAGAATCCAGTACATATCCAAGCAAATAGAAATTCTTTACAACATAAACTTGTAAATACCTTGTGCAAATTCTTCACCTAAATTCTTGTAAATAATAAATGAACTCCTGTGTAAATATCTGCACATAATTATTTGCCAAAACTCTCTTGTTTTTTACAAAAAAAACACCAAAAAATTGCAATAAAAATCAAAAGTTGCATAAAATTTTGCAAAACTTTTTCAAAAACTAATAAAAAGTTCAAAATCAGAAAATAGCATCACAAAAATATTTTTCTACTTTGCATAGAATCTGCATTGTTCGGATGGATAATGACAATCAAACAAGTCTGGATAAAATTTGAAGATTGGAGCTTGGTCGAACATTAATCCACTTAATCACAGGAACCTTAGGGGAACTAGAATTGAGATGCCTCAGGTCTACTAGACTAATTCTTTAAGACCATAAGACTAGGTTCAGCGTCATCTTGACTGCCTAAGTAGAGTATTTCCGGACACACGCATGACTCTTGTCGACAATGACCTAACTTGCACACATGCACCTTGCACTTTGCTTAACTCAGTTGAAGTGGTAGAGGGCCGGATTTCATGGCATGAGACACAAGCCAATGGAAACATTGGAAGTCACAATCTGTGGCCATAGTACCCTAACCCGATCCAGTAGCGATGATGTCTGATGACATGATGTTGTAGGTTGCAATATGCTTCAAAAGAGGGATAGTCTACTGGCTCAAGAGGAAAAATTCCTTATGTAAATGTTTTATATAGTATAATATATAACTCCAAAAAATATACGGAAAAAATCAAGAAAAATCAATTCCTGGTGGAGTATGAATGTATTCAATAAGCAGGCTTGAGCTTCAAAGTTAAAGTATTCATGTGAGCCTGCAGCAGGATGACTTGGCTACACAGGTCAAGCATCTTAGGATAGGTAGCTACACTGGCTACCATCCATTCTTCTCTCCACCTCCTCTTCTTGAGCCTATTGTACTTGAACTTAGAAGGGACTACCCCACTTCTATAGGAAAGATTTATTGGATTAGGGAATTAGGGTCACCATGTTGAAGAAGCCTGTCTTTTATCGCTTCAACCGAAAGGAGCTATATATCACACACATTGTACAAGATAGGCTCATAGTCAAAAGGGACTACGTATGAAATCTAATTGTTCCGACCTAGATTTTGATGAGACTTGGGCAGAGTTTTGTGGTTCTTAGAGGGTGTTGCGTTTCAAGTCCGGTTCCCATAAAGGTTTCAACCAAACTAAACATTCGAAAGGCCAATTGAGCTCCAAACTTTGATATTATGAAGATAAGTTTAAAAGTTCAAATCATCCCAAGTTCTTTCTTTTTCTTTTCTTTATTTTCTTTTCTGCACTTATAGGAATAAACGTTTGCAAAGGACTAGCAGAGACAAGTATAGGGGGTGATGAATCTCCCTTTCATCTTCATTTTGGCCTTAAAACCCTAACTAAATGCTTGTATATATCATTAATTTGCCAAAATAAATATTGTATAAATTATACAATACTGTATAAAATATAGTAAATTTACTGCATTTAATTCCAAAATAAAAAATAAAGGAAGAAAAGAAAAATAAATGAGACACCATAGGTGTCGAGTGACCCTAGACCTCGAGAGCCAGTCATCATGAAGTTTTGGTCAACGAGGAATAAAGTATGGCGAGATAGAAGAGATGAATTGTACAGAAAAGAACTAAAAACCCCTAATTTTTAATTCATCTATAAGTACCTTTTGGCACCTATTTTATATTATTATTTTACACCTCAAATAATAAAACCCTGACATGAATATTGCGATAAAATACAAGGAAAATACAAAATCAAGTTCATAAAAAAAACAACACACAGTGTGCCTGGGACACACAAAATAAGAAGTCAAAATAAAAACTTCACAGACTTGTATCTTCTTCATATTGTATCAAAATGGACCAAAATCACTTTAATTGTATATAACTTTTAATAAGTTATTTATTGAAGGTGGTTTTCATTTAATTTGGAGTTAAGATGCAAAATTTAGTTTTTGGGCACATATTGTGCAATATACATGTATTTTTTATTCAATATATTTAGTCTTTATATTTTTACAGATTCTTTTATTTTATAAAATTGTAAATATTATTTTAAACATATACACATAATTAAAATATAATAAAACCATCAAAATAAGTAATACATTTAAATACATAGGTAAAGTATACCTATATATACCTATAATGTATATATACATAATTAATTAAGTACACATACAAACTCAGAAAAAATACAATAAAATTTTCTAAATGAGTATAACTAATCAAAAAAATATAAAATACATGTATAAAATAATAAATATTTAATACTATGTAAAAATAATATCATCAAAATACAAGTATTTATACTTATATTTTACATGTAAATATTAACTTGTAATAAAAAATCTCATAAAAATAAAAATATATGTAAAATACTACATTAAATTGCAAATATTTTTCAGATTTTAATAAAAATTTAATTAATTCATGTATTATTTGTTTGTGATATCACAAATCTTTTCCTCCAAGGATTTTCCATCGAACAACAACCTAGGGTTTGTGTGTCTCTATAATCTTGATCTCTCATCGAATGTACTTCGGAAGTGACATGTCGATGATGATCGTAATTGACAAATAATCCATAAAAATCGAAGAAGATGTTCTCGCAAACATATGTGCTCTCAATATTTAATCATGAATGACATGTTCACTGCATCATGCAGAATGGTGGCTCTATAAGACATGATGTATTCAAAATGTTTGAGTACCTACCTGAACCAAAGTCTTTTAGAGTATAAATGGATATAAATATGATGAGTGACATCATTCTACTATCTATACTCTAGTCGTTCGTGAAGCTTAATGGTATTCATATTGTATGAATTAAATGAAGCGTGTATAAATGTTGAAATACTCTTATATTGAAATCTTTTGAATTCAACTTAAAAGATCCTTTGTCTTAAGCAATGGTTGTTTATAGATGAAGGGAGCGCTGTGGAAGCATGGGTTGGACCCAAGTAATAAGGAAAGTCAAAGAGTTGATTGTACTTCTGTAAGAGTTGGATTAATGCAATTACTACAACAAGTTGTTGTGTCGATAGTATGACTATCAAGTCTATCTAGAATCCTTAGAGAAGGACTCAGATAGTCATCTACATATAATCACTGAAACTGACTTTCTTATTTGATAAGAAAAAAGTCGGATAATTGTATCTTATTCTTCTAATAACACTTGCAATTGATTGCATATGTTTTAGAAGACTAGAAAATTTGATCATAAGGTTTAATAGCTATCCATGGATATTGATGCAATTCTTGCAGCAATCTCTATTGGATAGGCAGACTTCATAATTTCAGTGGGAGAGCCCATATTCTTAGAGAATGTCTCTATGACCTAGATATTAGAAAACACTAATGTTGGAAATAAACATGAATTCTGGAATAGACCTATCATAAAGAGTTATGATGGATATATTTCAGAACGTAATCTAACATCTAGAGGATTCTACTAAATTAGAAAATTAATGAATGGTTCATTAACATTTCTAATACTTAAATTAATACTTAACAAGATCAATAGGAGGATGAAGATCATTTGACAATGACCAAGCATCAAACCTTGGACATAAGTATGTTGATAAGATCAATAGACTAGTAAGAGTTGAAACTTTAGAGTGTCTGAAATTTCAAATCTTACATACTTGTGGATATTGTATTCAAAGTTAAAATGTCCAATGCACCCTTGTTTTGGAATGGTGCTATATGCCAAGGTATTCAAGATCTCATACATTTTGATGTATGTGGATCATCTGTATCATAATCAACGTTGATGATATGTGATATCATTCGATGATTATTTGTGATATGAGATTTCCTCCCTTCCCATTAGAAAGCTTTGAAATGTTCAAAGATTTCACAATTTTGATTTAGAACCAAAGTTTGAATTAAGATGAAATGAATTTGATCTAACCTAGGTAGCAAGTACCTATTAGATGAATTCAAAGAATACCTTATGGAAAAAGGAATATCATTCCTGACTCACTCCTCCTAATAGACCTAAACTCAACAGAGTTATAGGGAGATACAATTAGATCATGTGTGACATGATTTGATCAATGATGAATCTTAGCATAATTACCTCTGAGTTTCTAGGTATATATATGTAGCAGAGACTAGAGTATATACCATTAATAAGATTCCATGCGGATCTAAATCTGAACATCCTCATAAGCTATGGTTTGGAATCTAGCCCAGTGTTGGACACTTGAGGATTTAGGGTTTCTTAGTCCATAACTTTGTCATGGATGCAGGTAAGTTGGAATCTAGCACCAAAAAGTGCTACTTCATTAGGAAAATAAAGGATGGTACTAGATACCTACTTTATGACCTTGAGATTCTTAAAAGAATTCATCTCTAAGGATAAGATTCTTAGAGGATGACTCCCTTGAGAATCAAGATGAAAATGAAGTGAAGGAACTCATTTAATCTTAAGAAGACAATGAGGCTCCTGAAATCAGAAACTAAAAGGACAATTAAAGATGAAACACACATACCTCTTCAAATTACTTTGAGGATGGATTCCATGTGTCAGTTAAGTCTGACAATGATCTGATTTCATATGATGAAGTTCCAAGGATCATGACATGGAGAGATGGATGTAAGCAATAATGTCTAAAGTAGACTTCATATATAAGTGTTGTATATGGACCCTCAAGGATCCACAAATAGGTAAGACCTGATAGGTGTAAATGGATCTTTAATAGAAAGATTGAACATGATGAGAAGGTAGAGACCTTCAAAGCACGGCTCGTATCCACAAGATACACAAGAAGAAAGAAGACATTGCTTGCGATGAGACTTGCTTTCTAGTGATCATGCTTAAACCCATCAGAATATTGCTAACTAAAGTTACAAAACTTGACTATGACATCTTAAAGATGTGAGCCAAGATTGCATTCCTCAATGAATACCTCTCTGAGGTTATTAACATGAAGTAGCCCCGGGACTTCATAGTTGAGGAAAGCAAGGTGTGCAAGCTAAAGAACTCCATCTATGGACTGGAATAAGCTTCTTGTAGTTGGAACATCAGATTTGATAAAATAATAAATGTTATGATTTCAGATAGAATCTTGATGAACCGTGTAAAGCTTAGTGGGAGTGTCATTGTGTTCATCGTGCTAAATGTGGATGATATCCTAATCACTTGGAATGATATAAGGATGATATTAAGTGTTTTATATCCTGGCTATTCCATACCTTGAGATATGATCTTAAGGATACCTATTAGATCTTATTTATGAATGCTAAAACTGCTTGCCCTTGTGCATCTGTTATGAGAAGCCGGGTGTATGCTAGATGTGTACAAAAGCCAGATGTTTGGATGCATTGGGAGTAGTAAATTGTTGCTAATCTTACAATGGAGATAAAACACTTAGTTACAGTAATAACAATATCTTCAAAGATGACAAGACTTAGAGATAGTGATCTCAAAATCTTATCTTCAAGAAATTAAGACTTTATAGATAGAAATCTAAAAGGTCTTAACTGTGGATACCTTATGAGATAGAGACCTACAGGAATATGGGTATTTTGTTAATGATAATGGCAATACCGGTTATAATAAGTATTGCTCTATAGTGTCAAGGATACTATAACTGACAATATTGAGTATTTGTTGCATAAGATACAACATTCGTATTGGATGCGAGCACTATTACTAGGAGATATGCAAGTGCCATAAAAGGACTTGGCGTAGTCTCTCGAGAATAGAGTGACTGATCAGCTTACCTAACTATTTTTCTAAATAGCCTATGATTGTCACATGAGTGTGGGTTTAAAGATTAGCCCATTAATGGTTCTTTGGGCTAGTGGGAGATTATTAGACATGCGAGCCCATGGCGAGCCATTATGCAATAAATGTTATTGCAAATATCATCCCCTAATCTGAAATGAAGAATAACTAATTTGCATAATAGGTCCCTTAGTACAATTAGGGAAATGTACCATGACCATCTTGATGATCATACAATTGTTGACTCAATTGTTGAATCATAGAGGTTGGTGCTTGGATGAATATCTAAAGAGTTCGATTGAGGACTCATCAAGCACCGTCAAATGATTATTAAGAGAGGATCTCCAGACTGAGAAGGAGATGGCAATCCTTTCTCTAATGGATGAATCTAACTGACCTCTTGATTCAGGTCCTCTTCATAGGAATAGAGATTCAGAGGTTTTAGATAAGTTAGGTCAAAGAGTTGACTTAACGAGATCGATATAACCAAAGACCTATGTCGTATGTTGTCACGATATAGGCTCACATCCTCTGACCAGAGACAGATGTGTTACTATGTGTCTAAGTATATGCATTTGGCAAACCAATAGATTGATGACCTAATCACGGTCTATACATTGGCGCGTTGGTGTGCATACAAGGGCATATGAGCAATACGATCTCTCAAAGGAATCATACAGGTTTATTTAATGAATCGGAAGACATGAGCTCACTCATGAGATGTTGGGAAGGATCGAATTCCGTGCACGGTCGTCTCATTTTGGAATCTTGATTGAATTTATAGGTTTGATATATGCTTTTGGAAAGTATATTATCAACACCTGGGTATGATATATGCTTTTGGAAAGTATATGATCGATACCAACTCCCAATAGTCAAATGAGAAAGTTAATGATAAAACCATGAAGGAAACAATCTAAATAGATCTAAAACTTCGGGATTATTCTATGGGTCTTCCAGTATGTTGGATGTACATGTATTAGGAATACCTGAGGGTGATGTGATCATAAACTATTATATAACCATGACGCTTCCATTCCGAGGGAGTGATGAAACATGTATGGATTTTAGTGACTCCTCTCATAGAGAAGTGATATGATCTTAGTCCAAATGTTGGACTCTGAATGTGATTCAGATACAATGAGAAGATTAGATCTACGTCTTTGTTTTAATCAAACATCTATGGGAGGTCCGCAAAATCTGGATTTGAGATTCGATCTCAAACTCCAAATCGCTATACGTGGAACAGTACAATTGCCTTGTCCTTATCTCCAAGTATCCACGGAGAAAGTGCATTGTTCTTGAAAGGGTTCAATAATAATTCCATTATTAATATTATGTATCTAAGCATTGAGATATTGATAATTAAATGTGACTTGATTATCATGAATAATATGAATTTGATTCATATTATAAGAAGGGTTATCTAAGATAATTAAATGTGATTTAATTATCACATATGTGGATAATGTGAATGTGATTCATGTTATTTGGGCATATGAGAATAGAGATCCAAGATGATTAAATATGATTTAATTATCAAGTATGTGATTAATGTGGATATCACTATTGACAATAAACATGGATATTATAAATATGATTTATAATATGATGGAGAGATTTAATTGTAAATAGAATTTACAAATTATATGATGTTGTGAATGGGATTCAGAATAAACAATTAATTGTAAATCTACTTTACATATTATGTTAGATATATGAATATGATTCATATTTATCAATGGCATGATTGACATTTTCACAAATTTAATTTGAAATAATTTTTGTGAAGCTAAATGCAATAATTATTATTGCATATTAATTAATATATATATATATATTAAAAAGAAGACTTTATCCCTTTTTAGTGGTCGTCCACCTTGACTTGTTCAAGAGGGGGGACGACCACCCTATTTACAGTAAAGGACTAGGTCTTCACGTTATTTATATTAATTAAGTAATTTTAAAATGAATTAATTATTATCTTGAAAAGGATATAGTTAATTTATTTTAAACTAATTGTTGTTGCATATTCGGAGCAATATATCATGGCCATTGATTAATAAACTTTTTATCTACACCGTAGATTAAGAGAGCACATGGATTGAGATCCATGTGCATCCAATTAGTATAAAAGGAAGGGTAGCCCTTGCCTTTGAAGATACACATAATTCCAAGAGGAATTAAACTCTCTCTCTCTCTCTCTGCATGCCAACTCTCTCTCTCATTGTGGTCATCACCATGGATCCCTAGAGAGAGTCACCATCGCCGCAGCATCGTTGTTATGCCGCTGAATTGTTTGCTCGTGTATCTCCGTCTCATTCGGTGCACCTCGCTCGTAAAGAAGACATCGGATCTCGTGTGACGAGATCAGGAGATTCGTCGCTTGGACCATCAACATGGATTGCGAGGAGCACGTGTCTCATCAACGCGCTCGCATGCATCTCCTCCATTGGATCGAACTTGAGACAGGAGGTCTCTTTGTTTAGAGACTTGATCGCAACCACGCTTCAAGAAGTAAACCTAATACTTGTTTGTGGTTTAGATAAAATGATCCGAGAAGTGTTCTTGGATCATGTGGTTTCATCATTTGAATTTTTTTTAAAATTTTGCTTCCCTGAGCAACTAGAACGACTAGTTGCTCCTGATTACATACGATGTGATCCTCACGCTTCTGTGATGCGCTTAAGGATTTTCCCATATCCTAAACTTTTTTGGTCCAAGGACGTACCCCTTGAGCCAAGGACCATTTTTGTTTAGTCTAGGATGTGCGAAGACCTCTTTGGAACCTCAACAACCACCTGAAGCAGCTCCAAGTATCTTAGAGCCATCAGAGCTCCTCGGTCATCCTTGTTCTCACTGGATCCCACCACTACATGCAGAGGAGAGCTTGGTAGTTGTTGATCCCTTTGGATCGAGCAGAGACTGTCGGAGCAAGGAGATACGTCCGATCAAAAGTAGTCAGTCCCCGAGTTCTTTGTGAGTTCTTCCACACCCCCGCTCTGCCATCCTATCAAGAACATGGCCAAGATTTAATCCGGGCCATCCAATTTATTTGAAGCGGTGCCTGTAAAGAAACGTTGGATCGTCCACATGGCAGCAACACAATGGTTGGACGAGTACATTAAGTGGTAAATTTTGCAAAGACCCTCAACATTTTGTTATTTATAAATGGTCCTATAATTATTAAATCAAGCACAAAACCTTTGGGACATTTTGCATGTATACCCTTAGTACTTGTTATTATTGCATTTAATCCTAGTGTCAAAGTCACCTCACGTGGATCCCCACATGAGGGGACATTTTGCAGGCGTACCCTTGTGGGTTTTATATTTATTATTTAATCTATTAAAATAAATTTTCAATTCAAACTATAGCATTATTTTGCATGTTATCCCTAGGAATATATTTTATTTGCAAATATACTCCTACCATCTTGATTTAATTTCATTTATGCATTTATTTTTATTAAAATAGCTCCTGTGCTTTAAAAAATATGCAAAAATAGGTGCATGTGCATGATTCATTGCTAGTTCATTCTATAAATTTTATTTGCCATTTTATTTCCATTTACTATTTATTAAAAATCAAATAGAGCTATTTTCTTCCCTATTTGATGTAGAAATACAAAAAATAGAAAACATTTTCTAAAAATTCTAACAAATTTACCTACTATTTATTAGCCTATTTTATAACTCCATACTAAAAATCTCAAAAGAAACTCTTAAAATAACAAACCCTTACTAACCAAAAAATATAAAATATTTTTAAAAATCCTAAAAATATTACTTTGTGTCCCTTATATATATATATATATATATATATATATTGGTATCTATGTATTAGAATTTATTTTGAGAATTTTTGAACCCTTTATCTACTTTTAAATCTCAAATTAATTCGGCTTTTTGAAAAAGTTTCTATTTTACTTTATTTATGATTTTAAAAATACCAAAAAACATAAAAATTCATAAAAAAATAAAAATAGAGGAATATTTGAATACACAAAAATATTTTCTTTTATTTTGATTAGTTTCATTTATATTTATAAATAGTATACCCTAAATATCTTATAAATACTTTAAATATATTTTAAAATCTTTAAAAATAAAAAGGAATATTTTGGCTATTTTTTTTATATATGTTTTATGTATATTCTACTATATATTACTTATATTATATATATATATCTTACATACCTTTATATATACTTATATATACATATATTATTAAATTCAAAAAAATTAAAATCAGAAACTAAAAATTAAAAAATATAATAACTAAAAAATAATGCTTTTATATAATTAAAAACCCATAAAAATATTGATTGATTATGTGCATTTATATACACACATATTATAATCATTTAGTCATTTAAATAATTCATGCTATGTCTCTTGTTCCGTGTGTTTGAAACCATACCTGCTTGTCCATTATACACATTCATCGTATGTTCATAATAAATTTTGATCCACTTAATGTTTTGCCTTGTCATATTCAACCAGGTCGACTGGGTTAACTTAATTAATTAAGCGATCGAGGTGTCGTTGTTCCATAAGCCAACTAGGCGCAAACCAAGAAAAATTTCTTCAACCACGAAAAGAATCAAATAAGTGAAAGCAAGCGGTCTAAGCTATTTTTATTAACCTGGTATAGCGACCAAGGTCGAACACAAGGAGCAACTGTTAAAAACTAGGTAGTCAAATCAAAAAGATTCAAAGGATGTTTATTCTTCTTTTTATGATTTTGTGGATTTTATTATTTTTATATTTTAATTTTTTTAGACAAAGCAAAAATAAAGACAATGGAATAAAAGACACATTCATTTTGGATTTTTCAAATATGGTAAAAATACTTAAAAATCCCAAACAAAATGTTTTTGTATTTTGTAAATTTTATACGATTTTTATTGATTTTTATAATAATTTGTAATTTTTATGGATTTTATAAAAATCAAAAACTAAGAAAGACGCAAACAGTGCATAGCCAGGAGTATTTTTCAAATTAAAATTATAAAATCAGCTCAAAGCTCTTGAAACTCAATTTTATCAAAAAGAATATTTAAATATCTACAAACATAGACTGAAATCACAATTTTGGATTTTTAAAAGATCTTATATGATTTTTATGGTGTTTTTAGGGTTGTGCAAATTTTAGAGTTTTATAAAAGCAAATAAAATGAAAATTAGATTAAAAAATCAAATAAATAAAAATAAAGCTAATCTAATTTTTTTAGAATTTTTCGAAATTTTATGGATTTTCTAAGAAAATAGGGAATTTGTATATTATTTTTGAATTTTTAATAATAACAAATAAAAGAAAAATAACAAATAAAAAATATCACTCAAAGTAACCACTATCAGGAACTTAAAATATTTTTTACGGGATTTTCGGGTTAATGTTATTATTTATTTTGATTAATAAACAAGCAAGAAATAAAACAGGACACGCAGGACCTACATGTAATTATTTCAAGTTTCAGGACCAAATAAATAACAAGCAATGGAATTGCAGGGCCAAAAACAGAATTAATATAGCACAAAATGTGCGAGAGACTTGAACCGGGCTCACAGGGGCATATAGGCAAATACTCAAAAACTTCTCTGATTTATATAACAAGTGAAAGCACATGATCAATCATGCAATTATCCTAGAAAACATGTGTACACGCACGTGACTATGGTTCAACTAGACTGAAATGCAAATATGAAAATTACTAGGTCCTTACTGCAAAAAGCTTATAACTAATTATTACATTTATTGTACTAAAAAGTAAACGACGAAAATAAAAGGGGTAAAGTGATATCTACCCTACAGGCTGTGGCACGCGTAACGTTTGATGTACGGCTTTGATGGCTCTTGAAAAAATCTGACGGTCAGATGAAGGGGTAGGGCCATGCGGCTCAGATCTGATCAGTCGTATGTACAAATCTAACGGTGTTGGTTGCATGCAGTGATGTGTGACACGGATAACCCCTAGTTCTGATCAGACTAACCAGATTTGGGCATTAATATATGGTCGGGATCAAAACTGGGAGGAGGTCTCTTCATCGATGGCAATGAGAGGTTCTGGAAGAACATGAAAAGGGAGGTGCATGCTGAACTTCTATTAGCAATGTCTCACGTTGGGTGCTCGATTTAGCTGGATGAGAGGTGCATCACACTTTTGAAGTGGTTCCGCGTCGGACTTGAGCCTCGAATGGCTCGGAGGGCTGCTCGATGGCGATCTGGAAGGTATACCCCATGGAGGTGCACTGCCTGGCAAGATGAGGCATCATTTCAAGGTCTCTCGTGCACCTGGACCTGCAAGGGCATTCGCAGCTCAGAGACAAAACTCCAGCTCGGGTTATTTAGCTAAAAAATAGAGAAGCGATAGGGAGATGGATTTGACCCCCGGCGATCATGGAGGAAGGAGGCCTAGCTTTAATCTAGTTCTGATGAGCGAGTCTAATGGGGGTCATTCTGCAAGGGAAGATGAGTGATGAGATGGTGAATGCATCGATGCGGACAGATGATCGGGTAGAGCTCCAGACCCGATGGTCGGAGCAGATATGGTGGGCGGCGACTGATGGATGAAATTAAAAAGAAACGGTGAAATGGAGAGTGCTAGAGGGTACCTGAGTGTGCATGAATGGACGATGAAAGAAGGCGGAGTGAATGGCAGGGTTGTGGCCATGACCAGGCTGCGGAAGATCAAGGAGGTTGAATGTGGCACAGCTCTCCGGCCACGTACAAGATTCAGCTCTATCAGCCACCAAATCAAGCTCCTAAGAGGTGTTATAGGATCTTGTCGCTATCCTGCATGCTCTAGTGGAGAGTATGAGGTGCGCGGAACGAGCTAGGTCGCGGTGGAGGGGAATGAGATACTTTATAGGGTGCCTCGGGTGTCTAGAAGAATCGAGAGATTTCACACGAACCGAGGGGGATTCGGACCCTCCTAGGTATCCGTGAGGATCGCGGATCATCAAGGTGCAACAGGGTTGGCAATCCGAGGCAAGTGGCTATCGAACTCGGGCGGAAGAAATGGGAGAAATCGGGTCCGATGAAGGTGTGCTCGGGTCAGACCTGGGAGGGGGAAGGGTTAACCTTGATCAACAGACTCGGGTTGACCAATCAGAAAATAAGATTTTTTTGCAAAAATAAAAGGAAAAACAATTGAAAATAATAAATGATTTTCAAATAAAAATTTATAAAAATGACAAATGTTTGCTATATTACAAATGATTTTCTAATATTTTTTAATAAAATAAATATTATATTGTATACAGTATATGTTAGTGCGTACATGTGCAATATACTTATATATTATATACATGTATTTTTATTTTGTTTTTTTTAATAATTACATTAAATTTTATATTTTTATTCATTTACAAAATATTTTAAAGTGTATAAAAACACTTTTGTTTGATTTTTATAGATTAATTACTGGTGTTAATGAATTAGGTCTTTGTACACTATATATATACAATGATGCTATTGCACAATGAAGTATTGAATATATTTCTATTTTATTTTGTGTTTTATGAATTTTATTTTAATTTTATATAATTATTAAAAATGTATACAAATGTTTAAAATACAATATTTATAATTTATACGTAAAATAAAGAAAAAAATATAGGTATAGGTAATGTACAACTATGCATAATTTAATTTTGCAATTATTTTTGTTATTTAGAATATATTATTATTTACAAGTTTTATTAAGGAAATAAATCAATTTTTGAGATCTTTTTATTGATGATATATATAGGATAAATAGGGGATGATATGTACACTGAATATTTTTGAAAAGTTTGTGTTTGAAAAAATAAGGACCCTTTCTCTCCCTACTTTATTTTTTGTCGATCAGGTCAATACTTGACCTTTCCTCGGGGTTCGGGGCGGCCTTTATTTAATACATAATTACAGCCTTCTTTCATTTCTTTTATTTTTCTTTTATTCTTTATTCTTTTATTTTGGGTAAATAAGTGTTAATTACACAATATTAGCAAAAGCGTGCACAATGCTAATTTATTGGATTTACTATATATTTACAGTTATTTTGCATAGGGATTTCTGCTAAAATAAAAGAATAAAGAATGTGAATCATGAATTCATCATTCCATTATACTTTACCTTTTATAGTCCCTTAGCAAACACTTATTTGAAAAAGAAGTGAAAACAAAACTAAAGAAAAGAAAAGGGAAGGGAAAAAGGAGAATTAATGTTGATTATTAAACTTATCTTCATAAAATTGTAGTATGGAGCTTAATTGGACCTTTGGATTATTAGTTTGGTGGAACCTTATTGGAAAATAGATTTAAGACTCAACAACCCTTAAGTTCCACAATTCTATGGTTAGGTCGCCTCAACAGTCAGGTCAAAACATGTCTACATACGCAAACTCGTATGACAATGTTCTATACTTATTAGATGTATGTGATATATAGCTCTCCACCTCAGAAATGGCAAAGAAATAGCCTCCCTTAACAAGGTAACTCTAATCCCCCAGTCTAGAAACTCTTTCCCCGAGGAGCGGGGTATTCTCTTCTAAGTTCAAGTGCAACCAGCTCAAGAAGAGAGGAAAAAAAAAGAATGGACAGTGGCCAGTGTAGCCACATATCACGTGGAGCTTGACTAGTGTAGCCAAGTCTCCAGCTACAAGCTTCCATGATATGATACAATGAATCACATAAGCTTTGCTTATTCAACTATACACACTTCAGCATGCATTTTATTTTCAATTGTGCATGTCCCCTTTTTGGGAGTTTTGCACTTTTTGACATATATACAAATGTGCAACATGTACATAAGGAGTTTTTCTTCTTGAGCCAGTAGACTATCCCTCTTTTGAGGCATTATTGCAACCCCACAACGTCCTGTCATTAGACCTCAATGCTACTAGACCACGTTGAGACGCACTACCCTCCCTAGAGGAAGACGAGGGTTTTCACTAGTTGTAACACTCTCGTGTGCTACCCTAAGACAAAGGATTCTGCCTCCTCACCACCTAATCCATGAAGAGCTACGTATAAAGTGGGTGTCCAAGTCAAGCCATTGTATGTACGGGTCATGCGTGCCTCGAAATATTCTACATAGACCAATCAAGATGACATGTGATCGTAGCCTTGCAGACTCAAAGAATTAAGTCTCTAAGACCTAAAAAGTCTCGACTCCACATCTATAAGGTTCCTCTGAAGTTAAGTGGATTAAGGTCTTAACCAAGCTCCATTCTTCAATTTTATTCCAGACTAGATTAAATGTCAACAATGATTCAGAAAAATGCATATGCGCATGCAACAAATAAAGGTATTTACAAAACATTTTAAAAGAAAAGAAAATAAAAGATAAAAATCTTTTTAAAAAAATTTTCAAAGAAATTTTGCAAGTTTTTATCGAATTTTTAATTTTTCAGATTTTAGGTATTTTGAAAAAGAAGGAAAAGAAAGTTTTTACAGACATCTACACATTTACACATATTTTTGTACAAAAAATTTTATACAATATATATATATATATATAGTGTACAAAGAGAATATTTACAAGCTTTATGTACAAGTTTTACAAGTGGATTTTATCTACAAATTTTATTAAAGGATTTTATATACAAAAGAATTTTGTATACATATTTTAATTTACAAAAGAATTTTATATACATATTTTAATTTACAAAAGAATTTTATTTTATACACACGTGGATTTTACAAGTTTACAGAAATAATTTTTATACCCGTACTTTATAACCCACATGACAAAATAATTTATTTTTACAAAAGAGTTTACAAATCATTTTACAAAAAAATTACACACATTTTTTTCAAATATTTTTTAAAACATATTTATTTCAATTTTATAGATAATAGACATATTATTAACACCAAAGTATGAGTTATGGCTAAAATATATATATACACAATATATACGACAACCCCCTATGCTTAGCTTGAACTATGTCCTCATAGTGATCAAAGAGCGACAAAGAAAGACATAACTCATGATAAGTATAAAAAAGTGAAAAGAATCCTATACTACAGTGACTCAAAGAAAGCAAAAATGAATTGAATAGAAGTCGGTGATCCCCCTTATACTTAGGATCAAGTGATCCTAAGTATAGAAGATTGAATAAGCGGGGAAGACTGGGAAGAGAATATACACGAAATCAATGACTCGACTTGTCCCCCCTATACTTAGGATAAAAGACCCTAAGTATAGAAAAGAATATCAACAGTTGAGGGACAAGTGAGAGAATAATCAAAGAAATGAAAAACATATATTACCTCCCCTATACTTAGGGTCGGATGTCCCTAAGTATAGGCAACAAAACAGAGGTAATAGAACAAAAAGAAATAAGAACAACACAAGTTCAACACCCCCCTATACTTAGGATAAAGCACATCCTAAGTATAGCAAGAATCCTAAGCGAGATATGGGTATTAAACAAAATGGAAGAATGAAAGAATAAAATAGAAAACACGGATATACAAGAGGTGGAACGGAAGTGTAAATCAGGTATGAGATGCAAAAGATGAGAATCAAAGAACACATCTCATACAAAATGAATCGGGGCAACATCAACGGTCAACGGGTCATGATCAAGAAAAGGCTTCAGGCATTGACCATTGACCTAAAAGGTGGACTCGGATGACAATTTGGATATGTCAATAATGCTATTGTCATGCACCTTTTTGACTAAATATGGTCCCTTCCACTTGCTCTGTAATTTCCCTAGAAATAATCTTAGTCATGCATCAAATAGCCATACTCTCTGATTCGACTAAAATTGCTTATGGCTGATGTGTGAATCATGCCATATCTTCACTCTGTCCTTATATTGTAAGCTACTCGAAAAGATGGTATCTCTAAGCTCCTCCAGGCTATCAACTCTGCTCTCCTTTCCTATACTCTCTGGATCCAATAATATCTCTGTGATTGCCCATAGTGACTCGTTCTTAATCTCAACAAGTAAGTGGCATGGCTTGCCATGAACGAGTCTAAATGGAGATGTACCCAGAGGAGTCTTGAAGGATGTCCTATAGGCCCACAAGATCGAGTTCAATGTGACCAATCCTTTTGGTCTGGGCAGACAACCTTCTGCAATGTTGTCTTGAACTCCTGGTTTGAAACCTTAGCAAGACCATTCGTTTGTTGATGATATGGAGTGTCAACTCTATGGTATATGTCGAACTCGGTACCAAGATCCCTAACCTTGTCGTTGATAAAATGAGTACCCCCATCAGAAGTCAAAACTCTAGGTACCCAAACTGTGACATGATATTCTTCCTCAAACATCAGCAAACAGACTTCGCATCAGCAACTCGGGCGTGGGTGGCCTCAACCCAATGACTCACATAATCTACAGCCAATAAAATGTACTCAAAACCTTGACTCTTAGGGAATGGCCCATGAAATCGATGCCCCATGCATCAAAAACCTCACAGAAGTGAATGGGTTGCATTGACATTATGTCTATATGAACACAATTACCCATCCTCTGACATTCAGTACACCTCTTCATGAATTCATCTAAATCCTTGAAGAGTGTTGGCCACCAAAGGTCGGATTAGAGAACCTTTTGTGCCATCCTTCTCCTAGAGTGATGTCCTTATGCCTCAAGCTTGTGGCAATAGGTGAGGATGTTGTGGCGCTCCTTTTGAGGAATACACCAAAGCCAGAGACTATTCCCTCCTTTGTGGTAAAGGGTGGGATCCTCCCAATGGTACTACTTGTCTTTCGCTAGGAAAGTCTCAAGTCGTTGCCTGGTCCAACCTTGTGGAACTTTCTTGGCAACAAGATAGTTCACAATGTCAGTATACCAAGGGAGAGAGGTGATAGCAAGAATCACCTTGTCTAGGAAAGTCTCAGTAATAGGTGTGGTTGTCTCTGAATCCTCAAGATGCTCTAATCGAGAGAGGTGATCCGCCACCACATTCTTGACTCTAGGCTTACCCTTAATCTCAATATCAAATTCCTGGAGTAGAAGGATCCATCGAGTCAATAGTGATTTGGCATCCTTCTTAGCCATTAAGTTTCGGATGGTGGTGTGATCAATGTATATAGTCACTCTAGATCCAAGGATGTAAGATCTGAACTTATCTAAAGAAAAGACTACCGCTAGCATCTCCTTCTCTGTAACAGTATAATTTTGTTGGGCGACATCCAAAGTACAACTAGCGAAGTGAATGGAAAAAGGTAATCCATCCCTCCTCTATCCTAAAACAGCCCCTACGACAAAATCTGAGGCATCCATCATGATCTCGAATGGGAGAGACCAATCAGGTGGCTGAAGGATAGGGGCCTGCACAACAGATTCTTGAGAGTCTCAAATGATGAAAGACACTTATCATCTACAAGGAACTCGGTGTCTTTCATGAGAAGATCAGTAAGAGGTCGAGCAATATGACTGAAGTCTTGAATGAACCGTAGGTAGAAACTGGCATGCCCTAGAAAATACCATAACTTCCTCAGATTGGATGGTGGAGTGAGCTTCTTGATGATATCCATCTTGGCTGGATTGACCTCCTTGCCCCTGTTGGAGATGATGTGACCAAGGACCATCCCTTGAGTCATCATAAAATGACTCTTCTACCAAGATAGAACAAGGTTGACCTCAATGCACCGCTGAAGCACACATTCTAGGCAAGAAAAACAAGCATTAAATACATCATCGTAGACTGAAAAATCATCCATGAAGACCTCTAAACATTCACCCATCATGTCCGTAAAGATGAAAAGTATGCACCTTTGGAATGTAGCCGAGGCATTACATAGTCCAAAGGACATCTGTCTAAAAGCATGCATCCCAAACGGACATGTGAATTTCGTCTTATCCTGGTCTTCGGGCGCAATGGCCACCTAATTATACCTCATGTACCCGTCAAGAAATTAGTAATGACTTTTCCCAGCTAATCTCTCAAAATCTGATCAATTAATGGTAGCGGGAATGATCCTTCTTGGTGGCATGATTAAATTGTTTGTAGTCCACACAGACCCTCCAAGAAGTTGGTACACGGGTAGCAATCTCCTCTATGTCCTTATTCATAACTGTAATGATATACGTCTTCTTGGGTACCACATGTAATAGACTAGCCCACTTGGAGTCGAAGATGGGGTAGATAAAATCAGCACTATACCACTTAGATATTTCCTTCATAACCACATCTCGATGATTCGGGTTCAGCCTACATTGAAACTCACGAGAAGGCTTGGCATCATCCTGGAGGTAGATGTGGGGGGAGTACAGATTCAGACTTATCCCCTGGAGATCTGCTACAGACCAACCAATTGCCTTACCATTTCTCTCAAGAACCTTCATCAAACGAGATTCTTGGTCATCACTCAAATCTGCTAAGGTAATAACTGGAAACATATATGGCTCTGTAGCAAGGAATATGTACTTCATGCTATGGGGTAAGGTCTTCAATTCTGGGCATGTGGGAGCTAGTAAATATGGCCTCTTAAGTGTCTGCGTGAAAGATACCATATCTGAATTTGAACACTCTCGTTGCTCTGAACGCGACGAAGATGGCCTACTAGTGTCTCTATCAACTGCATTGGTATTGTCTTTGTCCTAGTTGTAGGCTCTACAAAAATCAAACACGGAAGGTACTCATCAAACTCCTATTAGTCAAAGTCCGTGTTTGAAGCAGAGGGATCAGAATGACAAGATATGAAATCGGATTAGCTAAATGAATTGGCATCACTAGCCTCTATGATATCCTACTCTAAAAGTGCACTCTCAGAACTCTCGTCAGTTGTCAACTGTAAATCTGTTGCCTCTGAAGATGTGACTAGAGATCGTGAATCTTTTGAAGGATATGTTTAATCCTCAAGCGCAGCACGGAAGCGTGAGCGTCGTATCGAATACGACGAAGAATGACTAGTCGTACTAGTTGTTCAACGGAACTTAAAAAATTTTCATATGATGAAACCACATGATCCAAGAACGATTCTCAGATCGTTTCATCTATAATCACAACAAGTATAGAGGAATACCTCTTGAAGCGTGGTTGATCGAGTCTCCACGAAAAGAGACCTCCTATCTCAAATCCGATCATCGGAGAAGAAGCTTGCGAGCGCGGGGATGAGTCAAGTGATCCTCACAATCCAACGAGTTGATCCAAGCACGGTGATCTTCTGATCTCGTCGTACGAGATCGTACGCCTTCTTCACGAGCGTAGCATTCCAAAGAAGATGGAGATCCGAAGAACGTCGAAGCGGGGTCGCGGTGGCGAAGGCAACAATGGCTTTCTCCTCTAGGGTTTGGTGGAGGGCCACCAAGGAGAGAGGGAGAGAGAGTTGACGTGTCGGAAGAGAAGAGAGAGATGTGCTTCAAAAGCATAGCATTAGAGAGCATGGTATGCCTCTCTATTTATAGGGTTTTGGGATCCATGGATCTCAATCCATGGGACACATAAAATCAATGGATGAGATTGATTTATGTTTAATCCAATGATCAAGATTGTTGTTGGTAAAAGCCAACAACTAATAATTTAATTTAGATCAAATATATTTGACAAATCAAATATAAATCAATACTAAATTAAACCAATCAAATAAAGGAGATTAACCAACATGGAGATTGTATCTCCCATGGATTATGGTGGATGACCACAAATTTCCATATTGGTTATGGTGGCCGTCCACTTGATTCCAAGTGGGAGCAATCTCATGAGATTTCATGAGATTGCTTATCTCCATGGAAATCTCCAATATTTAATCCAACTTTTGTTGTGATTTATTCCACCAAAATATATCATGATTAATTTTGAGAATATTGCAATCTTGCCATTGGAAATTTGTGAATCACATTCACAACCCAAAACAAAATATAATTTACATTTTCAATTAATTACACAATGTGTATCCAATACATATCAATAATTAATTAACAAATATAAATTATAATTAGCTCTCTCTAATACATCATAAATCACATTTATAATATATTATGTATAATTGGATATTGATATCCACATTATTCTTATCCACAATAATTAAATCACATTTAATTATATTGGATAATTTCTACATACATCAAGATAATTAAATCACATTTAATTATCATTCTCTTAATGCTTAGATATATTTCAACTATGGAATTATTCTTGAAACCTTTCAAGAATAATGCGATTTCTCCGCAGATACTTGGAGATAAGGACAGGGTGATTGTACTGTTCCACGTATAGTGACTTGGATATTGAGATCACATCTCAAATCCAGATCTCAGGGACCTCCCATAGATGCTTGATTAAATCAAGACCGTAAACCTAATCTTCTCATTATGTCTGAATCTTATTCTGATCAATGTCCTGTACATGGACTAAGATTAGCTCACTTCTCTACTGAGAGGAGTCACTAAAATCCAAACCTGTTTCATCACTCCCTCGGAATGGAAGCGTCATGGTTATACAATCGTTTATGATCACATCACCCTCATGTATTCCCAACACCTATACATCCTGCATACTGGAAGACTTATGATCATCTTGAAGATATTGATCACTTTTTGCACTGTCATCTTCAGGGTTTGATCGCTAAGTTTCTCAATCTTGGTCTTTTGGGATTTGGTATAGATCGTATGCTTTCACAAAGCATATATCTTACCTTCAAATTCATGTCATGCTTCCAAAGCATAATGACCATGCATGGAATTTGATCAGTACCAATACCTCATGAGTGAGCTCATGTCTCCTGGTTAACAAGTGAACCTGTATGATCCCTTTAAGAGATCGTATTACTCATATGTCCTTACATGCACACCAGCTCACCGGTGTATAGACCTCGGTTAGGTCATCAACCTATTGGTCTGCCAAATGTACACACTCAGACATATAGTAACACATCTGTCTCTGGTCAAAGGATGTGTGCCTATGCTGTGACAGTAATCAACATAGGTCTTTGGTTATCTCGATCTCGTTAAGTCAACTCATTAACTCAACCAATCTGACACCTCCGAATCTCTTTTCCCATGCAGAGGACCTGCATCAAGAGGCCAGTCAGATATCAGCCTAAATGAGAAAGGATTGACATTTCCTACTCAGACTGGAGATCATCTCTTAACAATCATTTCACGGTGCTTGATGAGTCCTCAATCTATCTCTTTAGATATTCATCCAAGCACCAGCCTCTATGATTCAATAACTGAATCAACAGTTGTATGAATTAAGTCGACCATGGTACATAACCCTAATTGTACTAAGGGACCTATTATGAAAATTTATTATTCTTCATTTCAGATCAGGGAATGATATTCGCAATAACCTTTATTGCATAATGGCTCGTCGTGGGCTCGCATGTCCAACAATCTCCCAGTAGCCCAAAGAGCCATCAATAATCATTTAAACCCGCACTCATGTGATAATCATAAGCTATTTAGAAAATAGCTAGGTTATCTGATCAGTCACTATATTCCCAAGAGACTATGCCAAGTCCTTTTACGGCACTTGCATATCCCCCAGCAACAGTGCTCGCATCCAATGCAAATGTTGCATATTATGCAACCAATACTCAATCTTGTCAGTTATAGTGTCCTTGACACTACATCTTAATAATTATTGTAACCAGTATTTCCATAACCCTTATCAGAATACCTTTATTCCTGGAGATCTCTATCTCCTAAGGTATTCATAGTTAAGACCTTTTAGATCTCCATCTATAAAGTCTTAAAACTTGAAGATAAGACTTAGAGATTCTTATCTCTAAAATCTTGTCATCTTTGAAGAAATTGTTATTACTGCAATCAAGTGTTTTATCTCCATAGAAGGATTAGTAACAGTTTACTACTCCCACTGCATGGCATACATCTGGCTTTTCTATACATCTAGCATACACCCGGCTTCTCGGAACTGGTGCACAAGGGCAAGCAGTTTTAGCATTCACATCCTCAATCCTTTGAGGTGCTATCCCTTTTTAGACAGGTCAGTACCATATCATAAGGGAAAGAAGCCTTTCTTGAAATTTTCCGGAATATGGAAATGTCCAAGGTGTACCATTAATGTGACGATCCCAATACCCTCTTCTCTTTGCTTCTGAATAACTTCAGAACTAAGATCTAAGAGGTATCCTTGAGATCATATCTCGAGGTATGGAACAACCATATTATAAAACACTTATTATTATCATCCGTATATCATTCCAAATGATTAGGATATTATACATTTAGCATGATGAACACAATGGCACTCCCACTAAGCTTCACATGGTTTATCAAGATCAATTTGAAATCATAACATTTATAATTTCATCAAATCTTATGTTCCAAATACAAGAAGCTTATTTGAGTCCAAAGATGGAATTCCTTAGCTTGCACATCTTGCTTTCCTCAACCATGAAGCCCTGGGGCTACTTCATGTGAATATTCTCAGAGAGGTATTCATAGAGGAATGCAATCTTTACTCACATCTTGAAGATGTTATAGTCAAGTTGCGTAGCTAGGGTTAGCTATATTCTGATGGATTTAAGCATGGTCATTGAAGAGCAAGTCTCATCGCAAGCGATGTCTTCTCTTCAGTGTGTAGCTCATGGCTACGAACCATGCTTTGAAGGTCTCTACCTTCTCATCAGGTTCCCTCTTTCTCCTGAAGATCCATTTACACCTTAATGGGCCTTACCCATATAGGTGGATCTTCGAGGGTCCATATACAACACTTGTATATGAAGTCTACATTAGACTTTTATTTCTAACATCCATCTTTCCATGTCATGATCCTCAGGATCTTCATCATATGAAGTCCGATCATTTTCAGACTTAACTGACACAAAGAATATATCCTCAAACTTATTTGGAGAAGTATTAGTGTTTCATCTTCAATTATTCTTTTAGTTTCCAATTTCAGGAGCCTCATTATTCCTTTACTTCATTTTCATCTTAATTCTCAAGAGAGTCATCCTCTAAGAATCACATTCTCAAAGATGATATCTTTTAAGAATCTCAAGGTCATAAAGTAGGTATCCAATACCATCCTTTATTTTCCTAATGAAGTAGCACTCTCCAGTGCCAGATTCCAGATTACTTGCATGGAACCTTATTAAGGATATATATTGTAGTATGTACTACATATATACCTTGGAAACTAATAGATAATTATGCTAATATTCATCATTGATCATATCATGTCACACATGATCCAATTGTATCTCCCTACAACTCTTATTGAGTTTATGTTTATTAGGAGGAGTTAGATAGAAATGATATTCATATCTCTATAAGGTATTCTGTGAATTCATCTAATAGGTACTGACTACCTAGATTAGACCAAATTTTAATCTTCCTTCAAACTTTGGTTCTAAACCAAAATTGTGAAATCTATGAACATTTCAAAGGTTTCTAAGTGAAGAGAAGAAATCTCATATCACAAATAATCATCAATATATATCGCATATCTACAATGTTTATTCTGATATAGATGATTCACATACATCAATATGTATGAGATCTTGAATACCTTGACATCTTACACCATTCCAAGGAAGGGTGTATAGGGCATTTTTACTTTTGAATACAATATTCACAAGTATGTAAGATTTGAACCTTTAGACAATCTAAAGTTTCATCTCTTACTAGTCTATTGATCACATCAACAGACAAATGTCCAAGGCTTGATGCCAGATCATTATCAAATGATCTTCATTCTCCTATTGATCTTTTAAGATTTAATTTTAGTATTAGAAATGTTAATGAACCATTCATTAATTTTTCTAATTTAGTAGAGTCCACTAGATTTTAGATTACTGTCTGAAATATCTCCATCATAACTCTTTATGATAGATCTATTATAGAATTCATGTTTATTTCCAACATTTAGAAATAAACAATGATTGTATTCTGATATCTAGGTCATAGAGACATTCTCCAAGACTAAGGGCTCTCCCACTGAAAATAATAAGTCCATCTATCCAATAGAGATTGTTGCAACAATTGCACCAATGTCCATGTGGATGACTATTAAACCTTCAAAATCAAATTTTATAGTCTTCTAATACATATGCAACCAATTGCAAGTGTTATTAGAAGATTGAGATACAATTATTAGACTTCATCTTAAATAAGAAAGTCAATTTCAATGATTAAATGTAGATTATTCCGATGCACTATCCGGGTCCGTCTCTAAGGATTTAGATAGACTTGATAGTCATACTATCTATACATCAGCTTATTGCAGTATCGGCATTTATCCAACTATTTGGATGCCATATGGAAGTCACAAAAGTACGGTCAACTCTTTGACTTTCCTTCTTACTTGGGTCCAACCCATGCTTCCATTGCGCTCCCTTTATCTATAAACAACCATTGCTTTAGACGAAGGATCTCTTATGCTGAATTCAAAGGATTTCAATATAAGAGCATTTCAACATTTGTACATGCTTCATTCAATTCATACAATATGAATTTTCTGAAGCTTCATGAATAACCAGAGTATAGATAGTAGAATGATGACACTCATCGCATCTATATCCATCTAAACTTTAAAAAAAATTGGTTCAGGTAGGTATTCAAACAATTTTAAATACATCATCTCTTATAGAGCTATCATTCTGCATGATGGAGAGAACCACGTCATTCATGATTAAATGTCGAGAGCACATATGTATGCCAGAACATCTTCTTAGAATTTTATAAGGATTATTTGACAACTGTGAACATCATCAACATGTCACTTCCAAAGTACATTCGATGAGAGATCAAGAATATAGAGACATACAAACCCTAGGGTTGTAGTCCTATTGTCTATTTAATTGTCACTCCTTATTATTATAAGAAAACTTGCACATTGCAACCACATACAATATGTGTCCAATTGCAAGTACAATATCTTAATCATGAATCCAATGCATGATATTTTATTGGTTATTATTGAGTATAATATTGAGTGGGATTAATGAAGAATTATCAGAAATAAGAAATTTGCATAAGTGTATATATTTATATATATACATACTTTACTTCAATTTAGGAATTTTATATCAAAGTTGTCTTGCCTTCTCAACAATGAAAGTTCATTCCCTTAATCACTTTCAATGTAAGAGATATACTTACCAATATATCTCAAGCAAGATCTGGATCTCCTTCCTTATCTTTGTCACATCCCAATAATATGAGAACCTGTAACTCGGATAAAAAGAAGCGGGAACACATTCCGCCTTGCAAGTCTCAACTTGCATCTCCCAGTTCGGTCTTTAACACCCGGGCCCACCACCCCTAAGGTGATGTTGACCCGTCATTAATTGAACCAACCGTCAACAGGAATACAACTCGCTATGCGCAATCCAATATCGCCCCAATAATATGAGGACCCGATATTAGGGTCACTACGCATACGTCCTTACTTTTTCGAGAAGCGACGAGCCCGATCCAAATGGATCATATGCAGGAGCTGTCACTTCGGACAGGCGTCTCCTACATACAATATCTGGCGATAGAACCCTTAGCCTTGACGGAAAACCATGGATGTCACTTATGTGATCCTCCACCTCATATTCAAATTTTAATTAATTATTATGAATCATATTCATATAATTAATTCTTCCAAGGAAAATACACATCTATTCATAATAGAGTATGTTTAATTTGGATATAATTAACTTAATCATATTAAATTAATTATCAATCTAATTCAATCAACAAACTTGATTTTACTTGAATATATGATATTATCTCAGAGTATGTATTAATTCGAATTTTAATAATTAGAAAAATACATCATGATCTCTCAGGCATCATTCGTTCCCAACCCGCTATCATGGCCAGTACCGGCGGGAGTGGGACAAACCGCAACCGGTGCGACCTGCTACCCCAACGATCCTTGACTAGACACCATATCCACCTCTGGAAAAAATAATACCGAGTTAATCACTTTGTACTTGAGATGATCATCGGTTCTTCAACTGAAATTATACCATATAGTAATAATCAAAACATTTTTGATTATAAGAAAATTTGCTAGACAAATTCCCAATCCTATTCAAGTAAGGAGTTTGATGATTGTGTTTCCAATTATGATCTAGATCAAATCTAATCAATTTATTGGTTGAGGCTAAGTCAAATAAGGAAATAATCATCATTAAATATTTCTAAAATATTTTCCATAATTATTTCATGAAATTAACAATTAATTTCACTAATTGACAATCACATGATTCTTGATTAGCATTGTAATTTCAGCAGTGACCCCTACTTACTAAAATTAACATATCTCAATCAATTTAAATCCAAATTAGACAAAATCAATTTCAAAGATTGAAATTTGATTTAAGACAGAACCTAAGTGATATTTCATGCATTTCGAGGCAGATCAAAACAGTAATTAACTCATTAATCATGTTAAGATTCGCAGTTCCCGCAACAGTGAACACATGTTCATTAAAACAACCATATATCGAGCAAACGGAATCCAAATTACGTAAACTCAGATCCTATAGTTTCCTTATTTAATGTGGAACAAAATCCAAGTGATTAATTCGTGTTTAAACATTTTAAATAGGGCCGAATTTATTCACTAAATAGATGTGCGAAAATTCAAATGCGATAAAAATTTTCGCAACCTTAACGAACCAAGTCGTCCTAGGTGCGGATCACATCCAAAACCTTCAACATGGGTCTGGTACCACTTTAAGGATATGGTTTAATCCTCAAGTGCATCACGGAAGCGTGAGCGTCGTATCGAATACGACGAAGAAGGACTAGTCGTACTAGTTGTTCTATGCAGCGGAATTTAAAAATTTTTCATATGATTAAACCACAAGATCCAAGAACGATTCTCATATCGTTTCATATATAAACACAACAAGTATAAAGGAATACCTATTGAAGCGTGGTTGATCGAGTCTCTACGAAAAGAGACCTCCTGTCCCAAGTACGATCGTCGGAGAAGAAGCTTGCGAGCGCGGGGATGAGTCGCGTGATCCTCGCAGTCCAATGAGTTCATCCAAGCACGGTGATCTTCTGATCTTGTCGTACGAGATCGTACGCCTTCTTCATGAGCGTAGCACTCCAAAGAAGATGGAGATCCGAAGAACGTCAAAGCGGGGCCGCGGTGGTAAAGGCGACGACGGTTTTCTCCTTTAGGGTTTGGTGGGCGGCCACCAAGGAGAGAGAGAGTTGACGTGTGGGAAGAGAAGAGAGAGAGAGAGAGAGAGAGAGAGAGAGAGATCTGCTTCAAAAGCATAGAATTAGAGAGCATGGTATGCATCTCTATTTATAGGATTTTGGGATCCATGGATCTCAATCCATGGGACACATAAAATCAATGGATGAGATTGATTTATGTTTAATCCAATGGTCAAGATTGTTGTTGGTAAAATCCAACAACTAAAATTTAATTTAGATCAAATATATTTGACAAATCAAATATAAATCAATCCTAAATTAAACCAATCAAATAAAGGAGATTAACCAACATGGAGATTGTATCTCCCATGGATTATGGTGGATGGCCACCAATTTCCATATTAGTTCTGGTGGCCGTCCACTTGATTCCAAGTAGGAGCAATCTCATGAGATTTCATGAGATTGCATATCTCCATGGAAATCTCCAATATTTAATCCAACAACTTTTGTTGTGATTTATTCTTCAAAAATAATTCATAAATAATTTTGAGAATATTGCAATCTTGCCATTAGAAATTTGTGAATCACATTCACAACCCAAAACAAAATATAATTTACATTTTCAATTAATTACACAATGTGTGTCCAATACACATCAATAATTAATTAACAAATATAAATTATAATTAGCTCTCTCTAATACATCATAAATCACATTTATAATATATTATGAATAATTTGATATTGGTATCCACATTATTCTTATCCACAATAATTAAATCACATTTAATTATATTGGATAATTTCTACATACATCAAGATAATTAAATCACATTTAATTATCATTCTCTTAATGCTTAGATATATTTCAACTATGGAATTATTCTTGAACCTTTCAAGAATAATGTGATTTCTCCGTAGAGACTTGGAGATAAGGACAAGGCAATTATATTGTTCCATGTATAGTGACTTGGATATTGAGATCACATCTCAAATCCAGATCTTAGGGACCTCCCATAGATGCTTGATTAAATCAAGATCGTAAACCAAATCTTCTCATTGTGTCTGAATCTTATTCAGATCAATGTCCGGTACATGGACTAAAATTAGGTCACTTCTCTACTGAGAGGACTCACTAAAATCCAAACATGTTTCATCACTCCCTCGGAATGGAAGCGTCATGGTTATACAATCGTTTATGATCACATCACCCTCAGGAATTCCCAACACCTGTACATCCTGCATACTGGAAGACTTATGATCATCCTGAAGATATAGATCACTTTTTGCACTATCATCTTCAGGGTTTGATCACTAAGTTTCTCAATCTTGGTCTTTTGGGATTTGGTATAGATCATATGCTTTCACAAAGCGTGTATCTTACCTTCAAATTCATGACATGCTTCCAAAGCATGATGACCATGCATGGAATTTGATCAGTCCCAATACCTCATGAGTGAACTCATGTCCCCCAGTTCACAAGTGAACCTGTATGATCCCTTTGAGAGATCGTATTACTCATATGTCCTTACATGCACACCAGCTCATCGGTGTATCGACCTTGGTTAGGTCATCAACCTATTGGTCTGCCAAATGTACACACTCAAACATATAGTAACACATCTGTCTCTGGTCAGAGGATGTGTGCCTATGCTGTGACAGTAATCAACATAGGTATTTGGTTATCTCGATCTCATTAAGTCAACCCATTGACTCAACCAATCTGACACCTCCGAATCTCTATTCCCATGCAGAGGACCTGCATCAAGAGGCCGGTCAGATATCAGCCTAAATGAGAAAGGATTGTCATCTCCTACTCAGGATGGAGATCATCTCCTAATAATCATTTGATGGTGCTTGATGAGTCCTCAATCTAACTCTTTAGATATTCATTCAAGCACCAACCTCTATGATTGAATAACTGAATCAACAGTTGTATGATCATTAAGTCGGCAATGGTACATAGCCCTAATTGTACTAAGGGACCTATTATGCAAATTGATTATTCTTCATTTCAGATGAGGGAATGATATTCGCAATAACATTTATTGCATAATGGCTCGTCGTGGGCTCGCATGTCCAACATCCTCACCTACCCAAACTGCCTCATCATCTATAATCACAAAGGCGTACTCATGGTGGATGTATGTCTCTAAATCTGTAGTCTTCACTATGGCTCTTAACTCCCCAATTGTCTCTATTTGTATACTCTCGCCCTCGATGCGAAAGTATACATTCCCGCTATCATGATAAGACACGGCCTTTGTTGTTGCCAAGAAAGGTTTGCCTAATATGATAGGGGTATCTGCCACGCAATCAAGGATATCCATGTCCAATACGACGAAGTCCACGGGGGATTTCAGTCCCTGAATGGTGACGACAACGCCTTTCAGTAACCCCTTCGGCCTCTTGACAGATCTGTCTGCAAATTGGAGTACTGTCATTTTCTATCTAAGAGGGCCAAACTCGAAGCATTCGAGTAAGGTTACCATAAGAAGGTTAATAGAAGACCCGTTGTCTAATAGAGTACTATCGAACTGCTGCTTATGAATGTGACATATGGCATATAAAGCCCCTGTATCTGGCCTCTTGGCTGGCAAACGGTTCTGGATGGCGACACATGTGGCAAGGGTGAGCACATGGATCTCTGCACTGTGGTTGTGCCTCTTCTTCCTACATATTGTGGTCTTCTCTCTAAGATTCTTCTAGAAGAGAGGGATGTGCTCTAATGCCTCCTGTAGAGTCAACTGAATATGGAATTGATCTATCATTTGCTCGTTGAACTCTAATTATTGTCACTTTTTGGGATTTTCAATTTATTAGCCCTTCCCCATGCGGAGTGCTTGAGGGAAGGGGATGAGTACACCCTCATCAAGAACTAGAGGGTATGGAATAGGAATAGGTCTCTAAGCATACAAATGGATGGAATCCATACAAGCATCATCAAGTATCATATCAGATGGACCAGGAGAAGAAACATAAAACATTCCTTTATTCATATTTCTGTTTTTCAAAATTTTTCCATTGTTTGTATTTTTCTGAAAACATCATCCTCATGTACATGAATAGAAGTCAAAACAACTGGAGTGTCTGCACATGGGTCTTGGTGGCGTCAGCACCATCGACAACATCTGAAGAAGCGGCATCAGTATCGTGCTCTGGCCCATCATGTGGAAACTTGGTTGCATCAGCACCACCATCTGCAACATCTGGAGAGTAGATGACATCAACGGCATTGTTTGGATCATCAAACTTGGTGGCACCAGCACCACCATCAACATCAAAATCAGCAGCATCAGCACCACTCTCTAGCTCATCTGGCGCTCCTGAATGGGCATCATGTTGCCGCCTAGATGAGGTCCCACCTGCTGGACCCCTATCAATCCTAAGTGTCACAAAATCAGCATCAAATAAATAATGCATATCATCAAGTACCTCACTAGGAGTAGCGGACTCTATAGATTGTACCTGCTTAGACTTTCTCTTTAGATTGTTCAGATTCGCTCACTCTGTGCGGGAATGGTGTCCTTGCCCTTGATGATCTATCTCATCTCCTGGTGGAACTCATCCATCTCTCGCCTGAAAGTACTATGATGCTATGCAAACATGCAGATGAGATCCTCTAAAGAAGGTTTCTTATACGAGGGTGCATGGGAACCAGATGAGTTGCCTCTCGAAAAGTGCTGAGGTTTGCCATGTTGTTGTGGGTGTGAGTATGAGTAAGGGGGAGGTTATTGGAAGTTGGAGTGAGGTTATTGAGGCCTCCACTACTGACCCTGATACTGGGGTCGAGGAATGGTATGTTGGGAGTACTGGGGTTGTGACTGTTGTGTACCATGTCCTGACTATGCTAGAGGTTGCAGCTGGGACTGAGCACCTCCAGTAGACCATCTGAAGCATGGGTGATCACGGCGGATACTAGGCTACTGGTGGTACTGGGAATACCAAATACCGTTGACTTCCATCAACGGCTCTGACTGCTCATGTAACGGTGGGGGAAGGGACACCAATGGCTGATCACTGTGGTACACCACCATCTGTGTATCTAGTGAAGGTGGTGGTGGCAACTGGTACTGTGGGGCTGGATGAACGTGCTTCACCTGAATGTGGTGAACCTGTTTGTATGAGGCGGATGACTGTGAAGATCTGCTCCCATGATCAACATGTCACCTAGACTGTGGCAAAGAAGCTATATGTGCCTCTGAAGGCACCTGATCTGCGTCTTCAGGTCACTCAAATTCTGGGCCAACTCATCAATCTTATTGAGCTTGTCTAGGCCCCGGCACATCTTCTTCTCTAAGATCTCTATGCGGTCCAACTTCTGGCTGATAATGCCCATGTTTGTAGCTGATGACTCTGCTAGAGATGTTGCTGTAGAAGATGAAGAGGAACCGACCTCTATACGTGCAACTTTATGGTGATACAACATCTGGTGGGAAGGCTTCCCGTAAGTGTAGACACGAATTTCGGCCATCACTGTGTAGTTCTTAGCCATCTCTTCATATATGGCACAGACCTGATCTCATCCTTGGAGAAATAGGATCCTCCACAACAGGCATTGACAAGCCCCGGCAGCTCGGGCATCAGCCCATAAAAGAAACTATGTACCAAGTTGGGCTTGTTGATATCATGGTGGGGACACATGTCAATGAGCTCTCTAAATTGATCCCAAGCCTCATGGAACTGCTCATTTGGGATCATGTTGAAGTTACTGATCATAGATCGTGTTGCATTGATCTCACCGAGTGGATAGTACTTGTTGAGGTTCTCGGTCCTCAATTGCTCCCAGGTAGGGACAACCTTCCTCAAGTGCTTCAACCAGTAGGTTGCTCTATCAACCAAGGAGAATGGGAAGTCTATCAACTTGATGGTATCCTCGTCCACTAGCCTATCGTGGATGGTACTGTAAATCATATTGAACTTTTGCAAGTGGATGTGAGGCTCCTTGGAGGAAAGCCCATGGAAATTGGGCAATAGTTGGATCGTCAGTGGACGGAGCTCAAAATCTCCCAGAATGGCATGCAACTGGATCCACCTATGAGTGAGAGTTGCACCAAGGTTGTGCAACTCCCTTATGGTGCGCAATGGTCTCGCATCTACTCTTGCATCTACACGGTCCTCAAGTCTAGGTATCTTTGGTCCACCATTGGATCTCTCAACTCTAGCATCTCTGATCTGTGCCAGCTCCCTCCTATCGTCTGACATCAGTAGCCCTTGGTCCCAGATCTATCTCTGCATCGCCTCTAGGGATGCCAAGAGGTTATTGTTGATTACAGTCTGGTCAAATACATCGTGAATATATGGTTGCTCGTCCTCTCTCCGCTCTTGGGCCATCTCGTGAGACTCTGAAAATGAAAAAGAGCAGACCTTAGGTGTTGCTAAGTCAACAAAAATCTGCTCTAACTGCTGCTATATCTCAGGTGATGTGTTAGTAAGGTCAAAGAAGAAGGAGGTGGAATACACAGGTTCCAAGAGAGGGTCAGAGCTCGCTGGAACCACATTAAATGAATGGGCAAGTGTGTTGTGAAGCAGTGCCACCAGAGGTAGCCTAAAAGACCACCTACCCATCATCGTGGTGTAGAGAGGAGTGAAGAGTAAATCTAGACTGAAAAACAATGATCAGAAAACAAACCCCCAAGTTCACCGACTCAATGCATGGTCTGCTGAACAAGATGAAATGTAAACTTGATGAAATAATTAGTATCGATGTCTACTTGTAAGCATCTAATTACCTCTATTAAATATGTAACATGTTAGTAATATGATCCTCCAAGACTATATCTTATTGGTTGAGATTGAAACAATGTTATGTTATTTAAGATGTAATTTAAATAATGTTTAGATAAGTAGTAAGTGAAATCATGATCTCATCATCTCTCTCCATGTCGGAATGCTTGATGATTATGTGATACTTATATCTAATATGTGCTGCAATAGGAGTTTTTCTCATGTGCTAAGTGATTTGGTAGTCTCCACGGTTGATGTTTATTTCATGTCGAGGAGGTTGCAATGATGGTAGCTTTCCCGTGGTGCTTTGGGTAGTTGGAGATAGTGATCGTAGGGGATGGGCATGCACCCTTGGGTTCTCAGGAAGAGGGCTAAACAGTCGCGACCCCGTTGGTATTGACTTGAGGATGTAGAGTTCTCGATGCCATCCCATTGAACTTGCCAGGTTGCCGCATGATGACGCCTTTTCCGAGATGCATGTTTAATAGTCTAGTGTTCCTTTCAGTCTTACGCTTAACACAGGTGGATAATGAAGGGTGTTCACTTAAGTTAGTTACTCGTATTAGTTCTATTAGGGTAGTTCTAGGATGTGGTTAGTGAAGGAGGCATTCTACTGATTTGTCCCATGTATAGGGAAAAGTGGGTAATAGTCGTAAGTCTTCCTATAGTTAATGAGTTGAGAATCAAATCCTTAGTTCTAGATCCATGCTTGAGTTTGTGTCTACCATATTAGACTCTTACCGACGTGTAATGATTTTACGAGTGAGTTTAACTTGATCACATGTACCTTACTTGTGGCGTCCTACAAGGAAATTGTTTGTGTTGGAAATAAAGCGGCGTATCTAGACATTAAGTTTGTGAAATGAAAGTGGACTTGAGAAGTGCTAGTACAGGGGCATGTTGGGAATGTCACGACCTCAATTCTGATCGTCGGATCCTCCCATTTACCAGATCTGGTTACTCAGCAATAGCTTTATCAAATAATAACTGCTAACATTCAGAAACAAAACATGATAAAACGCCACATGTAAAGCATCTCACATTTTTATTTCATTCCCAAAATAAGGCCTACATAGAAAATATATCCCATTATTTTTGTATACATGAACATCAAGTTGAAGGAAAAGAACTCAAAAAAAACTGCTAACTACCTTATACTAGAAGTTGCTATTATTAGCCGGCTGGTTGACTGACTAAGGTCCTTGCAATGGCTCACCAATACATGTTAGGTTTCCAGAAATCAGATGATAAAGATTAACGAGTGCTAAGTAATGAAGAAGAGAATAGTAAACAAGTAGTATATTTTAGCAAAATGAATTATACCATAAAGTTTCATATCTTCTAATTACATTAAATCTTGTTCCTTCTATTCCACGTCGGGGATTAGTCCAGATGTTTAGCTCACATTGATGGACTCTGAAGTTGTTGACACTTCAGGATTGGAGATTACGTTGATCTGAGCTTATGCTGCCGCACGTCTGATGAATCCATGATTCATCTACCTTATATAAGTATCTTAGCAAAATCCCCTTAATAGTCCACTAAATAAACCCGCAGATTCTAATTAATCAACTGCATTAATTGTGTGAGAAATTAAGGTTAATTTCTATAAATATCTAAATCATGAAAATAACTAAACTTGTGCTTATTATTTCATGTACAAAAACTAATTATTTTGGCTCATTTATTTTTCACTCATCTTCTTTGAATTATTTAACAGCTTGGCATAAAGAAATAAAATCCAAAAAATACCAAAAATAAAAGAAAAGGCTATATTATGATTTTACATATAATGCATATACTCTTCCTTTCTTGATTTTTATTCCCTTTTTTCTAATCAGTTAAAAATTTTAATAAAATAGTATTTGTTTTTATTCCCAATATTTTACTTCAATTTCCTACTGCATTACTTTTTATAAAAAGTTAAAGAAAAAAATACAAAACATTGAAAAGAGGTATTTTATTATATAAAATATCTTTCTAAATTTTGTTTCTTGTACATAGTTGTCTTTTGATTTTTGAGTCTTCATGAAAAATGTAGATCTCATTCACGTCAACATTTTTCATGAAGACCATTTTTCATTTGAGTCCATCCTCTATCTCTTTTTATTTTTCTCTCTTTTTTGGTCGGGTCAACAAGTCAAACATACGTGGCCTCTTCCTATTAGGCCACCTCAACAACTTATCCACCTCATTCCACCCCTTCACCTCTCTTCCTCCCCACCAATCACACAACTTGGTGTGTTGACCTCAGATCGTCTTACTCTATCCGTGATGGTTACATGCAAAAACCCAACGTCTCCCCTCTCCCTTCATCTGTTTCCCCGCTTGTCCTCATCGGATAACCACATTGCACACCCCACGTGTAACCCTCGAAGATCATAACCATCATCCATTTACCATAACCCCTATTTCTCTATCCCCAATAAAATCATCAATTCTCGCAACCATCATCTTCATCCACCCTTTTTCGATCTCCAATTGAGAGTGAGACAAGAGAAGAAGTAGCGAACAAAGATGATGACAGCAACTCTGCTTCACCGGCATCGGCATCTCTAAGCATGATCCACATGGTAAAGTCCTCGTGTTGCTGCTCTGATCCACAGAAGCGGAGCTTCTGAACCCTCTACCGTCACCTCAAAGCGATCACCTAGAGTGAGGCTCCTCTCCTCCAATTTTCAAGCGACCCATGTGACTCCGTCCCCTCCAGGTACCTCATGCCCTCTTCTTCATCCCTCTTAATCACATGCAGCTTTGAAGGGAGTCGATTTAATAAAAAAACTCATGCATCACAGAAGCATGGAGATAGCATCATATGCGATCTAGGTCAACTAGTCATACTAGTCGATGGAGCAGCAAAATTGAAAAAATGATGAAATCACATGACATGGGAACCATCCCCATGTCATTTCATCTTGATCACAAACAAGTATTAGGGTTGCCTCTTATAACATGATCGTGATCCTCGTATCTCTAAATGAAGGGACCTTATGTCTCAAGTCCGATCCGGCATAAACAACACTTGCGGACGCGCGGATGAAACACTTGCTCCATGTAATCATTGGCGATAATTCGAGCCGAGAACCTCCTAATTTCATCACATTAAATCCATCGTCTTCCTCACGAGCAAGAAGCATCAAATAAGATGGAGATCCACTATCACTTAATCTGGCAGCACAACGACAATGTGACGATGGTGGCATTATCCATAAATCCTAGAGTGGACGGCTACTTGGGGTTGATATGGAAAACCTATGGATGTGTAGAAAGGGAGAAGAGAGAGAGAGAGAGAGAGATTCTACAACACTTGCATTCCATATTATTTTCAGAGGGCGAGGGTTAGCCATTTTTTTATAACAAATTGGATGTCCATGGATCCCAATCCACGTGCACATATAATCAATGGTGTATATTAATACGTGCTTTCAAATCAATGGCCTAAATTTTTGTTGCAACAATTTGCAGCAATATAACTAATTTTAAAAGAAAAAAAGTTGAAGACATTCTTCAACAAATTAATTCAATTAAAATCAATCTCCATGTAGAAGAAATATGAAAGAGAGTGCCTCCTTTCCTTATAGGAAATGGACGACCACTTGTGCTTCCACCATGGCCATCCACTCCTAATAAGGAGTGGAGTGCACTCCACTTAATTCCATATTTATGAGATCTCAGATCTGTAACAAATGTTCTACATGTGCAACAACTTTTATTGCTTGAATTTTCACCAAAATAATTCCAAATTATTTTATAACAATCCCAATCATTAGATTGATAGTTATGAATCATAATCATTCATCCAATATATTGATTGTAAAACACATTTTCATTTTTTTGTACAATGTAAATCCAATTCACATTTATTTGTATAATGTGAATCCAATTCACATTAACTTATAAATAGTAAATCATATGTATAATTAAATCTGTTCCATAATATTATGAATCTTATTCATAATATTTAAGATTATTTTGGATAGTATTATCCATATTAATTATATTCATGATAACTAAATCCAATTTAATCACCTCAATATATATATATGTCCAAATAATGTGAATCATATTGAAATTACCAAAGGAACCCTAGGGACTGTCTTGTGGTCCACACAAGGCATGACCACTAAGTCGCTGCGATGAGAACCCTGAGACAATCTTTGATAAATTCAACAATTAACCTACAACAGAATAATAAAGCAAGGCAAAACAAGAAGTGGATCAAAATTTATTACAATCATACGATGAATGTGCATAGTGGGCAAGCAGGTGGGGTGTCGAACACAAGGAACACGGGATGTAGAAAGAATTATTTAAATAAATAAACAATAGTAGTATGTGTATATAGAAATGCACACTATCAATCAATATTTTTATGGGTTTTTATTTATATAAAATAAGTATTTTTAAATTATTAAATTTTTTAATTTTTAATTTTTGATTTTTAATTTCTTTTTAATGTAATAATATATGTATATAAGTAACTATAAAGGTTTGTAAGATCTATATTATAAGTACTATATAGTAGAATTTATATAATTACTACACAAAAACAAAAAAATAGCCAAAATAACGTTCCTTTTAAGTTTTTAGAGATTTTAAAATATATTGATAGCATTTATAATATTTAATAACAATAATATAAACTATATATAATAATATATAGGTATATATAAGCTATTTAGGGTATACTATTTATAAATATAAATAAAAATATTAAAAAATAACAAAAGAAAATATTTTTGTATTTTCTAAATGTTCCTCTATTTTTTAATTTTTAGGGATTTTTTATAAAAATATTTTTGGATTTTCAAATATGTAACCTATTCGTAACATGATCCTCCAAGACTATATCTTATTAGTTGATATTGAAACAATGTTATGTTATTTAAGCTATAATTTAAATAATGTTTAGATAAGTAGTAAGTGAAATCATGATCTCATCATCTCTCCCCATGTTTGAATTCTTGATGATTATGGGATAGGTATATCTGATTTGCCCCATGTCTAGGGAAAAGTGGATGGTAGTCATAAGTCTTCCTACGGTTAATGAGTTGAGAATCAAATCCTTAGTTCTAGATCCAGGCTTGAGTTTGTGTCTACTGTATTAGACTCTTACAGACGTGTAGTGATTTTACGAGTGAGTTTGACTCAACCGCATGTACCTTACTTGTGGCATTCTACATGAAAATTGGTTGTGTTGGAAATAAAGCAACTTATCTTGACATTAAATTGGTGAAATAAAAGTGGACTTGAGAATTGCTAGTAAATGGGCGTGTTGGGAATGTCAAGACCTCAATTCCAGATCGTCGGATCCTCCCATTTACTGGATCTAGTTACTCAACAATAGCTTTATCCAATAATAACAACTAACATTCAAAAATAGACCGCAATAAAATGCCACATATAGAGCGTCTCACATTTTTATTTCATTCCCAATATAAGGCTTACAAGAAAACATGTTCCATTATTTTTGTATACATGCACATCAAGCTGAAGGAAAAGAACTCAAAAAAAAACTACTAACTACCTTATACTAGAATCTACTATTATTAGGTTGTAGGTTGGCTGACTAAGGTCCTTGCATTGGCTCACTAATACATGTTGGGTTTCCAGAAATCACATGATAAAGATTAACGAGTGCTAAGTAACGAAGAAGAGGAAAGCAAACAAGTAGTATATTTTAGCAAAACGAATAATACCATAAAGCTTCATATCTTCTAATTACATTAAGTCGTGTTCCTTCTATTCCACGTCAGAGATTAGTCCAGGTGTTTACCTCACCTTTGATGGACCCTGAAGTTGTTAACACTTCAAGATTGGAGATTACGTTGATCTGGTGAGCTTATGTTGCTGCACGTCTGATGAATCCATGATTCATCTACTTTATATAAGCATCTTAGCAAAATCCCCTTAATAGTTCACTAAATAAATCCTCCAATTCTAATTAATTAATTAATTGCATAAATTGTGTGAGAAATTAAGGTTAATTCCTGTAAATAAATAAATCATGGAAACCACTAAACTTGTGCTTATTATTTCATGTACAAAAATTAATTATTTTGGTGCATTTCTTTTTCACTCATATTCTTTGAATTATTTAATAGCTTGGCATAAAGAAACAAAATCTAAAAAACACAAAAATAAAAGAAAATAGTGTATTGTGATTTTATATATAATGCATTTACTTTTTCTTTCTTGATTTTTATTCCCTTATTCTAATCAATCAAAATTTCTAAAATTATATTAGTATTGTTTTTATTCCTAATATTTTATTTCAATTTCCTTCTTCATTACTTTTTATAAAAAGTTAAAGAAAAAATACAAAACATTGAAAAAGAGGTATTTTATTATATAAAATATCTTTCCTAAATTTGTTTCTTGTACATGAGTTGGCTTTTGATTTTAGAGTCTTCATGAAAAATGTAGATCTCATTCACATCAACATTTTTCTTGAAGACCATTTTTCATTTGAGTCCATCCTCTATCTCTTTTTATTTTTCTTTCTCTTTTATTAGTCCGGTCAACAAGTCAAACATGCGTGGCCTCTTTCTATTGGGCCACCTCAACAACTTATCCACCCCATCCCCCCCCCCCACCTCTCTTCCTCCCCACCGATCACACACCTAGGTCTGCTCACCTCAGGTCAACTTACACTCTCTGTGATAGTTACATGCAGAAACCCAAAGTATCCCCTCTCCTTCATCTGTTACCCCGCTTGTCTCTTCTCGGATAACCACAGTACACAACCTAAATGTAACCCTAGACGATCATAACCATCATCCATTTACCATAACCCCCATTTATCTATCCCCAATAAATTCACCAATTCCTGCAACCATCATCTTCATCCGCCCTTTTCTGATCTCCAATAGAGAGTGATATAAGAGAATAAGTAGCAAACACATCTGGTGACAACAGCTCTGCTTCATTAGCATCGACATCTTTAAGCATGATCCACAGGGTGATATCCCCGTGTTGCTGCTCCGATCAATGGAAGCAGAGCCTCAGAGCCCTCTACCGCTTCCTCAAAGCGATCACCTAGAGTGAGGCTCTTCTCCAATTCTCAGGTGACCCATATGATTACGTCCCCTTTATGTACCTTATGCCATCTCCTTCATCCCTCTCAATCACACACAGCTTTGAAGGGAGTCGATTTAATAAAAATTAACTCGTGCATCACGGAAGCATGGTGATAACATCATATGCGATCTAGGTCAACCAGTCATACTGGTCGATGGGGTAGCGAAATTGAAAAAAAAAAGATGAAACCACATGAAATGGGAACCATTCCCATGCCGTTTCATCTTGATCACAAACAAGTATTAGGGTTACCTCTTATAACGTTGTCGTGATCCTCGTGTCTCTAAACGAAGAGACATCATGTCTCAACTCCTATCCGATGTAGACAACACATGCGGATGCGTGGATGAAACACTTGCTCCCTGTAATCCTTAGTGACGATCTAAGCCGAGAACCTCCTATTTTCATCATATGAAATCCATCATCTTCCTCACAAGCAAGAAGCATCAAACAAGATGGAGATCCACGACCACTCGATCAGGTAGCACAATGGAAATGCGGTGATGGTGGCGTTTTCCATAAATCCTATAGTGGACGGCCACTTGGGTTCGATATGGACAACCTATGGACATGTATAGAAAGAGATAGAGAGAGAGAGAGAGAGATTATGCAACCATTGCATTCCATACAATTTTAAGAGGGTTAGGGTTAGCCATTCATTTGTAACAAATTGGATGTCCATGGATCCCAATCCATGTGTGCATATAATCAATGGTGTATATTAATATGTGCTTTCAAATCAATGGTCTAGATTTTTTTGTAATCATTTGCAGCAATATAATTAATTTTTTAAAAAATAAGTTGAAGGCATTCTTGCAACAAATTAATTCAATTAAAATCAATCTCCATGTAGAAGAAATATGAAAGAGAGTGTCTCCATTCCCTATAGGAGATGGACGGCCACGTGTGCTTCCACCATGGTCATCCACTCCTGATAAGGAGTGGAGTGCACTCTACTTAATTCCATATTTATGAGATCTCAAATATGCAATAAATCTTTTACATGTACAACAACTTTTATTGCTTGAATTTTCACCAAAATAATTCCAAGTTATTTTTTTGACAATTCCGACAATTCCAATCACTATATTGATAGTTATGAATCATATTCATCCATCCAATATTGATTGTAAATCACATTTCATTTATTTGTACAATGTAAATCCAATTTACATTTTTTGTATAATGTGAATCCATTTCACATTAACTTATAAATAGTAAATCATATTTACAATTAAATCTCTTCCATAATATTATGAATCTTATTCATAATATTTTATGATTATTGTGAATCATATTGAAATAACCAAAGGAACCCAAGGGATTGTCCTGTAGTCCACACAAGGTGAGTCAACTAAGTCGTTGCGATGACTACCCTCAGAGGCTCTCTGATAAATTCAACAATTAACCCACAACAGAATAATAAAGCAAGGTGATGAATCCATGATTCACATATTTTATTCTTTTATTTTAGCAAAAATCCCTATGCAAAATAACTGTAAATATATAGTAAATCCAATAAATTAGCATTATGCATGCTTTTGTTAATATTGTGTAATTAACATGTATTTACCCAAAATAAAAGAATAAAGAAGAAAATAAAAAGAAAATAAATAAAAGAAGGCTGTGATTATGTAATAAATATAGACTGACCCGAACACCGAGGGAAGGTCAAGTATTGACCTAATCGACAAGGAATTAAGTGGGAAAGATAGGGTCCTTATTTATTCAAACATAAAATTTCCAAAAATATTTAGTGTACATATCATCCCCTACTTATCCTATATATCATCAATCAGAAAGATCTCCAAATTTGATTTATTTCCTTAATAAAACTTTTAAATAACAATATATTCTAAATAATAAAAATAATTGCAAAATCAAATTGTGCACAGTTGTACAACACCTATACCTTTATTTATTTATTTATTTTGTGTATAAATTGTATAACTTGTATTTTAAACACTTCTATATATTTTTTAATAATTGTATAAATAAAATCCATAAACACAAAATAAAATAAAAATAAATTCAATACCTCATTGTACAAAAGCATCACCATATATATATAGTGTACAAAGACCTAATTCATTAACACATGTAATTAATCTATAAAAATCAAATAAAATGTTTTTTATATTCTTTAAACTATTTTGTAAATGAATAAAACATAAAATCTTATATATTTATGTAAAAATAACAAAATAAAAACACATGTATATAATATATAGGTATATTGTACCTATACATACTTACATATATTGTATATAATATAATATATATTTTGTTAAAAATTATAAAAAAAAATCACAAAAAATCATTTGTAAAATATCTAACATTTACATTTTTATAAATTTTTATTTTAAAATCATTTGCTATGTTTAATTGATTTTTCTTTTATTTTGTAAATCCTATTTTCTGATTGGTCAACCCGGATCCGTTAACCCAGGTCAACCCTTCCCCCTCCCAGGTCCAACCCAAGAACACATTCGCCGGACCCGATTTCTCCTATTTCTTTTGCTCAGTTCTGATAGCCTCTTACCTCAGATTGTGGACTCTGTTGCTCCCAGATGATTCGCGATCTCGCGGATACATATAAGGGTCCAAATCCCCCTCGGTTTGCGTGAAATCTCTTGATTCTTCTAGACACCTAAGGCACCATATAAAGTATCTCATTCCCCTCCATCGTGACCTAGCTCGTTCCGTATGCCTCATTCTCTCCACTAGAGCATGTAGGGTAGTGACAGGATCCTGCAACACCTCTTAGGAGCATGATTTAGTGGCCGATAGAGCCGAAGCTCGTACGTGGCCATAGAGCTCCGCTATGTTCAACCTCCTTGGTCTTCCGCAGCCTGGTCGAGGCCATAACCTCGCCATTCACTCTGCCTTCTTTCGTCGACTGTTCACGCACACTCAGATACCCTCTAGCACTCTCCATTTCGTCGTTTCTTTTTTATTTCATCCACCAACCACTGTTCACCAAATCTACTCCGACCATCGGGTTTGGAGTCCACCTGACCATCTATCCACATTGTTACATTCACCATCTCATCACTCATCTTCCCACACAGTTTGACCCCCCTTAGATTCTGATGCATTCTCTTATTTCTCTTTATTGCAAGGGCTCGTGGAGCAAGGGAGGAGATCTCAGGATCACTGATGCACCCGAGTGAAGCGGAGGCCGGGCATTCTACACCGCCCGACAAGAGAGAGATTTCAGGAGAGACGGGAGATAGTTGAAGAGAAGCCTTTGTCCACTTCTAGATTAGGATTTTATTTTCCCACATATTATTCTTGTAATTAATTTGTAAATAATTTTGGCTCGCCCTTTTTCTATTTTCTAGGACTTGAGATTTTGGACATTATTTGGGGTATGTTTTGCCAAGTGCCGGTGCACTTGGGGGACCTCACCGGATTTTGGTTTTCTTTACCTTTATTTTTATTTGTTTTCTCACGGTTTTCTGTGTGTGAGCCCTAGATTTAGGTTTATGTCGGTTGAGCCATGTAGTGATTAGGTCCACAACCCTAATAGAATATATGTTCCTATAGACACGTTTGGACTTAGTCAAAATAACTGGTGCTTCACGCTAATAGAAGTTCCTATTTAGGACGGTTTTGTCTCGCATCATATAGCTTAGTTTTAATTTATGTGCGGATCATATTGCATGTAGACTGCTAGAAAAAGGTACACCTTCTATCTCATGCATGCATTCATAGTTTTATCGTGCATCGGCTTTTCCGTCTTCCTCCTCCTATTTTCTTTGACTTAAGAATAAAAGGAAATTAGAAAATTCGTTAGACTTGTTTTTACTCAAAAATACCAAAAAAGTGATAACCTAATAAAAATCGGGACTGCTAATTTTCCCTCGACCCTAAAACTAAACGTAAAGGATTATCATCATTGTTTTGGGGATAGTAATCCCCTCCTTGTTTGTAGGTACTCTTCAGATAGAATGAGGCACATACACTTAAGGAATAGAACCCAAAGCCCTGATCTTGTACCCTAAGCGCTTGGACTTTGATTCTCGGATCCTATTATTGTTGCTAGGACTTGCCTCAGATGTTAGTAGAAGTAGTCGTGTGGATATGGAGGTGGATTCCCTTAGAATGATTCCCGAGCTCTTACGAGGATAGTTTTCTGCTTGGGGTATTCATCGACTTATTCATGGTCTACTCTAGGAGACTGCACCTATAAGCTTGTTAATATAACTGCTTTATCACTAAACTCTAAAACTGAAAAGATTAACGATCGATTAAATAAAATTTCATTATGATATGAAGGACGAATATCTTGGAAATCGCTCTCAAACTTCGCGATACAATATGAAAAGTTATAAAAATAAGACCCACTGAAACCCTCAGATTTTTTACTTGAGCATGTGCACGTGATCATCATATCATCCACATCACGATGGTATAATTTTTATCAACATGTCATACTCGAATCTCTTGAAATCCCCTAAACGTGTCGTGATAATTATATGCTCCCTTAACACGTCCCATGTGAAAAGTATAACCTCAATCCACTTATTCTTCCTTCTTTCATATACCTCCCCACTTATATATCGAGATAAATGGGAATAACCGAACCACGTCTACAAAATGCCAGTACCATGTAGCTGCTTCAATACTTAAATCATCCAACTATCAATTATCTTAAAAAGGGGCAACAAAAGTCAAGTAAGAAATGCACTCTTTCAGTGAAAATCAAAAGGAGGGGAGACGACATGGCTTCCACTTCCTAGCTTGGTCGTAGCCAAAGGGGCGGGCTACTGTGTTAGGCTTCTTCGGGACGATGCGAAGCGGTCAAAAATGCTCATCCTAGCAGCATAGTTAATGATGCAGTCGAGTTGATCATTTTCATATCAAGTTCAAGAAAAGAAATCTTCGCCCTGGGAAATGGCCCTTCTTCGATTTCAGAAAAAAAGAAAGGAAGAGAGCAAATAGTGAGTACGAAAAGCTGCCTTCCCTCTCCCTACGGTCGAGCATTCATCTTCTCTCTTGGAATGCTGTGATTCATAGGCGAATTTCCTTCTTTCCATTTCATAGAGAAATTTCCTTTTTTAAGAAACCTTCCCTCTTTTCATGTTGTGATTCATAGGCTAATTTCTTACTTTTTTTCCTCCTGAAATGTTGTGATGAATAGGAAAATCTCCTGCTTCCCTCTTTTGTTGTAGAGAATACAAGGGACAATGCGAGATAAGCCTAGTCAGCACCCAGGCAGGAGATCGAAGATAGAGCAGCTTTGATAGAAGTAGGAGACTCGGAATGCAGTGATTCATAAGGTGATTTCCATCTTTCCATTTCATAGGAAAATTTCCTTCTTTAAGAAACAAAGAAAGCATGACCTAGCCTCCCGGAATGCTGTGAGGAATAGGGAAATCTCCTGCTTCCCTCTTTTCAATCATTTTCCCTCGTCTGCTTCCGTGATGAATATGGAAAGAGACTCATTTTCTAATATGAAAATTCGCTTTGATGTATAGAGCACTCATGTTTGTAAAGCAGATCGAATCGGGCTATTAGAAGAAATATTCAAAAGAGGATGTAAATGTATCTAACCAATTCTTCCTAACGGTTCACAACAAAGTAGTGTTAGTTGATGAGAGTGATTTCAGGAGTAAGAAAAGAAAAAGAAAATGAATTGGGGTTCTTCTCTGAATTCCAATCAAATATTACCGGATCAGGTATAGTCTAATATGAACTGGCGATCATCAAATACCGGGCGAATCGAATTCCTCTTCCTGTCAACTGTCCACCCAGCCGACGTGTAAAAAATACAGTGAATCACACAACGCACGCAACTGGTGTGCTTCTTGTCCATGAGGAAAGAAAGAAAAGCACGAAGCGGGGGATGTTTGCAGCATGGGAGTTGATTACCCAAGAAATCCCTAGGAAAAATCAAAGAGATCTCGGTAACGAAAACTATAGGAGGCTGTATTGGCGAGATCTGACGGAAACCCCCAAACACAGAAAAACCGCTTGGAAGTCCGATGACCTTTAGTACCTAGACCTAGCCCCTTTCCAGCAGCCTTCAAGCCAAGCGACGACTGCCCTTGTCCCTTTCCTTTTTCCCGTAACTAGATTCTCACTTCGTCTGCTTTGTTCCAAAAAGAGTTGGAGGCACACGTGCTTCGTATGATTCCTCTCCCTTGTCCACCCCTCGAAAGGGAACGCACTGAGTTTTCGGGTTGACCCCCTCCCCCCGACACCCTCCTCTGGTTCCCCCCATACCTTTTCGAGCAAGCTTTAGTCTCCTCCCTCTGTCTTTAGTCCCGGACGCGGGCCGTGCTTAGGAGGGCGCGGGAGGTTATTCAGTAGCAATAGTAGGAAACCTCTTTTTGTCTGATATAGTAAGAGGTCGTTTCCTGGCGCCCTTTCCATCATGTTTTTTCCCCTGCTTCAAACCCCCACTCCAGGGAATGCTTCCCGACGGAAAGACAAAGGGAGGGCCATGTCCACTAGTTCACGCAATTCCCGAAGAAGGCCCGAGGATGGCCTATTGCACAACCTATCCTTTCTAAGGCACAGGTTTTGCTTGCCCTTTTCTTTCTTTTCTATGTCTGAAAATGTCAGCTCGGCCTGGGAAAGCGCTGGCAACAACAGAAAGGAAGGGGACCATGTAGCTGCAGCGTCCGCCCACTGAGCAGCAGATGCCGCTCAGATTTCCAATCCAAGCACATGCATGCAATCCTCATCTTCCCCATCACAATGATATACATTTTATCTACATGCACTACTCGGATCTCCGAAATCACCCCAAACTTATCACGATAACTAGGTACTCCCAAAACACACCTTGAGGGAAAATGCTCAAAATTTTGATCTAAGTACGTGCATGACCCTTGCTCTGCCCACATCACATCAGTGTAACTTTTTATCTGCATGCAATATAGGGATTACTTAGAATTGTATAAAACATGACGTCACTGTTCACATGCAATGGAAACAAACGATCCGGACTCCAAAACAATGAAATAGGAACGTACATACCAAGCGACATGTTGAATCTTATACCTTACGGGAATTCTCCCAAAATTCTCCTCCACCTCAAAAATGACATTTTTAGAGTGCCTTAAGTGAAATGCATGCGAGTTATGAGTGGACCTCACCGTCCTCTTCGCGTTGGCACCTTTCGATCGTCAAAATGAAGTTGGAAAGCGCATCCGTCGTGTGGATCTGATGAGGGATGGTTGTTCTCTGGTGAGGGGATAAATGAGGGGATAAAAATGAGTGGTGACTTAGTTAAGCCCACTCTGGCTTATATAGGCTTGGTTCACGTCTCAAAGGTCGTAGGAGATCATATTTCACATGTAACTTTCTCATACGATGTCCATTTTTTATGTTCTTAGGCTCGCCAGAAAGATCTTAAAAAGTACTACAAGATACAATGTTCATTTATCTAATTTATATATTAGAATAGGTCGGAAATTAAGATTTAATTTTGATACTTTGGGGTTTCACATGTGTAAGATCCCGTGGATCAGATCCGACGATTACCTGCAGGACATGATTCAGTTGACTGTTGATCTAGATTCACTGTTCACCATCCATGAATCGAGAACCACATCACCTCCGAGACGATCATTTAGAGATAAAATCACTATTAGAGAACATCCCAAGCCCATTCATTATCCAACGCCATTAGATCGATGAATCAGAGCTATCATCTGGAAGCAAAGTACAACCCAAATCACAACGTAGCTCCGGATTCGATGAGCAGCTAAAGTTTCCAGCCACGACCTGGAACTATGCACAGAGATAAAACTATGAACCGCTCAGCCTGGACCTAATCAAAGAATGAGGGGAAAAACTCAAATAACAAGTGTCACAGGATCATCAAGAGAGACTTTATCCCAACCGTTTAATCACTCTAAATTTTCGCCATTGATCAGAGCTGGATAATTATTTTAGTTCTGATTATTCTTTAAAATAATTATTTCTTTTTGAATATTTCAAAAATGGGACATTTACACCTATAACCCTGAGTAGTTCCATAATTACCCTATAAACCCTGTATAAACACGAATTACACTTGAGACCTTGAATAGTGTGTAACTCTTACGCTCATAACCCCGTGTTAACTTCTACCAAATTTTCCGTTAACTTTGACGTTATCTGTTAAACATTTTACAATTTATACCAAATTTATCTTTTATTTAGGAATGACCCCTCCCCTTCTTCCCCCAACCTCTGCACCAGCTTCGGTCAAAGCCCCTCCTCCGGCTAACCAACTGCCTGAAATCAAGAAGCCCCCCCCACCCCAACACCGACCACCGCCTGGGAAGGCACCCCTACCGCACCGTTCGCGCTTTGACCAAAGACCCCCACCCCCAAAAGAGCCCCCCCCCCCCTCGCTTGGAACTTCGACCTCCTGCGCTCATCCAAAGCCACCTCCACCTTCGTCGCTCGGCCAAAGCCACCCCCTCCCGACCACCGCCTGGAATCTCCATCCCGCACCCCCCGTGCCTAACCATCGCCTGGAACATCCCCCCCCCCCCCCGCGCCTGTCCACTGCCTGGAACCTGCATCCCGCGCTCGGCCAAAGCGTCCCCCCCCCCCCCCCCCGGTCGCTCGGCCAAAAGCCCCCCCCCCCCCACCCCCGGAACCTCCGCCTTCGTGTCTCGTCCAAAGACCCCCTGGAACCTTCGCCTTCGTCCTCTCGGCCAAAACCCCCCTCCCACCTGGAACCTCCACCCCGCACTCCCCTCTCGCCTGGAACCTCCACCCCGCGCTCCCCTCCCGCCTCGAACCTCCAACCCGCGCTCCCCTCCCACTTGGAACCTCCACCCCGTGCTCGGCCAAAGCCCCCCCCCCTCCCCCGAGCCTGACCACCGCCTGGAACCCGCACCTCGCGCTCGGCCAAAGCCCCCATCCCGCCTGGAACCTCCACCCTGTGCTCGGCCAAAGCACCCCCTCCCCCCCGAACCACCGCCTGGCCTGGAACCTTCACCTTCTGCGCCTCCTGCTGTAGATTCCAGTCGCGTTGTGCCAAAGCCCCCTCGGCAACTTCTGCTTGCGCTCAACAGAGCCTCCACCGCCTGCAAGTGCCCCCCGATCATCCCCTTGTGCATTGGAGGAGGGGGGTTCTTTTCTTTTTAGTTTTCATTCATTTTTAACCGTTAGATTGATGTTAGGTTAGATTAACTCGATGGTTTGGTTAGGACTAACGGTTGAAACTAACAGAAGGTTATGGATGTGAGACGGAGTAATATTCAGGGTTTCTCATGTAATTCGTGACTATCTTGGGTACCTGGGGTAATTATGGAACTACTTAGGGTTATGGGTGTAAATATCCCTTCGAAAATTTATGGCATCTCGTTGAAAAAGGGTTAATGATACGTAAACAATCATGTACCAGATCATCTTATACTATCGGAATTAATCCTTCTGTAAGTACTCAGAGTAAGATGTTCTGTAAGTACTCAGAGTGAGATGTTGTAGTTTTTTGTTCCTCTTGTTCTAATGATCATGGATGGAAGTATGATTAATTTTTTAAACTTCACTTTTACTAAATAAAACCTAGCCATGGTCGGTCCCAAGTCTGGATAAATGGAGAGGGTTGCTTTACGTAGCCAACAAACATCGTAAAATAGTTAAAGATAATTAGGAATTTACCTCAAGATACATGGATCTTTTCAACATGAATTTCGAGCAAACACTTGGGTTTCTTTGAAGAGTTCCCTACTAGCAACGTGTTGCGTTATCTGAATGCAATGAGAAGTTGGCAAAGGCTGCTACATCGCTGTCTAGATGTAGTTCAAGATTTGCAAGGGTTCTCGCATGAGGAATGTATGCAAATAAATCAACTAATTCTATTTAATTGCCATTTGGATGCAACCAAAAATTTGCAAGAGTTCTCGCATGATGGACACATGTGAGTGAATAAGTTAGTCTAAAAGAAGTCATAGAAGAAGTTACAAATAAGTAGTTTATTGATATATATACATATAAAGATTACAATAACATTTATGGTAGAAATGGTACGCCCTGGGCTCACATGTCTAACAATCTCCTACTAACCCTCAGAACCATTCATGTACAATCTTTGAACCTACACTCATTACATTCTAATCGAAAACCTTTTGAGATAAATGTATGGTAAGGGGATCAACGACATTATCGGTAGAAGCCACCTTAGTGATGATGATGTCACCGTGCTTTTGTATCTCCCGAATGACATGGTATTTTCTTTCCACATGTTTGATCTTTTGATGCCATCTAGGTTCCTTCTCCCAGCCATGGCTCCCACGTTATCGAAGATCAATGGGATGGGAGTATCCGAGGAAAGTACATCAAGCTCTAAGACCAAGCTCTAAGATGAGCTTTTGCAGCATCCGATGCGGTAATATACTCATCTTCTGTTGTCGAATTAGCCACGGTATCCTGCTTATTGCTTCTCCGGCTCAAAACACTCGTCATATTTGAAGTCTGAATCTTTGTATCCTAAGATGTAGATATTATTATCCCCAAAGATCAGTATGTAATCTTTCATCCTTCTGATACTTGAAGATGCTCTTCACTGCATTCCAGTGTTGTTCTCCATATTGGTAAAAACTTATCACTACATTACAATGGTGTATCCGTTCTTCACCACATTCCACTACATTCCAGTGTTGTATCGAGGATGTACATATCGAAATTATTACATTCCATATTTTCCTGTACATTCCTATAAAAATCCGATTTAGATCCACCTTGATAAATTTCTTCAAGTGGACATGTCAAGCTGGCTGGGTGATGCAAGCATCGAGTGTTCCAAGAACCAGATCATTCTGAAGAACAAGAAGCATCACAAGACCCCCAAAATCATAGACGAGAAGCCTTGAGTTCCACGAAGATAACACTCCATGATCACAAGTCGTCTGGCGGCTCCGTTCCATTAGATCCAGTCTTGAATAACCTCGTGAGGCTCGATAAGGTGCCACCTTTATTCCATGATCCTTCTCAACGTAAAATGGGTTGGATTATGAAGTCACAATATTTCTTTTCTGAGGTTTCTAGAATTGATGCAGATAGGAATGCTGCATCAATGCAATGGAGGTGCTCGAAGATGCCACCACATTTGAATTTTTTGTTAAATATATAAGATATGGAACACATCATTTACATGATTTATCTTAATTTCAAGGTGACAACCTAAATTTGCAAGTTGCTGAATTTGGCGACATTCTTATTCCCCTAACAACATGTTCTATGGGTTATATTGCTCCTCGAAGGCATGTCACCCCCTACCAACTATCGATCACTTTTTTCCCCACCCACACTAACATCCTTGGTTCTGCCACCATTGTGGAATCCCTTATGCCATGATGTGCTTCCAATATATTAGAAGGTCCTACTATGGAACAATACAAAAAAATCTCCCTCTAACTCGATCTCATTCCTTTCTCTCCCTGCACCTAAATTCCCCATTCTTGAGGCACATCAACATCCATTGTCGAAGCTCCACTCCTTCGAGAACCAACCAAGGAGATAGATAGAAGCCCTATCTCCTTGTCTCAGTTGCACCAAGACTTGGACGAGAGTGTGTGGTGTAGGAGAGAACGCGGAGCTTGCATAGGCCCCTCTGCACGAAAATGGAAGCATGGTTTGTCGAGTGCATGGATCATGCATTAGATGCTGGGTTTCAGCTGCTGGGCAACTACGAGGATGGAAATGTGCAGGGCAATGGAAAGGTGGAGATGGTGCTCCGGCATTTGAAGAGGATGAACAAGTAGTTGGATGCAATGAACTTCTCTTTGACTTCTCGATTGTTGATTTGCTTTTGATTTGTTTGAGAGGGTGCATAATTTCAATCATTCAAACTATTGAAGGGCATTTGTTTCCTTGCAATGATAAGGATAACTATGGTAGCTTGATTATAGTTCCGTTACCGCATTCAAAAGTTCCGTTATCGCATGGAAATTAGGTGTATAGTTCAGGGGCTTTATGTAATGTTATCTAAAGGGCTTTTTACCCGCCAGACCCTATAAACTTTGTCAATTATCTCTATGACTTTTTGCACAACGTAATTACCCCATCGATCCTGTAAATTACCCCAAGAACCCCCCACATGCTTCAAACAGATTACCCGGAGGGTTCATGGGGTAAGAGTTGGTAAGTTTACAGGGTCGAGGGGGGAATTAGGTTGTTTCAAAGATCGTTGAGGTAATTGACAAAGTTTATAGGGTCTGCCAGGTAAAAATCCCTATATATATAGGGCCCTTCTAATGAGGTGCACATTTCTTGGGTGCATGGAAAGCCCATCACGAGATCCATTAGATCTTGATCTAGTGGTTCTTCATCCAAAAGGGTATTTTAGTCCATACATTTTCATTTTAAATTTGAATTTAATTTTGAATTTGAAATTTATTTCATCCTTGTATTTTTTTTCATTTTTAGTGCGTCTGATTTGGTATTTTTTGTTGCATTTTAGTTAATGAAGTTTCGCCAACGTGGTAGCATTTTCGCGCAATGCAGAATAGCAGTTCTCTTTATAAAATCCCCATTGATATTATAGAACTGTATCATGCATTGTAAAATAAAATCACAATTAGTAATAGCTATATTATTATAATTGTAATTTTGATAATACTATTGTAAAAGTTCATGCACGTTTTGTAAAATGTGTATGAAGATTGTAAATCCACACCCACAATTATGTGTGTTTTTCACAAAAATGTACGGTACTTTCGCGCCTTGCAGAATGCCAAGCATCTTTGTAAAATTCATATCCACATTGTAAATTTGTATCCTGCATTGTAGAATAAGATCACAGTTAGTAATACAATTATTATTGTAATTGTAAATTTGGTAATGCCTTTGTAAAAAACAGTTTCATATATGTAGGAAATGACTTGGTATTTGTAAATTCTGCTCTGAGATTGTAAAATTCCCTCTCGAATGTTGTCTGAGTCTGAATTCGAATTGTATTTTCGAGATAAATCCAAGTCCGAGTTCAACATGATTCGTTCAACTCGGTAGATACTCCCATATGTTACCGAAGGTAGCGTGGGTAACATTTATCTCATTTAAATAGTTTTTGCCATATCAAATAATTTAAATAAATGTAAAAAAACAGTCTGAAATTTGTAATAAAATGATACGAGATTGCAAAAAACGATATGAGATTGTAAAAAAATACTCGAGATTGCAAAAAAGGATATCTGATTGTAAAAAACTGAGCACGCCCTCCATCTCTAGCATCCTTACTCTACCCACACCTCCTCTGCCCTTCTCCTCCACGACCTACCTCCTCCATACACGTCCTCCTTGGCCAACACACCTCCATTCACGCTCTCCTTCAACCTTCTCCTCTATGATCCACCTCCTCCACGCGTAGCCATCACCCCTACACGACGCCGCCTTTATTACATACAAGAAAACAACCTTGGAGAACTCCATCACCGGCCACCGTAGAGCAGCGCGTTGCATCCACCGTCTTGCACACCATCACCGACGAGCAGCAACCTCCTCCCCTCATGCCACCGTCGAGAGAGAGAGAGAGAGATGGAGGAGAGGAACCTCATGCGGCAATCGAGATCGAGAGAGACGGGGAGAGAGAGAGAGAGGAAGAGAGAGAGAGGAGAGAGGAGATAATTGTGGAGATATTTGTTGCATTCTAAATTTAGAATATGTTAAAATGATCATAATAGATTTTTCAACATTATAAATATATTAATAACGAGCTATTAATGACAACCATCAAATTGACTGCGTATGGTTAGGATGATGGGCTTTCCATACACCCAGAAAAGGTACACCTTATTGGAAATATTTCCTATTTGAGATTTTTACTTGGCAGACCCTATAAACTTTGCCAATTATATCAACGACCTTTGAGACGATATAATTCCTCCCTCAACCCCGTAAACTTGCCAACTCTCACCCCATGAACCCTGCTAATCTGTTTGAAGCTCGTGAGGGTTCTTGGGGTAATTTATAGGGTCGATGAGGTAATTACGTTGTGCAAAAGGTCGTAGCGGTAATTGGCAAAGTTTATAGGGTCTATCGGGTAAAAATCTCTTCCTATATATATATATATATAGAGAGAGAGAGAGGGCTTATCCAGAGAGCCCATTGCCCATTTGGGTTGTGGTGAGCACCAAATGTGGGCTGGCCACGTGTATGTGTTGGTTCTATCTGGAAGGGGACGGTTTTGGCAATAACAATGTGCATGCATTATTAACATAATAAGAATTCCAATTAAATCATTTCCTTAAAAATAGGTGGTCGGTTTTAGTAAGATAAAAAATACACATTTAAATTATTGCCGGCATATAGTGTATTTATGGAATGATCATTCCCCATATGGATTAGAAAATATAAATTACTGATAATAATTATTGATTACGTCAATTACTAATGTCCATACAATAATTACCGATTACAAATATGCATATTACTGAATGCATTATGATTGTTACTGAATTTATAGTTATTTTACATTTGTAATATTACATTGTACAAAGATCAGTAATTCATCCATGTTACTCAAATAATACATATTCAGTTCTCAAGTAACTATTGTTGTGAGATCAGTAATTAAGTATGTGAATTACTAATGTACATACAATAAGTACTGATTACAAATGTCCATTTTACTGAAGTCATTTTGATTGTTAGTAATGTTATAGTTACTTAATACTTTGAGTCTTACTGAAGCACCTCTTATTTACTTATATAACATTTTTAATTACTTATAATGTATTGAGTGTTACTGATAGCAATACATAAGTTACTGGTTACGTGGTTTTTTATACTTATTCCAACTTACTTATTACATTACCTTCTTTTATCTACAATTTATAACATGTTACTGATTCTTCTACATATCTTACTTGTTTTATTCTTTGTTTTGACATACTGATCGAATCACACCTTCTTTACTTATATAGCCTCTTTAATTACTTGTAATACGTCAAGTGTTACTGAAAGTTACACATAAATTACTTAATTAAAGTTATATGGTGAACATCCAAATTTCAACGGTCTTCTAGTTCATTTAGATGATGTTCTTTTGCTCTCACTCCTCGGCATAACAACAGCTTCTTCAAGACACCAAATTATTGCATTGTTCTGTAAGAAACAATAAGTTAATTTATATCCGTGAATAGTAAGAATTGTATAAAGAAAAGTAACTCAGCAATATACTCTCTTCAGTAAGAATCATTCAATGACAAGTAACTTGTAATGAATTGTTAGTAACATTTGTTATATGACAAGTAAGTTGTAATGAATTGTTAGTACTCAGCAATATACTCTCTTCAGTAAGAATCATTCAATGACAAGTAACTTGTAATGAATTGTTAGTAACATTTATTATATGACAAGTATCAAGTAATGAATTGTTAGTAACTCAGCAATATACTTGCTTCAGTAAGAATCATTCAATGACAAGTAACTTGTTCATTCAATGACAAATAACTTGTAATGAATTGTTAGTAACGTTTGTTATATGACAAGTAACAATTGCGTTAGCATTAGTAACATAAAATATCTCATAAGTAAATTATTCCAGTAACTTTTGATACAATATCAGTATCATTACGATTTTTTAAACGTTCTCAGATTAAATCTCAATATCCAAACGCAAATCATTGATCATCATTCCATCCGAGATTTCATGATACAAACTCAATCGCAAGTCATCCATCTCATTTGAAATTGAAATCCAAAGAGAAATCATACACCACAATTCATCTTTGCAAATCACACTTTCTCATGATCCAGAAACATAACAAAAAAATCAAAATCTGGTCTATAATCAGTCAGATTCAAATCAAAATGATCAAAAAAATCAATTCTTTCTACATACTATCAGATTCAAATCAAAATACGAAAAATAAAAATCTAATCGAAATACATAACCTTGCAATAGATAAAAACGTTCTCTCTGTTTCCACGATTGATCGCTAGCGCGATCGATTGTAGCGCTCCAGAATTAGGGATAATCGATCAATTGGCAATGCAATCCAGAATGTTACCTAATCGATATGATTTCTATTTATAGAAAATCATTAATTATTAAAATTAAACGATGTTGAAAATAAGGGATTGAAAGTTGAGATCGAACGGATGATATGTTGGGCGCATGGAATATCAAATGCGCCCTGTGCGCATTGTATAAATATCATATATATATATAATATTAATGGGCCGTGTGCCCTGTGCGGATTTAATGGGGCTGCCCCCTGGGGGCAGCCAACATGGCTGCCCCGCCCCCTATTTCCGACGTTTTTTTTATTTTTTTTGAAAAATAAAACCATGTAAATTCATCCCTATATCCCTCCTACATGCCATTCGAATTTCGTCAGAAACAGAGACTCCTATGGCCTCCATCGAGATGGTGTCGATTTAAAAAATCCTGTTACCGTTAAAAAATGACTGTCTAGATGGAGGCCGTGGGAGTCTCTGTTTCCGACGAAATTCGAATGGCATGTAGGAGGGATATAGGGATGAATATACATGATGACATTTTTCGAAAAAAAATAAAAAAAGCGTCGAAAATGACGCGGGGCAGCCATGTTGGCTACCCCCAGGGGGCATCCCCATTAACCTCATATATATATATATATATATATGGTCGAGCCCAACACAAATGGTCAAGCCATGGGAAAAAAGACAAGACCCTCTTAGCACCGTTCTTTTTTTTCCCACTTCATCTTCTTCCGAATTCCCTCCCCGCTTTGGTGATGTCAACGTGATCTCCATCAAATTCTAAACGAAAAAAGAAGCTACTCGATGGCGTCGCTGGCGGAGCCGCCGCCGTTCCAGGAGGCCGCTCGCTGCGACGTCTGCAAGTGCGGCTTCAACACTTTCCGCCGCCGGGTACGAACCTCGATCTATCGCAAAATATGCCTCCTTTCTATATGCTTTTTATGACACCGTGATGCTCGTTTTGAGAGATATGCTCCCCTTTTTCTGGGCTCTCGAACGATCTCTGTTTGGTGGCTGTTGTGAATAAAAGGATGGATCGAGAAATGGAGTTAATGAGCGATTTTGTTTGGCAGATTTGTGAATGTCGTGGGAATTCGAAGTTGCAATAAAAGGTCTCTAATGGAATTATGGAAATGGAGATTTTGTGTGTGGATATTAACTGGGTTTTTATTATAATTAGAAGTGTAGTGATCTGCTGCTGGGAAAGCTTACGCACCAATGGATAACGAGGTTTTACTTCGATTAAGGGATTTTTAGGTTTTAAATTTTGTTAAAAAGTGAACACCATAAAGTAGAAGCAGTTAATATAACGCATAATATATAGAAAGCAATGTGCTGTTCTAACATCTAACCACACAGTGGATATTACTAAACAAACCTATCAAACTATTTCTGCATGCATCGTCTGGAAATCTGGATATTGTTGCACAATAAAAACCAAGCTCCTTTCATTGCTAACTTGGGATAGATGCATTCTTTTGTTGCACTAACTGAACAGATATATCATTGGTCATAGTGGGCTAAAACGAAATGACCAAGATAATGCTGAATAATCCCCTTCCAATACTCGTTTGGTGTAACTTGAACTCTCCTACACGTCTCATCATCCATCATTTTGTATTTTCAGATCGGAGCATTGACTGTCTTCTCTGTGTGCCCAACCAATTTCATAACTTTTGTCATGGCTATACTAGCTTTTCTCTGTGATATTGTTTTGCATCCAATCATCTTGGCATGCTGCAAAATTGTCTCATCATGTTAGTTTCTGTTTTTTTGTTGTTGGGAAGCTGAAGTATGCTCATGCCGCTTGAGGCACCGTCTCAAATCATTATAGTTACTGTTACCAACATCTTTTATTCATGTGCACTATTGTCTCAGCAAGATTCGATCTTGCATAATGCGAGGTCTCACAATTACACTATATCAAATGATTTTCAATTCAAAATGTATTTTTTTTGGAGGAAGAAGAGGGTGTGGCATCGAGGAGACGTCCACCCATAAACTTCTATATATTCACATTATCCAAAAAATAATTGCAAAGACCAAAATGTCTTTAGGCTCTTTGCATGTTCTACAACATTCTTCATGTACACTCTTTCTCCTCGGAATATTATGTTTATCATGTGCAAGACATACCACAGCATAGCCACCACCGAAACCTTGGTGGGGCTGATCCAATGTCCCATTTCGTCAGGAAATTCCAAAAACCAATCCAGTCAGATGTTGATATCAACTCAACAAGCAAACCTGCCCACACCTCTCTCACAATAGAGCAACCGCATAGTATATGCTCAACATCCTTCCCAACTGCCAAACAATGCTGGAAAGTTCTATATCCCCAACCCACCATCCTCCTCCTTAAGCATCATGTTATTCTACCCCACCAAAGGCCTTGCCTGAGACTTCCTAGACGAGGTCCATAAGTAACATAAACACCTCCAACTTCCCATTCACCCATGCAAGAAACATGCGCATAAATAAGAACACCGAAATAACGTAGATAATCGCCTTCAACAATGCCAGGCAACAACCTCTCGAGACACATGTTGTATGTCAGCTTGCAAACTTCTTCTCCATCCTCTCGATAACAGGTAACCGATCAGACTATCTTACCCCTCACTAAAGGCAACCTGACTCTTAAGGTAGAGACCCCCCCTGTGTCTGCCAGGCAACCTCATAAACTGCCATCTCCCCCTTGCCCATCCCTGTTGCCTGTTGGAGAATGCATGTAGATGAGACTCATGTTTAATCCCATACCACCTATTGATGTGATTTTGGTGTGTCTATGAGGCTATATAAGGAATCCCATACCCCCGTACTTTGAGAAAACTGAATAGAAGAATAGCCCCTTTAAGGCATTGTCCTGTGGTTTCATCATGCTCTTTAAGGAGCATGTTTCCACGTAAGTATTCTTCTTTTATTGTTCTATACTTAATTCCACATTATAATTCACATAGTATCAGAATATGTCAATTCCTGGGTTTTGATCATCAAGGTGCATTATTTATTTATCATGAGAAATTAGGGTGTCCGCAACATTATTTCTTGTTCCATGTTTCTCCGTTATCCAGGCCTTGTATCATGGTGCCTCCTCAAACCCGATAACACATCTTTTTGCTGAAGCGGCTATGGTTTGTTTCGGGTTAATTTCGGGTCTTCTAGATAACTCGATTGCGAAGAAACTCTCGATTGGTTTGAAGGAGGAATCTACAAAGGGCGATGGCCGTGGTTGTGGCCTATCTACTAGAGCTTCTTCCGCCTCGCTCGATCCTTTGGAGGGGCCTCCTTCAACCGTGGATGCTGGGGCTATATTGCTATTCAGAGGCGCTGATGTGTTGCATGACCTGGATCCTCCAACCGAGGGAGCTATTGTCATTGATGCTGGTGGAGGAAGGGAGGGTGCTGCAGCTGGGGTTAGGGTTTTGCCCAGGGGTTGGGGGTTATCGCTTATCAGTGTGAGGAGAGTGGCAACAACCGATTGAAGAGGAAGGGGGGACTGGATCGCCGAGTCATGGAGAGACATGCGCAAGGTACTTTGGGTTCTCCTAGATCTCTTGGTGAGACGCACCAGGCCTTGGTGTTTTTCTCTTGGAAGCAGCATCTGGTGGATGCACACGACTAGGAGATGCGACAGATGGAGCATAACCATTAGTGGAGGCTTTTGCTAGCTTGGAGGAAGTTTGGGGGGGGGGGGGGGGATCTTGGAGCAGGGGGTGAGGGATGGAGGGGCAATCCAAGATGTTGGGTGGTTCTTGAGGGGGAGGGGTGCCAGGTTTGGGTTTGATTGCAGTGGTGGAAAGGAGTCTGGCAAAAGAGTTGTTTGAAGTTGGGGTTGCGTGAAGGGTGGGTGTTCAAGTAGTGGGGTCTCCCCTACCGCGTCTCAATGAAGTGCTTGACGTGGAATGTCATGGACTTGGCCAACATGAGAAACAAGCGGCGGTTGGTTCAATGCTCACTGCTTGGAGGGTGAATGTGGCTTGTTAGCTGGAAACATATGTGGACTCTTGGGATTCAGTGTGATGGAGCTCAGTTTATGGCCCTAATCTTGCGGAATTCAAGGCTTGTTTGACGAATGGAAGCTCTGGTGTTGGATTGTTGTTGCATGGAATGGTGGCCTAATTTACCTGGTAGACGAGGTGGTCTTGGTGCACTCGGTGTCGGTTACTTTGGTCAGCAAGAGGGACTAGTCACGGTTATTGGTGACGTATGTTTAACTCAGAACGTTGTGTTATGGGTTGAGTTGCGCGAGGTAAGGATCGGATTCTCGGAGTTGGCTTGGATCATGGTTGGTATCTTCAACGTCATGCTATATTCGGATGATAGACCAGGCGAGAGAGGTACACATGATCCTAGTTTAGGGTTGTTTGCTGAGGTGGTGGAGGGGGTTTGGCTTGGTGGTTCTTGATGCGGCTAATTGCAAGTATACTTGGATGAGTTCTTCGTCTAGGTCACGACTTGATCGGTTCCTTTTGTTTGTTGAGGCCCCAGAGATGTTTAGCATGCCTTGTGTTACTTCCCTCCTCCGGTTGAGGTCGGATCTTATGCCATTGTGCTTGGACATGTGCAACGACAAAAGTTCTTCATCATATTTCAGATTTGAACTTTGTTGGATGTTGGAGGAGGGGCTTCGAGATTTGGTTACATCATTTTGGACTAGCACGGTGGTGGGAGGGTTGGCTATCGTGAGGCTTGTTCTGAAGCTGGTTGCTGTATGGCAAAGGTTGATTGTTTTCAAGAAAGATTCTCGTGTTATGCATGAGCAACTTAGGAGTTAGGACCATGATGAAATGGTTAGGTTGGGCTCGTTGGAGGATTCCAGGGAGCTGGATATAGAGGAACTAGAGAGCCGTGGTGTGGTGTAGACGATTCTTGAGGATGTAGATACGTAGTAGGAGTTGGAGTGGAGGCAGAGAGTTCATGTCAGAAATAGCTGAAGGAGGGGGATGCTATACATTTGGTACTTTCATGCTATGACAAACGATATAAAGAAGAATATGATTCATTCATTCGGTGTTGGGGTGGGGGGATTTAGTGGAGATGAGGAGATTGCGAGGGCAGTAACGGTATATTATAAGGGCATGAGCATGCGTGCTCCACATTGTGGGTCCATGTGGCTAGGCTCGAAGGTGAGACTCATTGCTGACCCAGATGCAGAGACATTGACGAAGCCTTTCGAGTTGTTGGAGGTTTGTAATGCGGTTTTTACGCTGAATCTGAACAGTTGCTCTGGGGCGGGCGGTTTTTTCCTTTTCTTCTTCTAGGAGTTCTGGGATCTAATAGCGGAGGAGGTGACGGAACTGCTTGCGGAGTTTGCTGAAGGAATCCTGGTTTCGATTGGCTTAACCAATTGCTGATTTTCTACTGCTTAAGAAGGATGTGGCAACCAAGGCAGAGGACCACCGCCTATTGCGCTTTCCAATGCGATCTACTTGATTGTGACCAAGGTGTTGGCTAACTGTCTGAGGGGGGTCATGAGCACACAATCAATTCTGCGGTTCAGTATGTTTTTTTGCCTGACATGCAACTCATGGATAGTGTGGTTTTGGCATTTATGAGATTGTGGCAGACCGAAGGAGGAGAGTGAGGGGTGTGTTGTGGAAGGTTGATTTCTCGAAAGCTTATGATTGTGTTGATTGGCGCTTCTTGTGGGCATTGATGTTTAGGTAGGGCTTTCCGGATCGGTGGATTATGTGGATGAAGAGGCATGTCACGACTGTTTCTTATGCAGTCCTTGTGATTGGGCAACCGAGAGGGGATTCTTTCAGATACAACGAGGCGTTCGTCAGGGGTGCTTGCTGGCTTCACTCTTGTTTGTTCTCGCTGTTGATGCTTTGTCAGTCATGGTGGATCGGGCAGTGTCGGATGGTTTCTGTAGCAGTTACAATAATGAAGAGATTTCGGTGCCTATTTTCCAGTATGCAGACGACACTATCCTGTTTGTTGAAGGAGGTTCGGAGAGTTGCAGAGGTTTATCTATGGTTCTTGACATTTTCGGTGTGGTCTCTGGCTTGAGACTTAACATGAATAAGTCAGAGTTTGTGCCTTTCGACCTGGAGGAGGAGGAAATTGGGTGGTGTGATTGTTGGTTGAGGTCCCCTTGTAGGGATTTACCGCTGCGGTAGCTTGGTGTACCTCTGGTTGTTGGGAGGATGCATATGGCAAATTAGTTGCTAATGATCGAGAAGATGGAGTAGAGGTTGGCTGGTTGGAGGTCTGTTTGCTTATCTCGTAGTGGTAGATTGGTGCTATCGAGATCGGTTCTTTTTGCCATTCTTATTTTCTTTTTGTCTTCTAGGTTTCTCCCTGTTTGTGTGTGGAAGAGGTTTAAGAGCATCATAAGATGATTTTTCTGGTCGTATTCTGGGCATTCGAGCGTGCTGCCTTTAGTTGACTAGGGGACAGTCTCTTGCTCGATGAACGATGACAGCCTTGGGGTGTGTAGCTTGAATGAGATGAATAAGGCTCTACTCAGTAAGTGGATCGCTCGTATCTGGGAGGAGTGTGGCATCTTGGTGTGCATACTGATCTAGAAGATTTATGGCCTTGGTTGTTCCTTGTTAGGCTCGGGGACATTTGGACTTGCCCCCTCTTATTAATGGAGAGGGATTTGCTGCATGGTGCAGGAGATTCGCTCGTTCTTAAGGTCAATTGTGGTGAATGGAATAGGCTTCAGGTTCTGGGCTAATGATTGGAGTGAGGGCGGAGTACTTGGTTTGCAATTCCCTCAGCTGATGGCGTTGGCAGTTGGGTCGAATTGTTTTGTGGTGGACGTCCTATGAGCTATCAGATCAATGTATGAGTGAACTTCTGATGTTGCAAGAGTTGGAGAGCGTCGATGGGCCCATGGAGGGGCGAGACTGTTGGAGATGGTGTGATAGATCTTTCACTGTGGGCAAGGCTTACAGGCTCTGAAGAGTCCACTATTTTTTGATCTTGGTCGGTGCATGTCAGACTGCAGAAGAATGCAGAGTTTGAAAATTCTAGAGCGCGTGAAGTTATTTTTGTGGTTATTTAGGAGGGGGAGATTGTTGATTGGTGATAGATCTGCACGGTTTGTTCAGGCTACTAATCCAATTTGCTATCGCTGTCAGGAGGGTGTTGAGGATGCATACCACATTTTCTTCTGATGTAGGAGCTTCGTGGACGCTTGAGAGTTATTTGAGAATCCCACTGTCTCTATTGTTGGTATCTCGGGGTTTTAAGAATCCATAGGAGCATATTGGCATGGTACCGATAAAGAGCACGTGAGTTGTGTGGGAGTGATTTGAGCTCTATGGTTGGCCAGAAATGGGGTGATCTTCCGGCAAGGTCGTTTTTATGGTGAATATGTGGTGGCACATGCTAAGGTGCTAGTAGAGAGTTGGAGTTTGTAATTTGTGTTTGTTTTTCCTTGTAATCGACATCAAGGCCTCAAATGTCGGATTTCGGTTTCTTTTTGTTAAGCCCGGAAAAAAGAATTTCGGTGGAATGGCCAGAAATTGCGGAAATGACTTGAGAACTCTTTTTTTTTTCAAATTTAAGATTTTCAATGTTGTTTAATCAATAAAAGAGATAGAAATACAAGTTTTTTTAGTTATAATAAGATGTTATAATGATAAGTGCCTTAAATAATGGTCTCGGTTACCATATCGATGACCGTCCAGAGTGAAATTTCAGTACATAAAATTAGATTTTGGCATTCAATTTTTCTGTCAATTATCAAAAGAACTATGGTACTTTTATTATAGAGAATGCATAGATAATTTTAAAATTGAAATACTAAATGTCATAATACAAGTTTACAAGATCACATGATACACATAATATGTCTGCACTTACTAATACTAACTACTAAGTTACTAGTATTACATTCTTATTTGGGATGAGAATGAGATTCGACTGAACCACAAATTCCTTGGTAGATCCATGTACTCTTTCTGATTCCTTCCTTGGTGGAATGGATGGAGCTAGACATTAGTTGAATGGATTCATTCTGGCTAAATGCATTGGGCTACTGGATAATAAGTAATAATTTGTGTCTAGATTATGATCTCGGGTTAAATAATAAGGTGCTCCATGCTAATATGAATTTCTATGCTGATTAGATAGCCTCCCAGATAACAGTAGGCAGTTGGCCCATGTAACACTGTCAATGCTTGTTTGGCCTTTTTATTCAATATGCCTGGAATTTGCACCAATGGTCAAGAGACAATTAGAATAACGTTGGTTTATTAGCATGTGCTGGTCATGAGATGCCCAACAAACTGACAATTTTTTAATGCAAAGATAAGAGGATGGTTATCTGAAGTTGGCAGTCAAATGGTAAAAACCATATTTGGCTCTCCGAGATGGCCTAGCCAAATATAACGAGATGGTTACATAAATATTTTGAACTCTGAAGATTCTGAAGTTAGCATTCAAAGATGAAAAAAACATATTTGGCATCTCCAAATATGTTAAAAAAGATGTGTTATGGGAAAAAAGATGGTAAAACCCCCACCTTTCTTGGAATTTAGAAACTTGGCTCTCCAAGACTTAAGTTGGATTGTAAACTTGTGAGATGGAATTAGAACGTATACATTATATTTATAAGGTTTAAAGAGGACCCCTAATGGTCTTATTTTATTACAACGGTAGTTGAAACAGTGGCCTATAGTGCAATGGTGGTTGAAATAGTGACTTAAAATTTCATTTAGTGGCCAAATAGTGCCCTATGAATATCAATTAGTGGCCTAGGCATGACACATAGTGACCTAAAACAATTTCAGTCGAAATGGACCGAAATGAACCGAAATTTCTTTCATTTCCACCGAAATCTGGGAAATCTGTGAACAAAATGGACCGAAATGACCGAAATTCGATCAAAATTTCGGCCGAAATCCTGGAAAGCGACATTATATATGGTTTCGATATCGGTATTGTCACGAAATCGAATTTCGATCGAAGTTTGCCGAAAATTTGAGGCCATGATCGACATGATTGGCTTGGTGAAGTTTTTGTTTATGCACCTATACAGTGGATGCCCTTTCTTTCTTTTTTAAAAAAACCATTATTTCTTGTTCATAAATCCTCATGTGATCAAGTTCCAAAACGATGGGCGCTTGAGTTGATGTCGTAAACCTATATATCTAAAGATCAACGTCAAAATCTAGCAAGGCATTCAACCCCAGGCACACACGATGTCCAAGTGTGCGATTCCCAGGCGTACAATCTCGATGGGACTTCTTTCCCCAGGTGAGTGTGATTGGGAAGCCCTATTTCCCATCAAGAAGCCCCGATGACGATGGGATCCTGATAGAAACCATACTTTCAGTTTGAAGAAAAGGTAAGGCTCCATCCTTCAAGCAGCAAGCATGGCGTGCACCCTGAACTTCTGATGCCTAGATGAGGGCCTTGGCTGCCCCAAGAACAAGCGCAAATGCCACAACATGAAGGAGAAGGAGACACATATCTCCATGGACTATGACTCCGAACCCCCTGGCAAGAAGCCCGCCCTCCTCGACCCCTTCCCGTCCTCCCAGGGCATCATTGCAGTCAAGGCCTCGGGTTGCCGCTAGAAGCATCTCCGTGACCAATGCGCCTCCTCCGCCCTCGTCTCCCACATTAGCACCACCACCGAGCAACACCCTGCTTAACCGCACGGGTCACGAGGGCCCTCCGGGAGCGCAATAAGGATCTCAAGGAGGAGATCCGCAGGAGCGAGAAGCGATTTAGGTGGGAGGAGATGGATAGGAGGAAGAAGTTTCTAACTTAGGGAAAATTGCACGTACTATGTTTTAACTTATTTTAGTGTGATTTAATTTTTAATTACTATCATGATTCATGATATTGTATTTTATAAATAGAATGAAAACAAAATATAAAATACAACATTAATAAGTTAATTAAATCAAAAGTCCTATCTGATAGGTAAACTATACCTACCACGAATATTCCCTAATTTATATAGTAATAAGGATAAAGTATAAAATACAAAATAAAAATATCTTTATCCGCCTAAAATATAGTTATAAATCAATAAAATATAAAACAAATAATTTATTTGTAAAGTAATGGAATATTACAACAACATCAACAAAGCCTTTTCCCACATCAAGTAGGGTCGACTACATGGATTCTTTGTCTCCATTCAGATCTATCTTGGGCCATTCTTGAGTTTAGATACAAATAACTAAGATCCCTTCAGATGGTATCATTCCAATACTTCTTGGGCTTTCCTCGCCTTCTCTTAGCCGACTCAACATCCCAAATCTCGCATCTTCTAAATAGCGCATCATCTGACCTCCTTTGCAAGTGGTTAAACCATCTTGAGTGGTTTTCTCTCATATTATCATCTATTCGAGCGACACCAACTTTCCTTATAATCACATCATTCTGAATCTGATCTTTTCGTGTATGACCATACATCTACCTTAGCATTTTCATTTCTACTACTGTCATTCTCTGCACATGTCTGTGGTTCCCATGTCAACATGCTGCTTTGTAATACTTTGATAACATGTCTATGGTTTACATGCCAACCTGCATTTACTCTATGAGTAATGTCTCCATCAATTTCCCCATTATGTTCCAAAATAGATCCTAAGTATCTAAAGGAATATTTCTTTTGAATGTTATTGTCTCCAATCTTTATATCGATTCCTTCACCACAGCTTCCATTAAACATGAACTTCATATATTGAGTCTTAGCCATATACTCAGTCTTAGCCCTACTTATATGAGATCCTTTATTCTCCAATTCATGCCTTCAAACCTCAAGCTTCGCACTTACTCCATCTCTAGTCTCGTCAATCAATGCAATATCATCGACGGACAACATACACCAAGGTATTTTGTTATGAGTGTAACTAGTCAACTCATCCATAATCAAAGTAATGGAATAATAATTATAAATACATTATAAGTGTAATATATCTATATTGATTCCTATTTAATTAATATTTATTTGTAAATGACTTAATTTGTAGATGAACCCTTATACCAAGATGTAGAGAATTTATTTATCCACAATTTTGTATTTATCATTTTTTAATATCATTTATTATTTTTTCTTGATTTTAAAAAAGATTTCAATTTCTAAAATTCCCTAGTGCTGATACGTGTCTTCTCCGCACACATGGTCAACAGGACCTGGGAACATTTGATTAAACCCATTGTTTCCGGGACCAATACCTCTGACATCTTGTGACCTCCGGTGCCAAACAACTATCCTGCCGAGAGTTGGTTGCTCTACCTGCTACCTCAACCCTTACCGACTACCATACAAGGCCGTTCCATCCTCATCCTATATAAGGTCAAAAGAGGCCACTTCGTCACAAATCCACACGAGAAGCCTTGATGTCCAAGAATTCTGATGAACCTCTGTTTGTCATAGGTTCATCAAGGGCATAGTTTGAGGGCTTTATGAGATTGAGAAAGGTGTTGCGAGTCGGATTCGAGGTATATCAATCTCGTTGCATTGATGTGCAAGCACCGCTTGGCCTCTGCCACCACATGACGTGCATGCCATCACCATGAGCTTTGTCGGAGCTCAACCCATTCATAACATTCACCAATCCTTTGTTTTTCTTTGACTTTTAGTCATTACTCTATATCCTCTTCTTGATTCTTCTATTAATTTCATGAGCTTAGATCCTGTACGCTGTTTTTCTCATAACCTTTCTGTTATTGAATCTCGATTCCGCCATTGTTTCGCCCAAATTCTTCATTATGCTTACCAAACCTATCCCACTTGGCCAACACAAAAGATCAGAAACCATCCCTTCAATCTACCACTATTTTTCGGGAATTCCACGCATTTTCATCCACATTTTTTGAGCATCACTAGAGGTAGGGATGAGCATGGGCCGGGCCTTGAAGGGCCCATGCCCAAGCCCATTAAAAAAATTCGGCCCAAACCCCAATTTTTTTTGTTCGGCATAAGACCATGCCCGACCCAATTCTTATGGACCGGACTTGGGTCGAGCCGTCCCATCTCCAGCCGTATCCATGACTTTTACATGAAACACCTATGGTTCTAAGTCTTGCGAACTGTATTTAAGAAAGATGTACAAATTATAAAACATAAACAATTGCACCTCAGACATGATCACCCAAGGAACGACTCCCATCCCTATCCAAAAGATCCACTCTAAACCTGTTTAAATGCGCTAAATATTCTCAGAGATTGTAAACAATATGAAGCGTGCAATTTTCTTGGCTGAAAATTTTTGTTTACAACTAAAGCAATTTCCTCAACTTACAAGAATACCAACTAGAGCTAGTGTAGGAGCATGATCGATATATAGACCTCGCTTCTATCGAATAATAAAGCTGTCAGTGAATTTACGAAGCATGAATGGTTGATCCTAAAATTTTGAAGCATGAATCTCGACGTTACCTAAAAAACAAATGAAATTCCAGCCAAAAAAGTCCCTAAGAATGTTCCAACCGTTATTTGGCTATGTTAATATCGTATCGTTGTAATACGAGCCAATAACAATATATCAGAACTGCATTTAAAATATCTCTGTGAAGAGAATGTAGCTTAATTATGCCTGGATAAGTCCATGGTCGAACACAAGGACATACGGTAGCTAAGTTATCTAACTAGGGTCTAAATATTCTAGGTCAACTAATCTAAGGTGTATCCAAGTTAATGAAGACAGTGATAATGCATGCATGTTGTTTTTCATTTTTTATATGCAATTCAAATCAAAATGCTACAAAATGTAAGATATGGAATGCAATTACAAGACACAACCACAAATAAAATACAACTAGCTCCTGAATTAATTCACAAGCATTACAGTTTAATTAATCAAGACTTGGTCTAGTTTACAACTCCGTTCGATAATCCAATTAAAGAAGGCACCTAATTCACTTAGTTAATATTTGGTAATTGTTGGAAAACGTGAATGAGATGTTTATTCCATAGCCCTAGGCTCTCTTATATAGGAGAGTAGCCTATGGGTAAATTACATAAAGAGAATAACAAGAAAAATAAAATAACGAAAATACACAGAAACTTAATATGCGTCAACACTCCCCCTCAAGATGGAGCATAGATGTCAATCATGCTCAGCTTGGAAGCACACTTCTGAAATGGACCTCGTAACAATGCCTTGGTGAATATATCTGCAGTCTAGTTCTCTGAAGTGACATGAGATGTGGCAATGAATCCTTTCTGAATCATATCACGTATGAAGTGACAATCCACCTCAATATGCTTGGTCCGTTCATGGAATGCAGGATTGTTTGCAATGAACAAAGCAGCCTGATTATCACACTCCAAGTTCATAGGAAGTGGTACATCTAAGCATAAATCTGTCAGCACCGCTTTCACCCACATCATCTCTGTAGTAGCCTGGGCCATAGCCCGATATTCAGATTCAGCACTGGATCTAGCTACCACAGTTTGTTTCTTGCTCCTCCATGAGACTAGTGCATCTCCAACATAGACAGCATACCCTGAGGTAGACTTCCTATCCTTAGGACATCCTGCATAGTCTGCATCTGCGCATGCTGAGACAGAAATTCCCTTTGCTTTCTTGAATAGCAGACCTTTACCTGGAGAAGATTTGAGATATCTAAGTATCATGTGTATTGCATCCATATGCACCTGACGTGGCTGCTCCATGAACTGGCTCACACGGCTCACTGCAAATAATATATCTGGCCTAGTGATCGTGACATATAACAATTTTCCTACCAGTTCTCTGTATCTTCTCCTGTCAACCTCCTCTGTGTCATCATCAAACAGCTTCATGCTGGGGTCCATTGGTGTCGTAGCAGGTCGACACCCCAACATACCTGTCTCACTCAGCAGATCTGTGACATACTTCCTCTGTGACATGACCAATCCATACGGATTTCTGGCAAATTCCAGCCCCAGAAAATATCTAAGGACTCCCAGGTCCTTGGTGACAAACTCGGTCCCCAGCCTTTCCTTTGCCTGCTTAATGCCCTGGTCATCATCACCTGTAATCAAGATATCATCAACATAAACCATGATTACAACAATACCTCTTGCCGTCTTCTGTACAAACAAGGAATGATCAGCATTGGAGCGTTTATATCCTTGTTTCTCAAAGAGGTCTGACAGCTTCTGGAACCATGCTCTGGGGCTCTGCTTAAGGCCGTAGATGGCCTTATGTAATCTGCAAACCTTGGAACACTCCCCCTCAACAACAAAACCTGGTGGCTGTTGCATATAAACTTCCTCCTGCAGATCACCATACAGAAAAGCATTCTTCACATCCAGTTGATAGAGCGGCCAGTCTCTAGTAACTGCAACTGATAAGAGTATCCGCAGAGTAGAATGACGAGCTACAGGGGAGAACGTGTCAAGGTAATCTACCCCATATGTCTGTGTGAATCCCCTTGCAACTAAGCGTGCCTTGTACCTGTCAATAGAGCCATCTGCATTATGTTTTACTGTGAACACCCATCTGCAACTCACTGGGCTGACATCTGGAGGTATAGGTACCAAGCTCCATGTACCACGAGACTGAAGAGCCGCCATCTCTTCCTCCATTGCTAGCCGCCATCTAGAATCCTGCAAAGCCTCATGGTGGTTCCGTGGAATATCTGTAGCTGAAAGTGCCAATGCAAACGTCCTGAAGTGTCCTGATAGCCTCTCAAAAGATATAGCTGCTGATACTGGATATTTGGTACAACTTCTCTTCGGCTTGCGTAGAGCGATTGGAACATCCAGATCTTCTGTGGTATCACCATGCTCCTGTAATGCATCCTGCTCAGAAATGTCGTTAGATCCATCAACATTAACATTTTCATCGCATACCATAGGCGAGCTAGTTGACTGGTCAGGACCATGAGCTTGAGGCGGCCTGCGGGTGTAGTGGAATGGTAACGGGGATACTGTTGGTGGCGGTGGTGGTGGCGGTGGTGGTGATGGTAGAGATGGTGGTGACGGTGGTGTTGTTGGTGGTGCCATGAATACGGTCTCAGGAGATATAGGTGGTGACTGCATGTTCCCGGATTCTGAAAAATACATAACGGATTCAAAGAATGTAACATCTGCACTGATCATATACCGCCGACGCACAGGGTCAAAACACTTGTACCCCTTTTGAGTTCTGGAGTACCCCACAAACACACACTTGACAGCCCTAGGAGAGAGCTTGTCAGAACCAGGCGACAACTGATGGACAAATGCGACAGACCCAAACACACGAGGGGTAAGAGTGAACAGATCCTTGTCAGGATAAACAAGTGAGAAAGGAATCTGTTCATTCAAGACAGATGAGGGCATACGATTTATAAGATAACATGCAGTGAGGACTGCATCACCCCAGTAGGAATACGGAACATGACTCTGAATGAGAAGTGACCTTGTGACATCAAGTAGGTGACGGTGTTTTATTTCTGCAACCCCATTTTGTTGCGACGTATGAGCACAGGATGTCTGGTGAACAATTCCTTTAGAGGAGTAGTAGTTGGCTAGACTGTTGGTACACAACTCTAAGGCATTGTCACTTCTCAAAAATTTGACAGTTGTGGAAAAAACATTCTGAATTTCATTTATAAAGTGAATAATAATATTTCCAGCTTCAGATTTATTTTTCATTAGAAATACCCATGATGCTCTAGAGAAGTCATCCACAAATACAATATAAAACCTGTGCCCCTGATGATCGGGAACACGACTTGGACCCCAGACGTCGACATGAAACAACTCAAACTTGGAGTTACTACTCCGACCTTGACTACTGGGAAACGATGTCCTGTGATGTTTTCCCAACTGACACGCCTCACACTGGATAGGTGTGTGAGAAAGACTATAAGGTAAGACTAGACGCAACTTCTGAAGCGGTAGATGACCAAAACGCAGATGCCACAGGAAAGGAGAAACTTGGTCTACGAGAGAAGCAGTGATTCCGGCAAACGGGGTCTGGTTCAGACGATAAAGGCCTCCATGCTCATAGCCATGACCAATCACGTTGCCCGTACGGATGTCCTGAAAAATCAATGAAGATGAATCAAAAATAGCTCGACAATGAAGATCCTTCGTAATCTGACTAATTGATAACAAATTCATGGAAAAATGCGGTGCATGCAAAACATTCTTGAGCTGCATAGACGACGTCAATCTAATCTCCCCCTGACCAGTGATAGGAGAATGCGTGCCATTGGCAATAATAACTGACCGTCCTGGAGGAATCTGTGTGTATCCTGTAAGTAGGCTCTGGTCGCCACATAGATGATGTGTAGCGCCGGAGTCCATGATCCATGGCAGTGTATCAGATCTACTACCGTGAAGTGCAAGTGGACTACCTGAAGTACTAGTAGAAGCAGAGGCAGAAGCAGAAGCAGCAGCATCAGTATGACTCTCTGCAGTCGGTGCTGGACCAGATGTTGGGATAATGCCCCTGAGGCGGGCAACCAGGTCATCAAACCGTTGATCCAGTGTAGATGCAGACGGGGGCTCTATCTGCTCAGCGGCTCGTGCAGATGCAGGAAATCCATGCTTTGAGTAGCATGTGTCTTCAGTATGGCCGACTCTGTGACAA